>LR778273.1:49739275-50171231 GCA_902810595.1 Coregonus sp. 'balchen' | reverse complement strand
GTCGATACCCACCGGATGACGGTTAACTTGTTAACGTAACGCCACTCGCGACATTCCCATTCATAACATATATATATAATCGCTACACAGTCCGTTTCACAGACTTATCTCGGTAATCGATTTAGAGATAATACTGATTGAATTCCATCGATATTCGCCGGCTTGGTATCCGATGCGCTATTTTTCTGTCTTATGACAACAACAATGTCCGACAGTGTTCCCGTAAAAGGAAGGGGAAGACTTCCAGTTCTGGACCAATAGAAACGCAGGTCTGCTCTCCTCTCACGTGATGCTGACAGTTGCATCTGTCATTCATTGGTTCTGATCAATTGAAATCAGATGAGATACATTGTTCAAACTTTGCATTACATTATTTTTCTGATTGAGAAAGTTTAGAACTACATGTATAGGCTTTCTGTGCTACTATAAATGAAATACAAGTATCTATGTAATTGGATCCTGAAAGTGATGTTTCATAACTCAAGACTAGATTCAGTCCAGTGATCAACTATTTCTCACACTGGGTCAAAGTGCTGGGCAGCAATGACAGACAAAACTCCCTGGTCAAATCTGTCGGCGGAATGAAGAGTCAAGCTGAAGGACTCACTGGACACCAGTGGAACCGTAAAAGGACTAAACTCAGTGGCTGTGTCAAAGGGCCCCTTCTTCCTATGTAGTCCACTACTTTTGACCAGGACCCATAGTACTCGGGTACATCACATGCTTTTCTCTGAAGAGCTTCATCAGTGTTACTCATGTTTTTAGTCTGAAATAAAGTTAATGATTATTTTGTCACAAGATGACTGTCCTATATAACCTTGGCTTACCTACTAATCACTTTTACTAGGAGAATGTCAATCTCATAGGTCTGTGTGGAAAGCGACCATATAAAGTTGTCTTTACTATACACATTTCAGTCTGTCTGTATAGACAATACCAGAGACTTTAACAGGTTTTGAGAATGCTTATAAAATTGTGGAAATTGACAAGATATGCAAGCCTAAACATGTTTTGTATTTCGGGAAATGGGGCATATGTATTACTTTAAAAATGGCACAAACTAAAACGTCCAGGTAACTGATTTGGACAAGCAACATAAAACCCATAAATGCACAGGCTTCAGTCCCAAATGACACCCGATTCCCTTTATAGTGCACTACTTTAGACCAGGACCCATAGTACTCTGGTCAAAAGTAGTGCACTATATAGGGAATAGGGTGTCAATTGGGACAGTTAATTTAAAACAGGCTATGTGTACAGTAGTTGTAAAACCATCCATTTTAGACACGGATCAGCCGGGTGTTGAAATGATCCCAGATCTGTCTTTATTTCTGTTGTTTGTCAATGTTAAACTTTAATCCCAGAATTCCATGTTTTCTTATTTTTCTCCAAAGTGCAATTTGAAAGAAGAAATTAAATATTGGTTTCTCTCAATCCATCCTCCTCCACAGTACCGGAGAGCAGCCACTGTCGGACACCATATCCATCCATCCATCCATAGGAAGAGGAGGAGGAGAGAAAACAAACTGAATGAAAGATTAGAAAAATTAAAAAAAACAGCTCTTTCAAAATAAAAACAGAACAAATTGTGTTCGGAACATGGAAATAAAACGAGAGAGCGAGAGCGAGTGAATCAAAACTTAATTTCAATTACAAAAAAAGGAAAAAAGCAGTTTTTTTTAAACAGATTTTTTTCTGATTCTGGTGCACATGTATTTCTGTATTTCTTTCCTGTCTGCATGACACACAGTGTTATTCTGGAGTTATCATCATAAGCACAGTTCCTCCTCCTAGACTCCTAATGTTGATCCCACAAACAAAAACTACTTTGTAAATGGAGCACGTGTCACTCTTCCACCTTGTTGTGCTACAGTATATTCTCGGTCTGTCCTCTGTCGATGTTCAGCAAGTTAAAATGGAACACAGACAACAGTTTGTTCTCTGTCCTTTAATAGTCTCTTATTTATGATCTCTCAGGTCGTTCCTGGCTCTCTTCATTCATCCACTAATCATGAGCTCATCTTCTGGCCATCCATCCATCATCCTCATAGAAATATACACATTTATTTATTCCTTCCAATCTTCTTCAGGTTTAGAATATAAAACAGGTCCAATCACACAAACAGTCATGGTTCTGTCCCATTGGGTCCTGTCCGTCTGTACCGGCAGGTCATCGCAGAAGGTGTCTGCCCGTTGTAGTACTGCAGGAGGGTCGACAGGGGGCGCTCTAACTGAACACATACAGAGAGACAGACAGAGAGGAGGGTGTAGAGTGCTGGGCTCAGCTCAGTTTCAGTACTGCTTCCTTCCCTCTGTCAGTCTGTCTGCCTGCCAACAACTCCCTCTGTTGTTCCTCTCCTCTTCCTCCTCTTCCTCCTCCTCTTCACTAGTGTCTCTGGAGACCTTTCCTCTTCCTCCTCTTAAAGAAACAGCAGCACCTGTAACAGAACAAAGGAACAACAGTAGGATGACATAACATTGATAAAAAAAACGAAATACAAAGACTCACCCCCAATTCTACATCAACCCCTCACCCCTAGCGCCCTGTCTGAGAGGACATGATATACTAGGGGTAAGCAATATAGCTTCCTCGTAGCCTATCAGAAGACAGGGTGGATCTATTACCATGTGACTTATACCTGGGGCAGGAGAAAAGGGAGAAGTCCCAAATGGCACCCTATTCCCTATATAGTGTATTACTTTGAACAGAGGCCCTGGTCAAAAGTAGAACACTATATATTGAATAGGGTGGCATTTGGGACTTACCAGTGAGTGTCGGGGCAAGGGGAAGGGGGTAGAGGGCAGGGAGAAGGGGGTAGAGGGCAGGGAGAAGGGGGTATAGGGCAGGGAGAAGGGGGTAGGAGAAGGGGGTAGAGGCAGGAGAAGGTGGGGTAGAGGGGCCAGGGAGAAGGGGTGTAGAGGCAGGGAGAAGGGGGTAGAGGGCAGGGAGAATGGTGTAGGGAGAAGGGGTAGAGGGCAGGGAGGAAGGGGGTAGAGGGCAGGAGAAGGGGGCAGGGGGAGAAGGGGTATAGGGCAGGGAGAAGGGGGTAGAGGGCAGGGAGAAGGGGGCAGGGAGAAGGGGGTAGAGGGCAGGGAGAAGGGGGTATAGGGCAGGGAGAAGGGGGTAGAGGGCAGGGAGAAGGGGGTTAGGGCAGGGGAGAAGGGGGTTAGAGGGCAGGGAGAAGGGGGTATAGGGCAGGAGGAAAGGGGTGGTAGAGGGCAGGGGAAAGGGGGTATAGGAGAGGCAGGGGAGAGAAGGGGCGAAGGGCCGCAAAGGCCGGAGGCCAGGAGAAGGGGGTTAGGGTTTTAGAGGGAAGGAGATGGCGGAGAGGGCGGAGAAGGGGGTAAGAGTAGCGAGGTTTATTAGAGGGCAGGGAGAAGGGGTGTATAGAGGCAGGAGAGGAAGGGCGGGTTCAGAGGGCAGGGAGAAGGGGGTATAGATGGCAGGGAGAAGGGGGTAGAGGGCAGGGAGAAGGGGTAGAGGGCAGGGAGAAGGGGTAGAGGCAGGGAGAAGGGGGTAAGGGCGGGAGAAGGGGGTAGAGGGCAGGGAGAAGGGGGTAGGGAGAAGGGGGTTATAGGGCAGGGGAGAAGGGGTATAGGGCAGGGAGAAGGGGTATGGCAGGAGGAGAAGGGGGTATAGGGCAGGGAGAAGGGGGTATAGGGCAGGGAGAAGGGGGTAGAGGGCAGGGAGAAGGGGGTAGAGGGCAGGGAGAAGGGGGCAGGGGCGTCAATCTCACTTTGTGTCGTCGGCCACCTCCACCTCGGCCGGGGCAGTGATGGGCGCATTGGAGTGGCCCGCCGTCGGGTCGTCTGTATTCAGCTCCCCATTGGTTGAACTTAACACCTGCAGGGGAGCATCATAGACCACCAGAAAATGGTGGCTTACTGTGGTCCAAAATATCTAATGTCAGGTGAGAGTGAGACATCTGAATGTTGTAGATAGAAATGTAATGAATAGAGCTGACATGACTCCCTATTCTACATGACGGACAGTCATATCTTCTACACAACGCTTTTCTATTTACAACACTCAGAAGTCTCACCTCACAAGCTAAGTCATAATCATTTGTAACTTTGCCTAATGCTGAAAACTGCTTTCCTCGGGATGGTTGTGTGACTACAGAAACACTAGAAGTTTCCACTGTCCTGTTATAGAAATGATGTCATCAGACTACATGTCCTGCTGGCTACTTGATCCCTCTTACAGTGACTTAATGCTCCAGCCAACAATGGCACCCTATTCCCTATATAGTGCACTACTGTTGACCAGGGCCCATGTAGCTCTGGTCTAAAGTAGTGCACTATATAGGGAATAGGGTACCATTCTCTGGTCTAAAGTAGTGCACTACATAGGGAATAGGGTGCCATTCTCTGTCTATAGTAGTGCACTATATAGGGAATAGGGTGCCATTTCTCTGGTCTAAAGTAGTGCACTATATAGGGAATAGGGTGCCATTCACTGGTCTAAAGTAGGGCATCTATATAGGGAATAGGGTACCATTCTCTGGTCTAAAGTAGTGCACTATATAGGGAATAGGGTACCATTCTCTGGTCTAAAGTAGTGCACTATATAGGGAATAGGGTGCCATTCTATGGTCTAAAGTAGTGCACTATATAGGGAATAGGGTGCCATTCTCTGTCTAAATTAGTGCACTATATAGGGAATGGGTACCATTCTCTGGTCAAGTAGTGCACTATATAGGGAATAGGGTACCATTCTCTGGTCTAAAGTAGTGCACTATATAGGGAATAGGGTGCCATTCTCTGGTCTAAAGTAGTGCACTATATAGGGAATAGGGTGCCATTCTCTGGTCTAAAGTAGTGCACTATATAGGGAATAGGGTGCCATTCTCTGGTCTAAAGTAGTGCACTATATAGGGAATAGGGTGCCATTCTCTGGTCTAAAGTAGTGCACTATATAGGGAATAGGGTGCCATTCTCTGGTCTAAAGTAGTGCACTACATAGGGAATAGGGTGCCATTCTCTGGTCTAAAGTAGTGCACTATATAGGGAATAGGGTGCATTCTCTGGTCTAAAGTAGTGCACTATAGGGAATAGGGTGCCATTCTCTGGTCTAAAGTAGTGCACTATAGAGGGAATGGGGTGCCATTCTCTGGTCTAAAGTAGTGCACTATAGAGGGAATAGGGTGCCATTCTCTGGTCTAAAGTAGTGCACTATATAGGGAATAGGGTGCCATTCTCTGGTCTAAAGTAGTGTACTATATAGGGAATAGGGTGCCATTCTCTGGTCTAAAGTAGTGCACTATATAGGGAATAGGTGCCATTCTCTGGTCTAAAGTAGTGCACATATAGGGAATAGGGTGCCATTCTCTGGTCTAAAGTAGTGCACTATATAGGGAATAGGGTACCATTCTCTGGTCTAAAGTAGTGCACTATATAGGGAATAGGGTACCATTCTCTGGTCTAAAGTAGTGCACTATATAGGGAATAGGGTGCCAATCTCTGGTCTAAAGTAGTGCACTATATAGGGAATAGGGTACCATTCTCTGGTCTAAAGTAGTGCACTATATAGGGAATAGGGTGCCAATCTCTGGTCTAAAGTAGTGCACTATATAGGGAATAGGGTACCATTTGGGAAGCAGGCAATGACACTGAACACTACTCACACTAGACGGTATTATATTGATTAAATCCAACTACATAGACTTGGGAAACACCACAAGGTGACAACATTTCTAGATGATCAAACAGTTAGATGTACATTCTAATAGCACAAGTTTCTCCTTTAGTCACTGTCTCTCCCACAGGTTAGTCCCTCGGCCCCAGTAGGATATAGTTAGTCCCTCAGCCCCAGTAGGATATAGTTAGTCCCTCAGCCCCAGTAGGATATAGTTAGTCCCTCAGCCCCAGTAGGATATAGTTAGTCCCTCGGCCCCAGTAGGATATAGTTAGTCCCTCAGCCCCAGTAGGATATAGTTAGTCCCTCGGCCCCAGTAGGATATAGTTAGTCCCTCAGCCCCAGTAGGATATAGTTAGTCCCTCGGCCCCAGTAGGATATAATTAGTCCCTCAGCCCCAGTAGGATATAGTTAGTCCCCCGGCCCCAGTAGGATATAATTAGTCCCTCAGCCCCAGTAGGATATAGTTAGTCCCCCGGCCCCAGTAGGATATAATTAGTCCCTCAGCCCCAGTAGGATATAGTTAGTCCCTCAGCCCCAGTAGGATATAGTTAGTTTCCCCCGGCCCCAGTAGGATATAGTTAGTCCCTCGGCCCCAGTAGGATATAGTTAGTCCCTCAGCCCCAGTAGGATATAGTTAGTCCCTCGGCCCCAGTAGGATATAGTTAGTCCCTCAGCCCCAGTAGGATATAGTTAGTCCCTCAGCCCCAGTAGGATAAAGTTAGTCCCTCGGCCCAGTAGAATATAATTAGTCCCTCGGCCCCAGTAGAATAAAGTTAGTCCTCGGCCCCAGTAGAATATAGTTAGTCCCTCAGCCCCAGTAGGATATAATTAGTCCCTCGGCCCCAGTAGGATATAGTTAGTCCCTCGGCCCCAGTAGGATATAGTTAGTCCCTCGGCCCCAGTAGGATATAGTTAGTCCCTCGGCCCCAGTAGGATATAGTTAGTCCCTCGGCCCCAGTAGGATATAGTTAGTCCCTCGGCCCCAGTAGGATATAGTTAGTCCCTCGGCCCCAGTAGGATATAGTTAGTCCCTCGGCCCCAGTAGAATAAAGTTAGTCCCTCGGCCCCAGTAGAATATAGTTAGTCCCTCAGCCCCAGTAGGATATAATTAGTCCCTCGGCCCCAGTAGGATATAGTTAGTCCCTCGGCCCCAGTAGGATATAGTTAGTCCCTCGGCCCCAGTAGGATATAGTTAGTCCCTCGGCCCCAGTAGGATATAGTTAGTCCCTCGGCCCCAGTAGGATATAGTTAGTCCCTCGGCCCCAGTAGGATATAGTTAGTCCCTCGGCCCCAGTAGAATATAGTTAGTCCCTCGGCCCCAGTAGAATATAGTTAGTCCCTCGGCCCCAGTAGGATATAGTTAGTCCCCCGGCCCCAGTAGGATATAGTTAGTCCCCCGGCCCAGTAGGATATAATTAGTCCCTCGCCCCAGTAGGATATAAGTTAGTCCCTCGGCCCCAGTAGGATATAGTTAGTCCCTCGGCCCCAGTAGGATATAGTTAGTCCCTCGGCCCCAGTAGGATATAGTTGTCCCTCGGCCCCAGTAGGATATAGTTAGTCCCTCGGCCCCAGTAGGATATAGTTTAGTCCCTCGGCCCCAGTAGGATATAGTTAGTCCCTCGGCCCCAAGATAGAAGTATAGTTAGTCCTCGGCCCCAGTAGAATATAGTTAGTCCCTCGGCCCCAGTAGGATATAGTTAGTCCCTCGGCCCCAGTAGAATATAGTTAGTCCCTCGGCCCCAGTAGAATATAGTTAGTCCTCGGCCCCAGTAGGATAAGTTAGTCCCTCGGCCCAGTAGAATATAATTGTCCCTCGGCCCAGTAGAATATAGTTAGTCCCTCGCCCCAGTAGGATAAGTTAGTCCCTCGGCCCCAGTAGAATAAAGTTTAGTCCCTCGGCCCCAGTAGGATATAGTTAGTCCCCGGCCCCAGTAGGATAAGTTAGTCCCTCGGCCCCAGTAGATATAGTTAGTCCCTCGCGCCCCAGTAGAATAAAGTTAGTCCCTCGCCCCAGTAGAATATAGTTAGTCCCTCGGCCCCAGTAGAATAAAGTTAGTCCCTCGGCCCCAGTAGAATATAATTAGTCCCGGCCCCGTAATATATAGTCCCTCGCCCCTAGAATAGTTAGTCCCTGGGCCCCCATAGATAATGCCCTGCCCATAGATATAATAGTCCCTCGCCCTAGGTTAATTAGTCCCGGCCCATGGATAAAATTTAGTCCCCCGGCCCAGTAGGATTATTAGTCCCGGCCCCATAGATATATAGTCCTCGCCCAGTAGAATATAATTATCCCCCCGCCCCATAGGATTATGTCCCCGGCCCAGTAGAATAATTAGTCCCCGCCCCAGTAGATATAATATCCCCGCCCCGAGGATATAGTTTTTCCCCCCCCCCAGTAGAAATCTTAGCCCCCCCCGGCCCCTAGAATATTTTTCCCCCGGCCCATAGGATATAATTAGTCCCCCCCCATGATAAAGTCCCCCGGCCCCAGTAGGATATATTGTCCCCCAAGGTTTATAGTTAGTCCCCCCCCGGCCCCAGTAGGATATAATTAGTCCCCCGGCCCCAGTAGGATAAAATTTGTCCCTGGGCCCCCAGTAGAATATCATTAGTCCCCCGGCCCCAGAAAGGAAATATAATTAGTCCCCGGCCCCAGTAGGATATAATTTCCCCCGGCCCCAGTGGGATTTTAATTAGTCCCCCCCCAAAATAGGGAGTAGGATAAATTACCCCCCCCAGTAGGAATAGTTTAGTCCCCGGGCCCCAGTGATAAATTAGTCCCCCTCGGCCCCAGTAGAAATAATTAGTCCCCGGCCCCAGTAGGATATAATTAGTCCCCCCGGCCCCGAGTAAAATTTGTTCCCCCGGCCCCCAGTAGGATATGTAGTCCTGGGCCCCCGTAGGATATGTTAGCCCCCTCACCCCCCAGTGGGATATAATTTCCCTGGGCCCCCAGTAGGATTTTAGTTAGTCCCTCGGCCCCAGTAGGATATAGTTAGTCCCCGGCCCAGTAGGATATAGTTCCCCCCCTCGGCCCCAGTAGGATATAGTTAGCCCTCCCCCCGTAGGATATAGTTAGCCCCCTCGGCCCCATGGGAAATATAGTTAGTCCCTCGGCCCCAAGAATAATTTAGTCCCCCGGCCCCAGTAGAATCTAATTAGTCCCCCCCCCGGCCCCATAGGATTAATTAGTCCCCCGGCCCCATCTAAAGTATATAATTGTCCCCGCCCAGTAGAATATATTAGTCCCCTCGGCCCCAAGTAAGAATATATGTTAGTTGAGTCCCGACATCGGCCCCGTAGATAAGTTAGTCCCTCGTCCCCAGTAGGATATATAGTCCCTCGGCCCAGTAGAATATATTAGTCCCACCTGCCCCAGTATGATATAATTAGTTCCCGCCCCGGCCCCAGTATATATAATTAGTCCCATCGGCCCCCAGTCTGATATATTAGTCCCCCGGCCCCAGAGAATAATAATAAGTAGAATTCGTCCCCCCCCCGGCCCCAGAGGAAGAATTAGATCCCCCGGCCCCAGTAGAATATATTAGTACCGCCCGGCCCCCATATAATATAATTAGTCCCCCGCCCCAGTAGGATACATTGTCCGCCCGGCCTCAAGTAGAATAATTATCCCCCGCCCAGTAGCATATAAAATTAGTCCCCCGGCCCCAGTAGAATATACTTAGTCCGCTCCGGGGTGGTCCCCCCCGGCCCCAGTAGGATATAATTAGTCCTTGCCCCAGTAGGATTAGTTGTCCCTCGGCCCCAGTAGGATATATAGTTCCCCCGGCTCCATAGGATATACTTAGTCCCCCCGGGCCCCATAGGATATAGTTAGTCCCTCGTACCCATTAGGATATAGTTAGATACCCCTCTGCCCCAGTAGGATATAGTTAGATCCCTCGGCCTCGACCCCATTAGGATATAGTTAGTCCTCCCTCGGCCCCCGTAGGATATAGTTAGTCCCCTCAGGCCCCAGTAATATGAGTTTAGTCCCTCGGCCCCAGTATGATAATAGTTAGTCCCTTGGCCCAGATAGGATATATGAGTTAGTCCCTCTTCACCCCAGTAGGATATAAGTATGAAGTGTGCAGAATGTGAGGGGAAAAGAGGGGAGAAGAGAATGAAGGTTGAAGAAATAAAAATAAAAAAGAGAGACTACAAACAGAGAAGAAGACAGACTACAAACTGCGTAGAATACAAAATAGAGAGACTACAACATAAGACTAAGGCAACCACAAGAGAAATACATAAGACTCAAACATAGAAGAAGGAGACTACAAACAGAGAGACAGAGTAAGAGACTACAAACAGAGAAGAGACAGACGACCACAAACAAGAGAAGAATACATAGAGACCTACAAACGAGTAGAGACTAGACTACAACAGTAAAGACTAAGAGAGATCTACAACAGAGATAGAGCGAGACTACAACCCTATTATAATACGAGATAGCCTACAAACATAGTAGAGAGAGAGTCGATAGACTACAAAAAGAGTCAGAAGACTATTAGAGAGCTACAAACATAGATGAAGACAGAGAGAGAGAGACTACAAACAGAGAAGAAGACAGAGAGAGAGACTACAAACATAGTAGAAGTCAGAAAGAGAGAGACTACAAACAGAGATGAAGACAGAGAGAGAGAGAGACTACAAACAGAAGACAGACAGACTACAAACAGAAGAAAACAGAGAGAGAGACTACAAACAGAAGACAGACAGAGAGACTACAAACAGAAGAAGACAGAGAAGAGACTAACTAAAACGAGAGACAGAGAGAGAACTACCAACGAGAAGACAGTACCTACAAACATAGAAGACGAAGAATGACTACAAACATAGTTATAAGACAGATACTTACACCATAGAAGACAGAGAGAGACTACAAACAGAAGATAGAGAGAGACTACAAACCAAGTAGAATACAGTATAGAACTACAAACAGAGTAGAAGACAGAGAGAGAGAGACCCAAACAGAAGTAGAAGACATAGAGAGAGTAGACTAACAAACAGAGTAAATACCGAGAGACGACAAACCATAAGAAGACAGAGAGAGAGACTACAAACAAAGAAATACAGCTACAAACAGAATAAAACAATAGAGAGAGACTATTACAAACAGAAGGACAAGACAGAGAGGCTACACACATGATAAGAACAAGATATACTACAACAGGAATACAGAGAACTACAACAGAGAGACATATAGACTACAAACAGAGAAGACGAGATATCTACTACAAACATAGAGACAGACTACAACCTAGAAGAAAACGAGAGACTACAAACAGAGTAGAAGACAGAGACTACAAACAGAGTAGAAGACAGAGAGAGAGACTACAAACAGAAGATAGAGAGACTACAAACAGAGTAGAATACAGAGAGAGACTACAAACATAGTTAGAAGCAGATAGAGAGAGACTTCAAACAGATTAGAAAGAAGCACAGAGATACTCAAACAGAAAATACAGATAGAGACTACAACAGTAAAGACAGACAGACTACAAACAGAAGAAAACAGAGAGAGAGACTACAAACAGAAGACAGACAGAGAGACTACAAACAGAAGAAGACAGAGAGAGACTACAAACAGAGTAGAAGACTGAGAGAGAGACTACAAACAGAGATGAAGACCGATAGATAGAGACTAAAAGCAAAAAAAAACAGAGAATAATACAGAGATAGAGACTACAAGAACATATTTAGAGAAAGTCCAAAAGAGAGAGACTAACAAAACATAGATGAAGACAGAGAGAGAGATAGACTACAAACATAGTGATCAGAACATAGTAGAGACTACAAACGATAAGACGAAGAGATCGGACAACACAAAGATAAGAAGACAAGAAAAAATCAAGATACAGGAGCGAGTGGTTTAGCATTGAGGTCGACTCCCACAGCCCATTTACCTGGAACAGAGCCCACCCTCCTTAAAATCAGGCTGTTAGGTGGGACCCAGCATGCATCCCTATGGGTCACTTGTGGGCTGGGACTCACTTCCTTTGGATTCTGGCGACTGGCGCGACAGCAAAGGAGAAAGTGGGTCGGACAATGGTGAGATCGGAAGGATGAGATGGTAGAATTAGGTCAGTATTCCTATCTCGTGTTGACCGGAATGAAGTTCTAGGTGCTTAAGATTTGCCTGACTGCATTTATTCAGTCTCTTGTTCCTCGTCGTTGTTCCCTGTTGTTCTTCTCTGGCTTCTCTTTTGCCTTGTTTCCTTCACGCTGTCTTCTCTTTTTACCGGTTCCGTCCTTGCTGGTCTGGTTCAGGCTGCTCTTGTGCCTGTTACCGTCGCTTTCTTCTCCTTTTTCCTTCTTCCGCTTGTTGCCTTTTTCCTTTCGCTCGGCCTTCCTTGTGCCTGCTGCCTTCCACTCGTGAGTCTCCTGTCCCTGGGGCCTACGCTGCGCGCTGGTGCGTGGGCCGTCGCGCCTGCGCCTGGTTCCGGCGTGGCACGTCGCGGGCTGCGCTGGTGCCGCGGCGTCGCGGGCGTGCGCTGGTGCCGGCGGCCCTCGCTGGCGTCGCTGTGTGCCGGCGGCCCTCGCGGGCGGCGCTGGTGCCGGCAGGCCGTCGCGCGGGCGGCGCTGGTGCCCGGCGGCGTTGCTGAACCCGGGGGCCTGCGGACGGCCCTGTGCCAGGGCGGCTCTGGTTATGCGGGCCTTCGCGGGCCTGCGTTGTGCCGTCGGCAGTCCGCCGCGGCGCCTGGTGCCCGCGGCCGTACCGCGGTCGGCGCTTGTGCCCCCGCGGACCGTCCGCGGGGCGCCGCGGTGCCGGGGCCGTCGCGTCGGCGCTGGTGCGGGGCGGCGCTTGTGTGGCCGCGGCGTCTCGGGGGATATGAGTGCCGGCGGACGTCGCGGGGCGGCTCTGGTAGCCGGTGTACGTAGAGGGCGCTCTGTGACCGGCGTCGCTGGTGACCGGGGCTTCGTCGGGCGGCGCTTTGCCTGCGGCCAGTCTCGGGCGCGCTGGTGCCGGCGAGCCCTACGCGGGCTGCCCGCTGGTGCCGGCGGCGTCGCGGGCGGCGCTGGGTGCCGGGGGCCTTCCGGGCGCGCTGTGCCTGCGGCCGTCGCGGGCGCGCCTGGTGCCGGCCGGCACGTCCGGCGCGGCGCTGGTGCCAGCGCGTTCGCGGGCGGACCGCTGGTGCCCGCGGCCGATCGCGGTCGCCGCATGGTGCCCGGGGCCGTCCGGGCGGACAGCTTGGGCGTGCGGCGCTGGTGCCGGCGGCCCGTCAGCGGGCGGCGCTCGTCGCCGGCGGCCGTCGCGGGCGGCCTGGTGCCGGGGGCCGTTCGCGGGCGAGCTCATGTGCCGCGGCCGTCCTGGCGGCGCTGGTGCCGGCGGCCTTCGCGGCGCTGGTAGCCCCCCCGCGGCGCTTCCGGGCGGCGCTTCGTGCACGGGGCCGCTCGCGGCGGCGCTGGTGCGGGCGGCGCTGGTGCCGTGGCCGTCGCGGCGGCGCTGGCGCCGGGCGGCGCTGGTGCCGGCGGCCGTCCGGGGCTGCCTGGTGCCCCGGCGGCCGTCGCGGGCGGCGCTCGGTGACCGGCCCGCCGTCCGGCGGCGTGGTGACACAGAGGGGCCGCGCGGGCGGCGCTGGTGCGGGGCCGTCGCGGCTGCGCCTGGTGCGGCGGCGCTTGTGCCGGGGGCCGTCGCGGGCGGCGCTGGTGCCGAGCGGCTCCTGTGCCGGCGGCCGTCTCGGGCGGCCGCTGGTGCCGGGTTCCGTCGCGGCGGCGTGGTGCCGGGGGGCCGTAGAGGAAGGAATAGACACCACGACCACCAAACAGTGTTTAAAGAAGTCTCTCTCCCGGTCAGCAGTTTCGGCAGCTACTTAGACAGTGCTCTACCGGAGGACGGACAACACAGACCTGAGGGGCGGTGCGGTGACGTGGGAAGAAAAGAGTGCACGTGAGGAGGAGTGCATGGCAGAAGAGTACACGTGTGACATGCAGAAGCAGAAGCGGCTGTAGAAGCCACTGGTGTGAGCTGAGACTGAACAAGCTGCTGTTATGAGACTGGCATCGGTTGGTGCGTCTGGTGGCATTGTCAGTGGCAATCTGTGGTTTGATGAGTAAGGCCAGTTATACAATTAGTTTAGCCTGGATACCAGTCTGTTTCTGCTCTCTAATATAGCCTGGATACCAGTATGTTTCTGCCCTCTTTAATATAGCCTGGATACCAGTCTGTTTCTGCTCTCTTTAATATAGCCTGGATACCAGTCTGTTTCTGCTCTCTAATATAGCCTGGATACCAGTCTGTTTCTGGTCTCTAATATAGCCTGGATACCAGTCTGTTTCTGCTCTCTAATATAGCCTGGATACCAGTCTGTTTCTGGTCTCTTTAATATAGCCTGGATACCAGTCTGTTTTCTGCTCTCTAATATAGCCTGGATACCAGTCTGTTTCTGTCCTCTAATACTAGCCTGGATACCAGTCTGTTTTCTGCTCCCCTCTAATATAGCCTGGATACCAGTCTGTTTCTGCTCTCTAATATAGCCTGGATACCGTCTGTTTCTGGTCTCCTATATAGCCTGGATACCAGTCTGTTTCTGCTCTCTAATATAGCCTGGATACCAGTCTGTTTCTGCTCTCTAATATAGCCTGGGACCAGGCTACAGATAGTTAGTAAGAAGCTGCCAACTTGGAACACTGTAAATGTAAAATTCAGCAAATGCTGAATGACATTTGTGAAATTTGAATGATATGTGTGTTCAGTGTGTGTTTGTGTGTGTGTGTTCAGTGTGTGTGTGTGTTCATGGTGTGTGTGTGTGTTCAGTTGGTGTGTGTGTGTGGGTGTGTGTGTGTGTGTGTTCCGTGTGTGTGTGTTCCGTGTGTGTGTGTTGTGTGTTGTGTGTGTGTTGTGTTGTGTGTTCAGTGTGTGTGTGTGTGTTCAGTGTGTGTGTGTGTGTTCAGTGTGTGTGTTCAGTGTGTGTGTGTGTGTGTTCAGTGTGTGTTCAGTGTGTTTGTGTGTTCATGTGTGTTCAGTGTGTGTTCAGTGTGTGTTTGTGTTTCAGTGTGTGTTCAGTGTGTGTGTGTGTGTTCCGTGTGTGTGTGGGTGTTCATGTGTGTGTGGGTGTTCCGTGTGTGTGTGGGTGTTCAGTGTGTGTGTGTGTTCAGTGTGTGTGTGTTCATGTTTTGTGTGTTCAGTGTGTGTTCATGTTTTTGTTCAGTGTGTGTTCAGTGTGTGTGTGTGTCCAGTGTGTGTGTGTGTTCAGTTGTCTCCAGTGTGTGTTTCAGTGTGTGTTCAGTGTGTGTTCAGTGTGTGTTCAGGGGGTGTGTGGGGTCCAGTGTGTGTGTGTGTTCAGTGTGTCTCCAGTGTGTCTCCAGTGTGTCTCCAGTGTGTGTTCAGTGTGTGTGTCCAGTGTGTCTCCAGTGTGTCTCCAGTGTGTGTTCAGTGTGTGTGTGTTCAGTGTGTGTTCAGTGTGTGTGTGTCCAGTGTGTCTCCAGTGTGTCTCCAGTGTGTGTTCAGTGTGTGTGTGTGTTCAGTGTGTGTCCAGTGTGTGTGTGTGTGTTCAGTGTGTGTCCAGTGTGGTGTTGTGTGTTCAGTGGTGTTCAGTGTGTGTGTGTGTTCATGTGTGTTTCAGTGTGTGTGTCCAGTGTGTGTTCTCCAGTGTGTCTCCAGTGTGTGTTCAGTGTGTGTGTCCAGTGTGTCTCCAGTGTGTCTCCAGTGTGTGTTCAGTGTGTGTTCAGTGTGTGTCTCCAGTGTGTCTCCAGTGTGTCTCCAGTGTGTCTCCAGTGTGTGTTCAGTGTGTCTCCAGTGTGTCTCCAGTGTGTCTCCAGTGTGTCTCCAGTGTGTGTTCAGTGTGTTCTCCAGTGTGTCTCCAGTGTGTCTCCCATGTGTCTCCAGTGTGTGTCCAGTGTGTGTCCAGTGTGTCTCCAGTGTGTCTCCAGTGTGTTCAGCCCTACCCCAGTGTGTCCCCAGTGTGTCTCCTACCTGGTTTTTGGTCTGCTGCGCTGCCTTGTCTCTGCTGCTGGACTGTAGGAGGGTCTCACTGGGGACTGGACCAATAGGAGTGGGCTGAGGACAGAGGTTAAAGGTCATCATTAACTAAACAGCCAATAGGAGTGGGCTGAGGGAAAAGGAGGAGGGGTCATAAGAGCAGGGGAATGTCCCAAATCACACCCTGTAATTCCATATTCATAGTGCACTACGATTGGCTAGTCAGGAATAGTACTGAGGGGTAATACTAGGGTTAGGACTGAGGGATAATACTAGGGTTAGGACAGAATAATACTAGGGTTAGGACTGAGGGATAATACTAGGGTTAGGACTGAGGATAATACTAGGGTTGGACTGAGGGATAATACTAGGGTTAGGACTGAGGGATAATACTACTAGGGTTAAGGACTGAGGGATAATCAGGACTGAGGGATAATACTAGGGTTAGGACTGGGGGTTAGGGTTAGGGCTGAGGGATATACTAGGGTTAGGCTGAGGGATAATACTAGGGTTAGGGCTGAGGGATAATACTAGGGTTAGGACTGAGGGGTTAGGGTTAGGACTGAGGGGTTAGGGTTAGGACTGAGGGATAATACTAGGGTTAGGACTGAGGGATAATACTAGGGTTAGGGCTAAGGGATAATACTAGGGTTAGGACTGAGGGATAATACTAGGGTTAGGACTGAGGGATAATACTAGGGTTAGGACTGAGGGATTAGGGTTAGGGCTGAGGGATAATACTAGGGTTAGGACTGAGGGATAATACTAGGGTTAGGACTGAGGGATAATACTAGGGTTAGGACTGAGGGATAATACTAGGGTTAGGACTGAGGGGTTAGGGTTAGGACTGAGGGATAATACTAGGGTTAGGACTGAGGGATAATACTAGGGTTAGGACTGAGGGATAATACTAGGGTTAGGACTGAGGGAATACTAGGGTTAGGACTGAGGGATAATACTAGGGTTAGGACTGAGGGATAATACTAGGGTTAGGACTGAGGGATAATACTAGGGTTAGGACTGAGGGATAATACTAGGGTTAGGACTGAGGGGTTAGGGTTAGGGCTGAGGGATAATACTAGGGTTAGGACTGAGGGATAATACTAGGGTTAGGACTGAGGGATAATACTAGGGTTAGGACTGAGGATAATACTAGGGTTAGGACTGAGGGTTAGGGTTAGGACTGAGGATAATACTAGGGTTAGGACTGAGGGACAATACTAGGTTTAGGACTGAGGGATAATCTAGGTTAGGGCTGAGGGATAATCTAGGGTTAGGACTGAGGGATAATACTAGGGTTAGGACTGAGGGATAATACTAGGGTTGGACTGAGGATAATACTAGGGTTAGGGCTGAGGGATAATACTAGGGTTAGGACTGAGGGGTTAGGTTAGGACTGAGGGATAATACTAGGGTTAGGACTGAGGGATAATACTAGGGTTAGGACTGAGGGATAATACTAGGGTTAGGACTGAGGGGTTAGGGTTAGGACTGAGGGATAATACTAGGGTTAGGACTGAGGGATAATACTAGGGTTAGGACTGAGGGGTTAGGGTTAGGACTGAGGGATAATACTAGGGTTAGGACTGAGGGTTAGGGTTAGGACTGAGGGATAATACTAGGGTTAGGACTGAGGGTAATACTAGGTTAGGCTGAGGGATTATACTAGGGTTAGGACTGAGGGTTAGGGTTTTGGACTGAGGGATAATACTAGGGTTAGGACTGAGGGAAAAATCTAGGGTTAGGACTGAGGGGTTAGGGTTAGGACTGAGGGATAATACTAGGGTTAGGACTGAGGGATAATACTAGGGTTAGGACTGAGGGGTAATACTAGGGTTAGGGCTGAGGGATTATACTAGGGTTAGGACTGAGGGTTAGGGTTAGGACTGAGGGATAATACTAGGGTTAGGACTGAGGGGTTAGGGTTAGGACTGAGGGATAATACTAGGGTTAGGACTGAGGTGTTAGGGTTAGGACTGAGGGATAATACTAGGGTTAGGACTGAGGGATAATACTAGGGTTAGGACTGAGGGATAATACTAGGGTTAGGACTGAGGGATAATACTAGGGTTAGGACTGAGGGGTTAGGGTTTACTGAGGGATAATACTAGGTTAGGACTAGGATATACTAGGTTAGGACTGAGGGTAATACTAGGGTTAGGACTGAGGATAATACTAGGGTAGGACTGAGGGATAATACTAGGGTTAGGACTGAGGGTTAGTGTTAGGACTGGGGATATACTAGGGTTAGGACTGAGGGATAATCCCAGGTTAGGACTGAGGGATAATACTAGGGTTAGGACTGAGGATAATACTAGGTTAGACTGTGGGGTTAGGGTTAGGGCTGAGGGATAACTGGTTAGGACTGAGGGGTTAGGTTTGGGCTGAGGGATAATACTAGGGTTAGACTGAGGGTTAGGGTTGGGCTGAGGATAATACTAGGGTTAGGACTGAGGGGTTAGGGTTTTGGACTGAGGGATAATCTAGGGTTAGGACTGAGGGATAATACTAGGGTTAGGACTGAGGGATAATACTAGGGTTAGGGCTGAGGGATAATACTAGGGTTAGGACTGTGGGGTTAGGGTTAGGACTGAGGGATAATACTAGGGTTAGGACTGAGGGTTAGGGGTTTGGACTGAGGATAATACTAGGGTTAGGACTGAGGATAATACTAGGTTAGGACTGAGGCTAATACTAGGGTTAGGACTGAGGGATAATCTAGGGTTTTGGACTGTGGGGTTAGGGTTAGGACTGAGGGATATACTAGGGTTAGGACTGTGGGGTTAGGGTTAGGACTGAGGGATAATACTAGGGTTAGGACTGAGGGGTTAGGGTTAGGACTGAGGGATAATACTAGGGTTAGACTGAGGGATAATACTAGGTTAGGACTGAAAGGGGTATACTAGGGTTAGGACTGAGGATAATACTAGGGTTAGGACTGAGGGATAATACTAGGGTTAGGACTGAGGGATAATACTAGGGTTAGGACTGAGGGATAATACTAGGGTTAGGACTGAGGGATAATACTAGGGTTAGGACTGAGGGGTTAGGGTTAGGACTGAGGGATAATACTAGGGTTTGGACTGAGGGATATACTAGGGGTTAGGGCTGAGGGATAATACTAGGGTTAGGACTGTGGGGTTAGGGTTAGGGCTGAGGATAATACTAGGGTTAGGACTGAGGGTTAGGTTAGGACTGAGGAATACTAGGGTTTAGGACTGAGGATAATACTAGGGTTAGGACTGAGGGATAATACTAGGGTTAGGACTGAGGGATAATACTAGGGTTAGGACTGAGGGATATACTAGGGTTAGGGCTGATGGATAATACTAGGTTAGGGCTAGGATAATACTAGGTTAGGGCTGAGGATAATACTAGGTTTAGGACTGAGGGATAATACTAGGGTTGGCTGAGGGATAATACTAGGTTAGGGACTGGGATATACTAGGTTAGGCTGAGGGATAATACTAGGTTTAGGGCTGAGGGATAATACTAGGGTTAGGACTGAGGATATACTAGGGTTGGACTGAGGGATAATACTAGGGTTAGGGCTGAGGGATAATACTAGGGTTAGGACTGAGGATAATACTAGTGGTTAGACTGAGGGATAATACTAGGGTTAGGACTGAGGGATAATACTAGGGTTAGGACTGAGGGGTTAGGGTTAGGGCTGAGGGATAATACTAGGGTTAGGACTGAGGGATAATACTAGGGTTAGGGCTAAGGGATAATACTAGGGTTAGGGCTGAGGGATAATACTAGGGTTAGGACTGAGGGATAATACTAGGGTTAGGACTGAGGATAATACTAGGTTAGGACTGAGGGATAGGGTTAGGGCTGAGGGATAATACTAGGTTATGACTGAGGGATAATACTAGGGTTAGGACTGAGGTATATACTAGGTTAGGACTGAGGGTTAGGGTTAGGACTGAGGGATAATACTAGGGTTAGGACTGAGGGATATACTAGGGTTAGGACTGAGGGATATACTAGGGTTAGGACTGAGGGATAATACTAGGTTAGGACTGAGGGATAATACTAGGGTTAGGACTGAGGGGTTAGGGGAAATGATGGATAATACTAGGTTAGACTGAGGGATAATACTAGGGTTAGGACTGAGGGATAATACTAGGGTTAGGACTGAGGGATAATACTAGGGTTAGGACTGTGGGGTTAGGGTTAGGGCTGAGGGATAATACTAGGGTTAGGACTGAGGGGTTAGGGTTAGGGCTGAGGGATAATACTAGGTTAGGACTGAGGGGTTAGGGTTAGGCTGAGGGATAATACTAGGGTTAGGACTGAGGATAATACTAGGGTTAGGACTGAGGGATAATACTAGGGTTGAACTAGGTAATACTAGGTTAGGCGAGGGATAATACTAGGGTTAGGACTGTGGGGTTAGGGTTAGGACTGAGGGATAATACTAGGGTTAGGACTGAGGGGTTAGGGTTAGGACTGAGGGATAATACTAGGGTTAGGACTGAGGGATAATACTAGGGTTAGGACTGAGGGATAATACTAGGGTTAGGACTGAGGGATAATACTAGGGTTAGGACTGTGGGGTTAGGTTTTGGACTGAGGATAATACTAGGGTTAGACTGGTGGGGTTAGGGGTTAGGACTGAGGGATAATACTAGGGTTAGGACTGAGGGGTTAGGGTTAGGACTGAGGGATAATACTAGGGTTAGGACTGAGGGATAATACTAGGGTTAGGACTGAGGGATAATACTAGGGTTAGGACTGAGGGATAATACTAGGGTTAGGACTGAGGGATATACTAGGGTTAGGACTGAGGATTATACTAGGTTAGGACTGAGGGATAATACTAGGGTTAGGACTGAGGGATATACTAGGGTTAGGACTGAGGGATAATACTAGGTTAGGACTGAGGGTTAGGGTTAGGACTGAGGGATAATACTAGGTTAGGACTGAGGGATAATACTAGGGTTAGACTGAGGGATATACTAGGGTTAGACTGAGGGTTAGGGTTAGGGCTGAGGGATAATACTAGGGTTAGGACTGAGGGGTTAGGGTTAGGACTGAGGGATAATACTAGGGTTAGGACTGAGGGATATACTAGTGGTTAGGACTGAGGATATACTAGGGTTTTGGACTGAGGGATAATACTAGGGTTAGGGCTGAGGATAATACTAGGGTTAGGACTGTGGTGTTAGGGTTAGGGCTGAGGATAATACTAGGGTTAGGACTGAGGGTTAGGGTTAGGACTGAGGGATAATACTAGGGTTAGGACTGAGGGATAATACTAGGGTTAGGACTGAGGGATAATACTAGGGTTAGGACTGAGGGATAATACTAGGGTTAGGACTGAGGGATAATACTAGGGTTAGGGCTGAGGGATAATACTAGGGTTAGGGCTGAGGGATAATACTAGGGTTAGGACTGAGGGATATACTAGGTTAGGGCTGAGGGATAATACTAGGGTTAGACTGAGGGATATACTAGGGTTAGGGCTGAGGGATAATACTATGGTTAGGGCTGAGGGATAATACTAGGTTAGGACTGAGGGATATACTAGGTTAGGACTGAGGGGTAATACTGGGTTAGGGCTGAGGGATAAAACTAGGGTTGACTGAGGATAATACTAGTGTTAGGACCTGAGGGATAATCTAGGGTTAGGACTGAGGTAATACTAGGGTTAGGACTGAGGGGTTAGGGTTAGGACTGAGGGATAATACTAGGGTTAGGACTGAGGGATAATACTAGGGTTAGGGCTAAGGGATAATACTAGGTTAGGCTGAGGGATAATACTAGGGTAGGACTGAGGGGTTAGGGTTAGGACTGAGGATAATACTAGGGTTAGGGCTGAGGGATACTACTTTGGTTTTTAGGACTGAGGGTATACTAGGGTTAGGCTGAGGGATAATACTAGGGTTAGGACTGAGGGATAATACTAGGGTTAGGACTGAGGGATAATACTAGGGTTAGACTGAGGGATAATACTAGGGTTAGGACTGAGGGATAATACTAGGGTTAGGACTGAGGGATAAACTAGGGTTAGGGCTGAGGGATAATACTAGGGTTAGGACTGAGGGGTTAGGGTTATATTAGGGACTGACCAGTGGCTTGCCGACCCAGTCGTACTCGTAGTCAAAGACGTAGCCGTTCCTATCGAAGAGGTCAGTGAAGAGTTTCCGTAAGTAGTCATAGTCCGGCTTCTCAAAGAAGTCCAGCCGCCGCACATAACGCAGGTAGGTGGCCATCTCTTCTACAGGGAGACACATTAAATACAGGGAGACACACATTAAATACAGGAAGGAGCACATTAAATACAGGATGGAACACAAATCCCTGTTCCTGTTGCGTCATGCTGATGAGTCAGGATTTGGTGTAAGCAGCATGAGTCCATGACCCCATCCTGCCTGGTGTCAACGGTACAGGCTGGTGGTGGTGGTGTGGGGAATGTTTTCCCTGGTACACGTTAGGTCCCTTGATACCAAAGGGGGTTCCCGACCCGGTACTAAACATGATGATACACGACTGGAAGCTCTCACACAGCACCTCGATGGCGTGGCTCTCTGGTGTCCGCCTATCGTTCTGATAGCGCTCCTTCGTTTCTCCTGGATAGGTAGAGATGCTAGAGAGAGGAGGAGAAGGGGAGAGATAGACGAGAGAAGAGAGAAGAGATAAGAGAGAGAGCAGAGAGATAGCGGAGATAGAGAGTGAGATGATAGATCGATAGAGAGCTAGAGAGATAGAGAGAGAGCGATAGAGACGAGCAGGAAGAGGAGACGAACATACAGAAGAGAGACGATATAGGAGCAAGAGAGAGAAAGAATATAGAAGAGATAGTAGAGATGACAAGATAGTAGAAGAGAGATTAGTATAGCAAGATGATAGGCAGACAGAAGAGGGAAACAGAAGGTAGACAAAGGAGACGAGAGAGCAGAGACGGGATAGAGAGGACACAGGGAGAGAAATGAGACAGAGCGAGAGAGACAGACTTCATTGCCTGTTGGGTATTTTTAATTCTGTTAAAGGGCAAACAGACCAATCAGGGAATTGTGATGGGTAACTTTTGATATAGGTGTCACAACAGACAACTTTCTCTCTGAACAATGTAATGTGAAGTCCGTCTCAGTGATGTGCATAGAGACATGTGACTGGCGGCTGTGTGACTGGCGGCTGTGTGTCTGGCGGCTGTGTGACTGACGGCTGTGTGACTGACGGCTGTGTGACTGGCGGCTGTGTGACTGGCGGCTGTGTGACTGACGGCTGTGTGACTGACGGCTGTGTGACTGGCGGCTGTGTGACTGGCGGCTGTGTGACTGGCGGCTGTGTGACTGGCGGCTGTGTGATTGGCGGCTGTGTGACTGGCGGCTGTGTGACTGGCGGCTGTGTGACTGGCGGCTGTGTGACTGGCGGCTGTGTGACTGGCGGCTGTGTGACTGACAGACAGGACACCACAGCTACTGTCATACACAACCTGATCAACAGTAACTAGCTGGACCATTGATCAACAGTAACTAGCTGGACCATTAATCAACAGTAACTAGCTGGACCATTGATCAACAGTAACTAGCTGGACCTTTGATCAACTGATCAACAGTAACTAGCTGGACCTTTGATCAACTGATCTACAGTAACTAGTTGGACATTTGATCAACTGATCAAGAGTAACGAGCTGGTTCCTAACCTTAAGGTGTGAGTTCCTACCTTCAGGCCTTGCCAGGGCAGACTGCCTCGCAGGAAGTACATGAACATGTGACCTAGAGCTTCCAGGTCGTCTCTCCTGCTTTGTTCTACAGAGAGACAGGAAACAAAACACAGTTTCAGAGAGACACACACACCACACACACACACCTTCACATACACACCGTTTCAAACAAAGCAAATCACTGATGCTGACAATCCTAACTGTTGAACCAGATAAATAGACCAATCCATAAAACAGTTCCATAATTAGCCACCCTGATTCAACGACTGATGTAGAAAATGTAATGCATTAGGGCTGTTTTCTCCGATCCAGGTTACCTACTCCTGGACTAAAAACACTTTCAATTGAGTTTCTGTGAAACCAACATTTTTAGACCTCTAAGAGTAATGAAGTTTGGATTGGGGATTTCAACGAGGACAAACATGGTTGGATCAGAAAGGGCATCCATTGATTTAACATGACAATATTTAAAATCTGCCTTAAAAAGGGACATTTTCAAAAATGTTCAAATTCATATTCATCATCTCCAACACCACCCCAACATCAACATATGTGAAAATGGAGCGTTTCTATGTTTTGTAGTAAAACAGATAGGAGATAAGTGTTCCCAATGACATCATCAGCCAATTAGTTGACAATTAGTAGGCAATTAGTAGGCAATGCCTCCTCATAACTTGTTAAAATCACATGATGCACACCGATGATGTCATTGGAAACGCTCATCTTCCTCCATCTTTGTCATGTAAATTCTTTTTGGGTCTTTCTTGTAAAATATATTCTATCCATGGGATCACCTGGATAATACAGAATACATCAAATCAGGCTGTTTTTTATTTTACCTTTATTTAACCAGGCAAGTCAGTTAAGAACAAATTCTTATTTACAATGACGGCCTACACCAGCCAAACCCGGACGACACTGGGCCAATTGTGCGCCGCCCTATGGGACTCCCGATCACGGCCGGTTGTGATACAGCCTGGGATCGAACCAGGGGGTCTGTAGTGACGCCTCGAGCACTGATATGCAGTGTGCCTTAGACTACTGCGCCACTCGGTCGCCAGTGGGTTTACCTTTGCCCAGGTGAGTATTGATGCTCATGTAGTGCCCATCAGGCTCCTTACCTTTGCCCAGGTGAGTATTGATGCTCATGTAGTGCCCATCAGGCTCCTTACCTTTGCCCAGGTGAGTATTGATGCTCATGTAGTGCCCATCAGGCTCCTTACCTTTGCCCAGGTGAGTATTGATGCTCATGTAGCGCCCATCAGGCTCCTTACCTTTGCCCAGGTGAGTATTGATGCTCATGTAGCGCCCATCAGGCTCCTTACCTTTGCCCAGGTGAGTATTGATGCTCATGTAGTGCCCATCAGGCTCCTTACCTTTGCCCAGGTGAGTATTGATGCTCATGTAGCGTGCGGTGCCAGTCAGGCTCTTGTGCTCCCTGTAGGGGATGTGTTTCTTGGTCTCTGGGTCGATGTACTCTTTGGCCAGGCCGAAGTCGATGATGTGGATGGTGTGCTGGCGCTTGCTGCCGGGCCGGCCAACCAGGAAGTTCTCTGGCTTCACGTCCCGGTAGATCAGACTCCTGGTTTGGACGAACTCCATCCGCGTGATCTGGGGGAGAACACCAAGAGGTTCAGTTGGTCGCCAGTGGGTTTGATTCCCAGGACCACCCGTAAAAATCTACGTAAAATGTATGCACGCTTTGGATAAATGGCATATATATATATACACAGAGCGAGAGAGAGTGAGAGCGAGAGAGAAAGAGAGAGTGATACAGTGGCAAGAAAAAGTTTGTGAACACTTTGGAATTACTTAGATTTCTGCATAAATTGGTCATAAAATGTGATCTGATCTTCAGTCAAAACAAACACAGTGTGCTTAAACTAATAACACACATATTATTGTTTTTTTCTTGTCTATATTGAATACATCATTTAAACATTCACAGTGTAGGTTGGAAAAAGTATGTGAACCCCGTAGGCTAATGACTTCTCCGAAAGCTAATTGGAGGCAGGAGTCAGCTGACCTGGAGTCCAACCAATGAGACGAGATCGGAGATGTTGATTAGAGGTGCCCTGCCCTATAAAAAAAAACACTCACAAAAATGTGAGTTCGCTGTTCACAAGAAGCCTTGCCTGATGTGAACCATGCCTCGAACAAAAGAGATCTCAGAAGACCTAAGATTAAGAATGGTTGACTTGCATAAAGCTGGAAAGCGTTTCAAAAGTATCTCTAAAAGCCTTGATGTTCATCAGTCCACGGTAAGACAAATTGTCTGTAAATGG
This sequence comes from Coregonus sp. 'balchen', assembly GCA_902810595.1. Taxonomy (NCBI): domain Eukaryota; kingdom Metazoa; phylum Chordata; class Actinopteri; order Salmoniformes; family Salmonidae; genus Coregonus; species Coregonus sp. 'balchen'. Next base: position 50,145,705 of record LR778273.1, on the reverse strand, counting down.
AGAAAGTTCAGCACTGTTGCTACTCTCCCAAGGAGTGGCCGTCCTGCAGAGACGACTGCAAGAGCACAGCGCAGAACGCTCAACGAGGTTAAGAAGAATCCTAGAGTCAGCTAAAGACTTACAGAAATCTCTGGAACATGCTAACATCTCTGCTGACGAGTCTACGATACGTAAAACACTAAACAAGAATGGTGTTCATGGGAGGACACCACAGAAGAAGACACTGATGTCCAAAAAAAAACATTGCTGCACGTCTGAAGTTCGCAAAAGAGCACCTGGATGTTCCACAGCGCTACTGGCAAAATATTCTGTGGACAGATGAAACTAAAGTTGAGTTGTTTGGAAGGAAGGAACACACAACACTATGTGTGGAGAAAAAAAGGCACAGCACACCAACATCAAAACCTCATCCCAACTGTAAAGTATGGTGGAGGGAGCATCATGGTTTGGGGCTGCTTTGCTGCCTCAGGGCCTGGACAGCTTGCTATCGTCAACGGAAAAATGAATTCCCAAGTTAATCAAGACATTCTGAAGGAGAATGTCAGGCTATCTGTCCTCCAATTGAAGCTCAACAGAAGTTGGGTGATGCAACAGGACAACGACCCAAAACCCAGAAGTAAATCAACACTTCAACAGAAGAAAATACGCCTTCTGGAGTGGCCCAGTCAGAGTTCTGACCTCAACCCCATTGAGATGCTGTGGCATGACCTCGAGAGCGGTTCACACCAGACATCCCAATAATATTGCTGAACTGAAACGGGTTTTGTGAAGAGGAATGTTCCATAATTCCTCCTGACTGTTGTTCAGGTCTGATCCGCAACTACAGAAAACGTTTGGTCGAGGTTATTGCTGCCAAAGGAGGGTCAACCAGTTATTAAATCCAAGGCTTCATATCCTTTTCCCACCATGCACTGTGAATGTTTACACGGTTTGTTCAATAAAGACATGAAAACGTATCATTGTTTGTGTGTTATTAGTTTTAGCACACTGTGGTTGTCTATTGTTTTGACTTAGATCAAGATCAGACCAAATTTTATGACCAATTTACGCAGAAATCCAGGTAATTCCAAAGGGTTCACATACTTTTTCTTGCCACTGTATATAACGAGACACCGATTCAGAGACCGACAGAGAGGTGAAGTGAAACAGTGTGTGTATTTGTACCAGCTGAATGGCGATCATGAGGACGGTCTTGAGGGAGAAGGTTCTGTCACACAGATCGAACAGGTCTTCCAGACTAGGACCCAGTAGCTCCAGAACCATGGCATTATACTTCCCACAGGGCCCAAAGTAGAACACCTGGGGGACGCCCTCTGGGGAGGGAGAGAGACAGAATACAGAAACTGGGGGGAAAACACCTGGGGGACGCCCTCTGGGGAGGGAGAGAGACAGAATACAGAAACTGGGGGAAAACACCTGGGGACGCCCTCTGGGGAGGGAGAGAGACAGAATACAGAAACTGGGGGGAAGAACACCTGGGGGACGCCCTCTGGGGAGGGAGAGTACATATTAGCCGGTGCCCCCGCACATTGACTCTGCACCGGTACCCCCCTGTATATATAGCCTCCCTACTGTTCTTTTATTTTACTTCTGCTCTTTTTTTCTCAACACTTTTTTGTTGTTGTTTTATTTTACTTTTTTATTAAAAATAAATGCACTGTTGGTTAAGGGCTGTAAGTAAGCATTTCACTGTAATGTCTGCACCTGTTGTATTCGGCGCATGTGGCCAATAAAATTTGATTTGATTTGATTTGATTTGAGAGAGACAGAATACAGAAGGTGAGTAAAACTGGGGGGGAAACACCTGGCGGACTCCCTCTGCAGAGACACACCATTTAGTGAGAAAGTGAATGGTGTCACAAACACACTGAAGGTGCAAGCCCAAACATATAATAGTATGTGATCTAATAAGACATATTGCTTAAAAAACAACAACAATAAAACAAAGCTTCAATTACAAGTTGTGCATCAAGTGAGTGCTGGCTTCATTTCATTTGGTCAGCAGGCGGTCATTTGCTCCTTAAAGCCTACGCCATTCCTCTTGGAAACACACCCTGAAAAGGCCTTGAGCTGTGGCAACAAATACATGATATGGCAGAGAACTAGAGACAATATTAAAACATATTGCATTCACTGAACTGTTTCCGTGGAATGAGTTTGATAGACAACAATAATAAATCAGGTCACCTTTAGACTGCAGCTCTTCGGGATGTAAAACACACACCCCTAACGCTGATATGTAGATGAGATTGGGATCCTCCCCTACGGGTCAAGAGGTTCCTCCTCAGTAATAAAAACATACACCAGCATGGCAGCAGGGGAGGCCTCCAACACCATTGGCTGAGCTACAGTAACCACATACTCTCCACTATAACAGGCTGAGGTAGAGTCACCAGTCACCAGGTGCTCTCCACTATAACAGGCTGAGGGACAGTCACCAGTCACCAGGTGCTCTCCACTATAACAGGCTGAGGTAGAGTCACCAGGTGCTCTCCACTTAACAGCTGAGGCAGCACCAGTCACCAGGTGCCTCCACTATAACAGCTGAGGTACAGTCCCAATCCCAGGTGCTCTCCACTATAACAGGCTGAGGTAGAGTCACCAGTCCTCCCACTATAACAGGCTGAGGTACAGTCACCAGTGCTCTCCACTATAACAGCTGAGGTAGAGTCACCCAGGTGCTCTCCACTATACAGGCTGAGGGACAGTCCCAGTCACCAGGTGCTCTCCACCTATAAACCGGCTGAGGTAGAGTCACCAGGTGCTCTCCACTATAACAGGCTGAGGGACAGTCACCAGGTGCTCTCCACTATAACAGGCTGAGGGACAGTCACCAGTCACCAGGTGCTCTCCACTATAACAGGCTGAGGGACAGTCACCAGTCACCAGTGCTCTCCACTATAACAGGCTGAGGGACAGTCACCAGGTGCTCTCCACTAAACAGGCTGAAGGACAGTCACCAGTCACCATGTGCTCTCCACTATAACAGGCTGAGGGACAGTCACCAGTCACCAGGTGCTCTCCACTATAACAGGCTGAGGTACAGTCACCAGGTGCTCTCCACTATAACAGGCTGAAGGACAGTCACCAGTCACCAGGTGCTCTCCACTATAACAGGCTGAGGGACAGTCACCAGGTGCTCTCCACTACAACAGGCTGAGTAGGTCACCAGGTGCTCTCCTCTATAACAGGCTGAGGGACATCACCGTCACCAGGTGCTCTCCACTATAACAGGCTGAGGGACAGTCACCAGGTGCTCTCCACTATAACAGGCTGAAGGACAGTCACCAGTCACCAGGTGCTCTCCACTATAACAGGCTGAGGGACAGTCACCAGTCACCAGGTGCTCTCCACTACAACAGGCTGAGGTAGAGTCACCAGGTGCTCTCCACTATAACAGGCTGAAGGACAGTCACCAGTCACCAGTGCTCTCCACTATAACAGGCTGAGGGACAGTCACCAGTCACCAGGTGCTCTCCACTATAACAGGCTGAGGTACAGTCACCAGGTGCTCTCCACTATAACAGGCTGAAGGACAGTCACCAGTCACCAGGTGCTCTCCACTATAACAGGCTGAGGAAGCACCAGTCACCAGGTGCTCTCCACTAAACAGGCTGAGGTAGAGTCACCAGGTGCTCTCCTCTATAACAGGCTGAGGACTCACCATCACCAGGTGCTCTCCACTATAACAGGCTGGGACAGGTCACCAGGTGCTCTCCACTATAAAGCTGAGGACAGTCACCAGGTGCTCTCCACTATAACAGGCTGAGGGACAGTCACCAGGTGCTCTCCACTATAACAGGCTGAGGTACAGTCACCAGGTGCTCTCCACTATAACAGGCTGAGGTAGAGTCACCAGGTGCTCTCCACTATAACAGGCTGAGGTACAGTAATCACATACTCTCCACTATAACAGGCTGAGGGACAGTCACCAGTCACCAGGTGCTCTCCACTACAACAGGCTGAGGGACAGTCACCAGTCACCAGGTGCTCTCCACTACAACAGGCTGAGGGACAGTCACCAGTCACTCTCCCATACAGCTAGGTCCGTCCTCTCCACTATAACAGGCTGAGGGACAGTCACCAGGTGCTCTCCACTATAACAGGCTGAGGGACAGTCACCAGGTGCTCTCCACTATAACAGGCTGAGGGACAGTCACCAGGTGCTCTCCACTATAACAGGCTGAGGTAGAGTCACCAGGTGCTCTCCACTATAACAGGCTGAGGTACAGTCACCAGGTGCTCTCCACTATAACAGGCTGAGGTAGAGTCACCAGGTGCTCTCCTCTATAACAGGCTGAGGTAGAGTCACCAGTCACTCTCCACTATAACAGGCTGAGGTAGAGTCCCCAAAAGGTGCTCTCCACTATAACAGGCTGAGGGACAGTCACCAGTCACCAGGTGCTCTCCACTACAACAGGCTGAGGTAGAGTCACCAGTCTCTCCACATAACAGGCTGAGGGACAGTCACCAGGTGCTCTCCACTATAACAGGCTGAGGGACAGTCACCAGGTGCTCTCCACTATAACAGGCTGAGGGACAGTCATCAGGTGCTCTCCTCTATAACAGGCAGAGGGACAGTCACCAGGTGCTCTCCACTATAACAGGCTGAGGTAGAGTCACCAGTCACTCTCCACTATAACAGGCTGAGGGACAGTCACCAGGTGCTCTCCACTATAACAGGCTGAGGTACAGTCACCAGTCACCAGGTGCTCCCACTATAACAGGCTGAGGTAGAGTCACCAGTCACTCTCCACTATAACAGGCTGAGGTACAGTCACCAGGTGCTCTCCACTATAACAGGCTGAGGTAGAGTCACCAGGTGCTCTCCACTATAACAGGCTGAGGGACAGTCACCAGTCACCAGGTGCTCTCCACTATAACCGGCTGAGGTAGAGTCACCAGGTGCTCTCCACTATAACAGGCTGAGGGACAGTCACCAGGTGCTCTCCACTATAACAGGCTGAGGGACAGTCACCAGTCACCAGGTGCTCTCCACTATAACAGGCTGAGGGAAGCCAGTCACCAGGTGCTCTCCACTATAACAGGCTAAAGGACAGTCACCACGTGCTCTCCACTATAACAGGCTGAGGTAAGTCACCAGTGGCTCTCCACTATAACAGGCTGAGGTACAGTCACCAGGTGCTCTCCACTATAACAGGCTGAGGTCAGAGTCACCAGGTGCTCTCCACTATACAGGCTAGGGACAGTTCCCAAGTCACCAGGTGCCCCTCCACTATAACGGCTGAGGTAGAGTCACCAGGTGCTCTCCACTATAACAGGCTGAGGTAGCAGTCACCAGGTGCTCTCCACTATAACAGGCTGGGATCGTCACCAGTCACCAGGTGCTCTCCACTATAACAGGCTGAGAGTCACCAGTCACCAGGTGCTCTCCACTATAACAGGCTAAAGGACAGTCACCAGGTGCTCTCCACTATAACAGGCTGAGGGACAGTCACGCCAGGTGCTCTCCACTATAACAGGCTGAGGTACAGTCACCAGGTGCTCTCCACTATAACAGGCTGAGGTACAGTCACCAGGTGCTCCCCCCACTATAACAGGCTGAGGGTACCAGTCACCAGGTGCTCTCCCTATAACAGGCTGAGGTAGAGTCACCAGGTGCTCTCCTCACAGCTATAAGCAGGCTGAGGGACAGTCACCAGGTGCTCTCCACTATAACAGGCTGAGGTAGAGTCACCAGGTGCTCTCCACTATAACAGGCTGAGGTAAGTCACCAGTGCTCTCCACTATAACAGGCTGAGGTAGAGTCACCAGGTGCTCTCCACTATAACAGGCTGAGGGACGTCACCAGGTGCTCTCCTCTATAACAGGCTGAGGTAGAGTCACCAGGTGCTCTCCACTATAACAGGCTGAGGTAGAGTCACCAGGTGCTCTCCACTATAACAGGCTGGAGGTAGAGTCACCAGGTGCTCTCCACTATAACAGGCTGAGGTAGAGTCACCAGGTGCTCTCCACTATAACAGGCTGAGGTAGAGTCACCAGGTTCTCTCCACTATAACAGCTGAGGTAGAGTCACCAGGTGCTCTCCACTATAAACAGGCTGAGGTAGAGTCACCAGGTGCTCTCCACTATAACAGCTGAGGTAGAGTCACCAGGTGCTCTCCACTATAACAGGCTGAGGGACAGTCACCAGTCACCAGGTGCTCTCCACTATAACAGGCTGAGGTAGAGTCACCAGGTGCTCTCCACTATAACAGGCTGAGGGACAGTCACCAGTCACCAGGTGCTCTCCACTATAACAGGCTGAGGTACAGTCACCAGGTGCTCTCCACTAAACAGGCTGAGGGTAGAGTCACCAGGTGCTCTCCACTATAACAGGCTGAGGTAGAGTCACCAGGTGCTCTCCACTATAACAGGCTAAACCCCATTCGGTGAGGAAAGTCACCAGGTGCTCTCCACTATAACAGGCTGAGGGACAGTCACCAGGTGCTCTCCACTATAACAGGCTGGGGGACAGTCACCAGGTGCTCTCCACTATAACAGGCTGAGGTACAGTCACCAGGTGCTCTCCACTATAACAGGCTGAGGTAGAGTCACCAGGTGCTCTCCACTATAACAGGGAGTACCAGTCACCAGGTGCTCTCCACTATAACAGGCTGAGGTAGAGTCACCAGGTGCTCTCCCTATAACAGGCTGAGGGACAGTCACCAGGTGCTCTCCACTATAACAGGCTGAGGTAGAGTCACCAGGTGCTCTCCACTATAACAGGCTGAGGTAGAGTCACCAGGTGCTCTCCACTATAACAGGCTGAGGTAGAGTCACCAGGTGCTCTCCACTATAACAGGCTGAGGTAGAGTCACCAGGTGCTCTCCACTATAACAGGCTGAGGTAGAGTCCACCAGGTGCTCTCCACTATAACAGGCTGAGGTAGAGTCACCAGGTGCTCTCCACTATAACAGGCTGAGGTAGAGTCACCAGGTGCTCTCCACTATAACAGGCTGAGGTAGAGTCACCAGGTGCTCTCCACTATAACAGGCTGAGGTAGAGTCACCAGGTGCTCTCCACTAAACAGGCTGAGGTAGAGTCACCAGGTGCTCTCCACTATAACAGGCTGAGGTAGAGTCACCAGGTGCTCTCCACTATAACAGGCTGAGGTGAAGTCACCAGGTGCTCTCCACTATAACAGGCTGAAGGACAGTCACCAGGTGCTCTCCACATAACAGGCTGAGGTAGAGTCACCAGGTGCTCTCCACTATAACAGGCTGAGGTAGAGTCACCAGGTGCTCTCCACTATAACAGGCTGAGGGACAGTCACCAGGTGCTCTCCACTATAACAGGCTGAGGTAGAGTCACCAGGTGCTCTCCACTATAACAGGCTGAGGTAGAGTCACCAGGTGCTCTCCTCTATAACAGGCTGAGGTAGAGTCACCAGGTGCTCTCCACTATAACAGGCTGAGGTAGAGTCACCAGTCACCAGGTGCTCTCCACTATAACAGGCTGAGGTAGAGTCACCAGGTGCTCTCCTCTACAACAGGCTGAGGGACAGTCACCAGGTGCTCTCCACTATAACAGGCTGAGGGACAGTCACCAGGTGCTCTCCACTATAACAGGCTGAGGGACAGTCACCAGTCACCAGGTGCTCTCCACTATAACAGGCTGAGGTAGAGTCACCAGGTGCTCTCCACTATAACAGGCTGAGGTAGAGTCACCAGGTGCTCTCCTCTACAACAGGCGAGGGGACAGTCACCAGGTGCTCTCCACTATAACAGGCTGAGGTAGAGTCACCAGGTGCTCTCCACTATAACAGGCTGAGGTAGAGTCACCAGGTGCTCTCCACTATAACAGGCTGAGGTAGAGTCACCAGGTGCTCTCCACTATAACAGGCTGAGGTACAGTCACCAGGTGCTCTCCACTATAACAGGCTGAGGTAGAGTCACCAGGTGCTCTCCACTATAACAGGCTGAGGTAGAGTCACCAGGTTGCTCTCCCACTATAACAGGCTGAGGGACAGTCACCAGGTGCTCTCCACATAACAGGCTGAGGACAGTCACCCAGGTGCTCTCCACTATAACAGGCTGAGGTCGAGTCACCAGGTGCTCCCACTATAACAGGATGCGGGACAGTCACCAGGTGCTCTCCACTATAACAGGCTGAGGGACAGTCACCAGGTGCTCTCCACTATAACAGGCTGAGGGTACAGTCACCAGGTGCTCTCCACTATAACAGGCTGAGGTAGAGTCACCAGGTGCTCTCCACTATAACAGGCTGAGGTAGAGTCACCAGGTGCTCTCCACTATAACAGGCTGAGGTAGAGTCACCAGGTGCTCTCCACTATAAAGGCTGAGGTAGAGTCACCAGGTGCTCTCCACTATAACAGGCTGAGGTAGAGTCACCAGGTGCTCTCCACTATAACAGGCTGAGGTAGAGTCACCAGGTGCTCTCCACTATAACAGGCTGAGGTAGAGTCACCAGGTGCTCTCCACTATAACAGGCTGAGGTAGAGTCACCAGGTGCTCTCCACTATAACAGGCTGAGGTAGAGTCACCAGGTGCTCTCCACTATAAACAGGCTGAGGTAGAGTCACCAGGTGCTCTCCACTATAACAGGCTGATGGTAGAGTCACCAGGTGCTCTCCACTATAACAGGCTGAGGTAGAAGTCACCAGTGCTCTCCACTATAACAGGCTGAGGTAGAGTCACCAGTGCTCTCCACTATAACAGGCTGAGGTAGAGTCACCAGGTGCTCTCCACTATAACAGGCTGAGGTAGAGTCACCCAGGTGCTCTCCACTATAACAGGCTGAGGTAGAGTCACCAGGTGCTCTCCACTATAACAGGCTGAGGTACAGTCACCAGGTGCTCTCCACTATAACAGGCTGAGGTAGAGTCACCAGGTGCTCTCCACTATAACAGGCTGAGGGACAGTCACCAGGTGCTCTCCACTATAACAGGCTGAGGTAGAGTCACCAGGTGCTCTCCACTATAACAGGCTGAGGGACAGTCACCAGGTGCTCTCCACTATAACAGGCTGAGGTAGAGTCACCAGGTGCTCTCCACTATAACAGGCTGAGGGACAGTCACCAGGTGCTCTCCACTATAACAGGCTGAGGTAGAGTCACCAGGTGCTCTCCACTATAACAGGCTGAGGTAGAGTCACCAGGTGCTCTCCACTATAACAGGCTGAGGTAGAGTCACCAGGTGCTCTCCACTATAAAACAGGCTGAGGTAGGTCCCAGGTTGCTCTCCACTATAAACGGCTGACGGTAAGAGTCACCAGGTGCCTCTCCACTATAACAGGCTGATAGGGTATAGTCACCAGGTGCCATCTCCACTATAATCAGGCCGAGGTAGAGTCACCAGGTGCTCTCCACTATAAACAGGCTGAGGGTAGAGTCACCAGGTGCTCTCCACTATAAACAGGCTGAGGTAGGAGTCCCCAGGTTACGTCTCCACTATAAACATGGCTGAGGTAGAGTCACCAGGTGCCTCCACTATAACCAGGCTGAGGTATGAGTCACCAGGTGCTACTCCACTATAAGCAGGCCTGAGGTAGAGTCACCAGGGTGCTCTCCACCATAACAGGCTGAGGTAGAGTCACCATGGTGCTCTCCACTCTAACAGGCTGAGGTATGAGTCACCAGGTGCTCTCCACTATAACATGGCTGAGGTAGAGTCACCAGGTGCTCTCCACTATAACAGGCTGAGGTAGAGTCAGGTGAATCTATCCCCTATCCCTCTCTCTGTCTGTGTCCCAAACGGTACCCTATGCCCTTCATAGTGCACTGCTTCATAAAGTGTATAGTTGAAGTCGGAAGTTTACATACACCTTAGCCAAATACATTTAAACTCAGTTTTTCACAATTCCTGACATTTAATCCGAGTAACAATTCCCCATTTTAGGTCAGTTAGGATCACCACTTTATTTTAAGAATGTGAAATATCAGAATAATAGTAGAGAGAATTATTTCTTTCAGCACATTCCCAGTGGGTCAGAAGTTTACATACACTCAATTAGTATTTGGTAGCATTGCTTTTAAATTGTTTAACTTGGGTCAAACGTTTTCGGGTAGCCTTCCACAAGCTTCCCACAATAAGTTGGGTGAATTTTGGCCCATTCCTCCTGACAGAGCTGGTGTAACTGAGTCAGGTTTGTAGGCCTCCTTGCTCGCACACCCTTTAGCAGTTCTGCCCACAAATGTTCTATAGGATTGAGGTCAGGGCTTTGTGATGGCAACTCCAATACCTTGACTTTGTCGTCCTTAAGTCATTTTGCCACAACTTTGGAAGTATGCTTGGGGTCATTGTCCATTTGGAAGACCCATTTGCGACTAAGCTTTAACTTCCTGACTGATGTCTTGAGATGTTGCTTCAATATATCCACATAATTTTCCTTCCTCATGATGCCATCTATTTTGTGAAGTGCACCAGTCCCTCCTGCAGCAAAGCACCCCCACAGCATGATGCTGCCACCCCCGTGCTTCACGGTTGGGATGGTGTTCTTCGGCTTGCAAGCGTTCCCCTTTTTCCTCCAAACATAACGATGGTCATTATGGCCAAACAGTCATCAGACCAAAGGACATTTCTCAAAAAAGTACGATGTTTGTCCCCATGTGCAGTTGCAAACCGTAGTCTGGCTTTTTTATGGCGGTTTTGGAGCAGTGGCTTCTTCCTTGCTGAGTGGCCTTTCAGGTTATGTCGATATAGGACTCGTTTTACTGTGGATATAGATACTTTTGTACCCGTATCCTCCAGCATCTTCACAAGGTCCTTTGCTGTTGTTCTGGGATTGATTTGCACTTTTCGCACCAAAGTACGTTCATCTCTAGGAGACAGAACGCGTCTCCTTCCTGAGCGGTATGACGGCTGCGTGGTCCCATGGTGTTTATACTTGCGTACTATTGTTTGTACAGATGAATGTGGTACCTTCAGGCATTTGGAAATTGCTCCCAAGGATGAACCAGACTTGTGGAGGTCTACAATCTTTTTTCTGAGGTCTTGGCTGATTTCTTTTGATTTTCCCATGATGCCAAGCAAAGAGGCACTGAGTTTGAAGGTAGGCCTTGAAATACATCCACAGGTACACCTCCAATTGACTTAACTGATGTCAATTAGCCTATCAGAAGCTTCTAAAGCCATGACATCATTTTCTGGAATTTTCCAAGCTGTTTAAAGGCACAGTCAACTTAGTGTATGTAAACTTCTGACCCACTGGAATTGTGATACAGTGAATTATAAGTGAAATAATCTATCTGTAAACAATTATTGGAAAAATTACTTGTGTCATGCACAAAGTAGATGTCCTAACTGACGTGCCAAAACTATAGTTTGTTAACAAGAAATTGTGGTTGAAAGAATGAGTTTTAATGACTCCAACCTAAGTGTATGTAAACTTCCGACTTCAACTGTACACAGGGGAATAGGGTGCCTGTGACATAGCCAAGTCTGTCTTCTCTGAGCCGTGTGTCCATAGGCTGACCCTGCATGGTTAGTCTGTCTTCTCTGAGCCGTGTTGTCCATAGGCTGAACCCTGCATGGTTAGTCTGTCTTCTCTGAGCCGTGTGTCCATAGGCTGACCCTGCATGGTTAGTCTGTCTTCTCTGAGCCGTGTGTCCATAGGCTGACCCTGCATGGTTAGTCTGTCTTCTCTGATCCGTGTGGTCCATAGGCTGACCCTGCATGGTTAGTCTGTCTTCCTCTGAGCCGTGTGTCCATAGGCTGACCCTGCATGGTTAGTCCTGTCTTCTCTGAGCCGTTGTGTCCATAGGCTGACCCTGCATGGTTAGTCTGTCTTCTCTGAGCCGTGTGTCCATAGGCTGACCCTGCATGGTTATGTCTGTCTTCTCTGAGGCCGTGTGTCCATAGCTGACCCTGCATGGTTAGTCCTGTCTTCTCTGAGCCGGGTGTCCATAGGCTGACCCTGCATGGTTAGTCTGTCTTCTCTGAGCCGTGTGTCCATAGGCTGACCCTGCATGGTAGTCTGTCTTCTTGAGCCGTGTGTCCATAGGCTGACCCTGCATGGTTAGTCTGTCTTCTCTGAGCCGTGTGTCCATAGGCTGACCCTGCATGGTTAGTCTGTCTTCTCTGAGCCGTGTGTCCATAGGCTGACCCTGCATGGTTAGTCTGTCTTCTCTGAGCCGTGTGTCCATAGGCTGACCCTGCATGGTTAGTCTGTCTTCTCTGAGCCGTGTGTCCATAGGCTGACCCTGCATGGTTAGTCTGTCTTCTCTGAGCCGTGTGTCCATAGGCTGACCCTGCATGGTTAACTATTCATCATTCTAAAGACCGACGGGAAATATGCTGACACACACACACACACACACACACAAGACAACCATTCCAGACTCTAGGAGTTGGGGCCATATGAATCAAGAGTCTTAAGTGGTCTAGGATCAGTTTTGCCTTTTCGATTCCAATAAATAAGATGACATGGACAGGAAGGACCTGATCCTAGCTCAGCACTACTGTGAGGAGCTTGATTCATACCGTCCATACAGCCCCTGGACCAGAGTAAAACAGAGTCTCTATAGGATTCAATACTACATTTAACAGTTTTCCTGATAATAAACTTCCATTACATTGGTGGATTCAAATCAAATCCATTTTATTTGTCACATGCGCCGAATACAACAGGTGTAACCCTTAGAGTGAAATGCTTACTTACAAGCTCTTAATCAACAATGCAGTTTAAAGAAAAATAAGAGTCAAGAAAATATGTACTAAATAAACTAAAGTTTAAAAAAGTAACACAATAAAATAACAATAACGAGGCTATATAGAGGGGGTACCGGTACAGAGTCAATGTTAGTCGAGTATACTACATTTAACAGTTTTCCTGATAATAAACGTCCATTACATTGGTGTTCATAACCACAGAGAAACAATATAATCCTGTTGTCGTCTCACCTGAACTCCCCAGCTGTTTATAGAACCTGTACTCCAGGTGAAGCTGTGGGGCCCGGGACTTGATGGGCTCCTGGAAAGGAGATAAACATGATGAAGGTTAGAGGTCAAACAGCATGATGAAGGTTAGAGGTCAAACAGCAGCATGATGAGGGTTAAAGGTCAAACAGCATGATGAAGATTAAAGGTCAAACAGCATGATGAGGGTTAAAGGTCAAACAGCATGATGAAGGTTAGAGGTCAAACAGCATGATGAAGGTTAAAGGTCAAACAGCATGATGAGGGTTAAAGGTCAAACAGCATGATGAGGGTTAAAGGTCAAACAGCATGATGAAGGTTAAAGGTCAAACAGCATGATGAGGGTTAAAGGTCAAACAGCATGATGAAGGTTAAAGGTCAAACAGCATGATGAAGGTTAGAGGTCAAACAGCAGCATGATGAAGGTTAAGGTCAAACAACATGATGAAGGTTAGAGGTCAAACAGCATGATGAAGGTTAGAGGTCAGGGTTAGAGGTCAAACAGCATGATGAAGGTTAGAGGTCAAACAGCATGATGAAGGTTAAAGGTCAAACAGCATGATGAAGGTTAGAGGTCAAACAGCATGATGAAGGTTAGAGGTCAAACAGCATGATGAGGGTTAAAGGTCAAACAGCATGATGAGGGTTAAAGGTCAAACAGCATGATGAAGGTTAGAGGTCAAACAGCATGATGAAGGTTAGAGGTCAAACAGCATGATGAGGGTTAAAGGTCAAACAGCATGATGAAGGTTAGAGGTCAAACAGCATGATGAAGGTTAGAGGTCAAACAGCATGATGAGGGTTAGAGGATAACCTCATCACAGGAAAGAGACTGTGTGAATCATCTTTATACAGCAATCGATGCCAATAGCTCAGTTGGTGGGTGAATGTGTGTGTAGGACTAAGCACGGGTGTGGGGTTCAGGGCCACACGGGGGTTGAGTCAGTCATTCATGACACTCACATCTCTCCACACAGCGAACAAGCAAACCACAGAGGAGAGGGCTTTCTGAGCAAGCGTGTGTAAACCAAAAACCAACAAGCCAAAACCAACAGATTGCATTTAAACCAACAGGACGTTGTGAACAGCTAGCCCGGAGCGGAAAGGGAGGACAAGAGGTTTGCTCCGAGCAGAACTCGGCTAGGTGAAGTGAACGTCTGTGCCTCGCATAATCCCTTAGTACTGTTTGTCCATCTTGAGACGCCGTAGCCAAAAAAGAGTCCGAATGGATCTAAAATAAATCTGTCATTCATTTTGAGGTTTTTCCCCCGAGGATGTTTTAGTTGCTCAGTTTGACATCTAAGGTATTTGGTGCAGTATTTCTCAAGTTAAAACATTTTCATGAAAACGAGTCGTCTCTTGTTTAATGACAACAAAGACTTTATTGAAGAATCTCTACTGTTGACCAATCACCAACACAGGAGCGTAGACTTCGGCTACCGAACTTAGGCTTGCCTCGAGAAAAAATGTAATGTGCACGAACAGCTGAAAAAATGGATGGGAAGCATTCAGGAAGACTTTAGGTCTACATGTTCTAACGCCTACCCTGCCCTTCTACAGAGGAAATGGATGGGAAGCATTCGGGAAGACTTTAGGTCTACATGTTCTAACGCCTACCCTGCCCTTCTACAGAGGAACATGCTCGTAGGCTAGATAACGCCATGCCACGCTCCCGTCTCTCCCAGGTCCTGTGTTTCCAAGGTCCTGTCTTGTACAACATATCAATCTCCCTCCTGTCTCTCCCAGGTCCTGTCTAGTACAACAGATCAACCACCCTCCCGTCTCTCCCAGGTCCTGTCTAGTACAACAGATCAAGCAATAGGACTCCAGACTGAATCTGAAGACTAATTTCCCGAAGGTCCTGTCTCTCCCAGGTCCTGTCTAGTACATCGGACCAACCACCCTCCTGTCTCTCCCAGGTTCTGTCTCTCCTAGGTCCTGTCTTGAACAACAGACCAACCACTCTCCTGTCCCTCCCAGGTCCTGTCTTGTAAAACAGATCAACCACCCTCCTGTCTCTCCCAGGTCCTGTCTCTCCTAGGTCCTGTCTTGAACAACAGACCAACCACCCTCCTGTCTCTCCCAGGTCCAGTCTCTCCCAGGTCCTGTCTCTCCCAGGTCCTGTCTCTCCCAGGTCCTGTCTTGAACAACAGACCAACCACCCTCCTGTCTCTCCCAGGTCCTGTCTCTCCCAGGTCCTGTCTCTCCCAGGTCCTGTCTCTCCCAGGTCCTGTCTTGAACAACAGACCAACCACCCTCCTGTCTCTCCCAGGTCCTGTCTCTCCCAGGTCCTGTCTCTCCCAGTAAAGTACTAGCTATTCTATATTCGCTACATACAGCTCAACATTATGGGTCCGTTCCAGATACAACTAGTTCAGAAACTTATTATAGAAGTGAATCAGAGGCTCAGTTGGAGTAGGAGTCCTGTTTACTGTACAGCTCAACCTTATGGGTACGTTCCAGACCAGACACACAATCTGTGCAGGCCTGCCCACTACAGAGAGATCAGGCCTGCCCACTACAGAGAGATCAGGCCTGCCCACTACAGAGAGATCAGGCCTGCCCACTACAGAGAGATCAGGCCTGCCCACTACAGAGAGATCAGGCCTGCCCACTACAGAGAGATCAGGCCTGCCCACTACAGAGAGATCAGGCCTGCCCATTACAGAGAGAAGTGTGTTGATGTCCATCTCAGGGTGGAATGACATCAACACGGTATAACAAATTCTGAACTGGGCAGCTAACTGACCTAGGCTACCTGAAAGGCTACCTGGGTCAGTTAGCTACCTGAAAGGCTACCTAGGTCAGTTAGCTACCTGAAAGGCTACCTGGGTCAGTTAGCTACCTGAAAGGCTACCTGGGTCAGTTAGCTACCTGAAAGGCTACCTGGGTCAGTTAGCTACCTGAAAGGCTACCTGGGTCAGTTAGCTACCTGAAAGGCTACCTGGGTCAGTTAGCTACCTGAAAGGCTACCTGGGTCAGTTAGCTACCTGAAAGGCTACCTGGGTCAGTTAGCTACCTGAAAGGCTACCTGGGTCAGTTAGCTACCTGAAAGGCTACCTGGGTCAGTTAGCTACCTGAAAGGCTACCTAGGTCAGTTAGCTACCTGAAAGGCTACCTAGGTCAGTTAGCTACCTGAAAGGCTACCTAGGTCAGTTAGCTACCTGAAAGGCTACCTAGGTCAGTTAGCTACCTGAAAGGCTACCTAGGTCAGTTAGCTACCTGAAAGGCTACCTAGGTCAGTTAGCTACCTGAAAGGCTACCTAGGTCAGTTAGCTACCTGAAAGGCTACCTAGGTCAGTTAGCGGCCCAGCACAGAATTTGTTTATATGGAAGACCTTTTAATTCAAACCTGGACCTCCAAGCCAGTTCTACTGCATTTTTTCATGCGTCCCCTCTAATCAGGGACTGATTTAGACCTGGGACATCAGGTGGGTGCAATTAATTATCAGGTATAACAGAAAACCAGCAATACTCTGGCCCTCGTAGGGCAAGATTTGAATACCCCTTCCTCATCTCAACAACAGGTAGTGAGTCAGCCACCCAAACCTCTGGGACAGTTTAGTGAGATAGAGTACCTGATAGCTTAGTCTCTGCTAAATGGAATATAGTATTATGTGAGTGATACATACCCTCTGTGATATTTGAGGTAACGTAAAGCTGCTGCACTAGGCTGAGACCAGCCGGCCATATGTAACCTGCTCTCCACGCCGCTCATTCACAAAACAATTTAGTAAGTGGTATTAAGGAGCTGGAATCTGTAATGCATGCATGTTCTATTTCATAATGAATTATATAACGATAATCTGTTTGAGGCAAATCCATCCCTCCGACCAACCACACTCATGAAAAGGGCGCCCCATATACTGGCGTCTTGCCGAAAATGGTAGAACTCTATTTGTGTTTTATAACTGTTTTTATCATAGGCCTCCCCTTAAAGAGACCCTAACTCACAGGCCTCTAGATATAGCCTCTAAATCATTTTTTTTACAAAATAGTTGAAGAAGCAGGTGCAGTGGCTGATGGGGGAAACAGATCTGGCACTAAGAACAGTCTGTAGATCATCTTGACCATTTGGGACCCCTTGGCTATTTCGCTGAGGACAGATTATAGCCAAGACTTAATCAATATTTTGTTTTCTCTCATTTACATTGACGTCATTTAGCAGACGCTCTTATCCAGAGCGACTTACAAATTGGTGCATTCACATTATGATAGCCAGTGGGACAACCACTTTACAATTTATTTATTTTTTATAATTTTTTGATTCTAGAGTATATTTGTAATTTTCATTTGTTTTATATATATATATATAATTATTTTTATTATTATTTTTTTTTTTTTTAAATATCTTTAATTTTTTATTATAATAATATTTTTTTTTATTATTATGTTTATTTTGTATATGGATATAACCTCTGTGTGATGGGATTGTGAACGCAAATGACCATAACATGCCTGCATACAGCCTACATACAGAGTGGAATTCACTCTGGCCATCTACTCCGATTTCAGAGCCCTCTCGTCTGAGTGTGCCAGAGCGCAGAATAACTGATGAATTTACGAACACGCAAAACCTGTTAAATATGACCAGTGTCAGTAAAAATTCGCAAAAAAAAACATAATTAAATTGTTGCCAGCAGCACAGTTACAGTCACCAACGCTCTGGATAACGTGAAAACAGCCTAACCAACTCTGCTAGGGCGAGTAAAATGGTCAGATTGAGGTGTCTGGAAGTAGCTAGCAAGCTAGCCAGTTAGCTTGGGTGCTTGACGCCGTTGTGAGGTCAGAACGCTTGGATCAACCCTACTCCTCGGCCAGAGCGTCCAGTGTGCTCTCTAAATGCTCAGAGAGCGAAACGCTCTGAATCTACGGACAATCTGCCAACCCTCTGAATTTAAGAACATCCATAGCGCACGCACACTGGCACTCCAGAGTTAATTTACGAACACACCCTAAATATCTCGATTTGTTGCGAACTTTAAAATAATTCACAGAGGGGATCGAACTTGAACATACTAAACTCACTTTAGAGACCAAAACGGCTATAAAAAAAAAAAGTTATTTAAATACGGTAGCTTAGTGGTTAAGAGCGTTGTGCCAGTAACCGAAAGGTCGTTGGTTCTAATCCCCGAGCCGACTAGGTGAAAAATCTGTCGATGTGCCCTTGAGCAAGGCACTTACATTTACATTTTAGTCATTTAGCAGACGCTCTTATCCAGAGCAACTTACAGTTAATACATTTTTTTTATACTGGCCCCCCCATGGGAATCGAACCCACAACCCTGGCGTTGCAAACGCCATGCTCTATCAACTGAGCTACATCCCTGCTGGCCATTCCCTCCCCTACCCTGGACGACGCTGGGCCAATTGTGCGCCGCCCATGAGTCTCCCGGTCGCGGCCGGCTGCGACAGAGCCTGGATTCGAACCAGGATCTCTAGTGGCACAGTTAGCACTGCGATGCAGTGCCTTAGACCACTGCGCCACTCAGGAGCTCACTTAACCCTAATTGCTCCTGTAGGTCGCTCTGGATAAGAGCGTCTGCTAAATGACTAAAATGTAAAATTGTAAAAAGGCTTTCCAGGGCAGACCAGGGCTTTTGTCACCGCTAGGTTGCTATGCAGTAGTCGACCAGCAGAGCTCGTGACGCTCCAGACCGGACACTGGGGACCTGCTAAAAACCTCCAGGCTTCCGTCATAAGACTATTTAAATGTAATAAAACAATTATCATAACTACAGGGGCCAATTTGGAAAAACAAATCCCTTGTGAATCTTCCTCTGGAATAATGCACATGCAGGGGTAATAATTACATAACCAACGTTTAATACTAGGTCCTGTCTGAATAGGGCTGAAGGCTCCAAAAACACCCAAAAACGTCCTTTTAGAAACGCCTCTCAGGTCTTTAGATGTTGTACATATGAAATTGTGAAATTATATTCAAATTTGTTCGACTCGAGCGGTTTCAAAATAAAATTTTATTTGTCACATGCGCCGAATACAACAGTGAAATACTTACTTACAAGCCCTTAACCAACAATGCAGTTTTAAGAAAGAATACCACAAAAAAAAAAGAAATCACACCAAGAATACAATACAAAATAATAAGAAATAAAAGTTACAAATAATGAAAGAGCTGGTAGGGGAAAGCACTCGATTATACAACATGTAAAGACCTGCATCACTATACTGAGAGCGTTGCCATGTAAAGACCTGCATCACTATACTGAGAGCGTTGCCATGTAAAGACCTGCATCACTATACTGAGAGCGTTGCCATGTAAAGACCTGCATCACTATACTGAGAGCGTTGCCATGTAAAGACCTGCATCACTATACTGAGAGCGTTGCCATGTAAAGACCTGCATCACTATACTGAGAGCGTTGCCATGTAAAGACCTGCATCACTATACTGAGAGCGTTGCCATGTAAAGACCTGCATCACTATACTGAGAGCGTTGCCATGTAAAGACCTGCATCACTATACTGAGAGCGTTGCCATGTAAAGACCTGCATCACTATACTGAGAGCGTTGCCATGTAAAGACCTGCATCACTATACTGAGAGCGTTGCCATGTCATACTGCAGAACGAGAAAGGCTATTGGGGAATAAAACAAACCAAGTGAAAAAGGGTCATTAAATACAGTGGTCAGGTCTTATAGACTGGCTGGTTGGTTGTTTAGCAAAACAACTATGCATTGGGTATAATTTGCAAAAAAGTGGGCATGTCCAGTGTTGCCAACTCCTCAGTAAGGAAGGCAGCTATTGGCTGTCCTAAACGTCGCTAAATGACGTCATCACCTAATTTGCATAATTGGTCATGTGCATGTAATTGTGATGGACGCTGTAGGAGAGAGGAGGAATAACGTTGTGGGGGTGGGGTGGGACGAGGCTGACTTTATGACCAAAATTATCCTATTTACACTTTGTAGTCAATTGACACTAGAATGAATATTTCTGACTCCGTTTAAAACCATAGAAGTTGGCTCTAAGGGGCAGCTGACCTTTAAGGACTGCCTTTAAAAGGTGATGTGTAATGTGTGGTCGTGTAACCTCATTTACTCACCAGTTTGATGACCACGTATTAATTAGTGCACAGGGGTCGCGTTAATGCAGAATTCTGCGTTTTTTAAAACAAAAAACACAACGCCAATTATTATTTTTCTCATTCTGAAAATGCAGGTAACTTGTTATATTTAAATAGACTCGCTGTGATTATTAGAAACATCTCATCCATCCTCCAAACCACTCTCGCTCTGTGGGGAGGGTGTATTTGGCGGAAGTCACTGTTAGTGGCACTTGGAATGTGTTCCCAGCTCACGCTGTGGTCCCTCCTGGTGTCCAGCGTTACCGCTGAAAAGGGGATTAGGTTGCAAGAACTGAAAAGAAACTCTCCTGCATAGGCAGTGATCACCTAGAGACACTAATGACAATATCAAATGGGGGGCACCAGAGTCCCGACACGTTGACTTTGCTAGGGTCACGCACCACTTTTGGCCAGGGTGGTGAAATTAGAAAATAAACAGCAACCCGAGGGAGGGAGATGAGGAAGTAAGATAAGCTAAGTGCGCATATTTTATGTTGACAATGTTTGCCATGTGACCGTTTTCACACTAGTTTGTTGGCTGGAGTTCGAACCAGAGTTGGATTATTTGTTGCATTGTGGTTACAATGAAGAATGTGAAAGAATGATATCAGAATACTATAAATATTTAATTAATTGGACGTGTGTTGCAAGCGTGTCATTATTCCAACGCACTTATAGCGTTCATATTTCATCAACACTGTCGACTAGGCTAGGCTACATATTACGGCTATGATATCGTTCAGATTAATGATTATTGTTTGAGATTATAATTACATAGGTCCCGTGTAGCTCAGTTGGTAGAGCATGGCGCTTGCAACGCCAGGGTTGTGGGTTCGATTCCCATGGGGGGCCAGTATGAGTCGCTCTGGATAAGTGTCTGCTAAATGACTAAAATGTAAAAATAGGGTAAAGAACTAACGCTCTTGAACTGACCCGTATTATCCTGCATTCTAGAACAGAGTGGACCCATGTATTTATTGTCTGTGTTTAATTTGAACACAGGTGAAATCTATTAAAAAGACAGATTTTTGGAGGGTCTGTGTTTTGAAAATGCAGATTGTTGACCCCTAGTCTACTGCTTAACCTCATGTTTATATCATATTACTAATGTATAGTCTGGTTTAACCTCATGTTTATATATTACTACTAATGTATAGTCTATCGTTTAATCTCATGTTCATATAATGTTATAGAATTAGGTCCACTCACCAGTTTGATAGCTACATATTCATTAGTGTACAGGTTCTTCCCCAGACGAAGCTCTCCAAAGTTCCCACAGCCGATCTTCTTCCCGACCCGGAAGTTAGGGCCCACCATGAGCACCCCAGAGTTGCTCCCCGAGCTGCGACTGCCATGGCCCGACCGGCTCCCTCCAGTCTTCGACATCCTCTTCCCTTCCTCTGCCTCCCCCTTTCCTCCGCCTCCTTCTCTCTTGTCAAAGTCCATAAGCTTGTGGTACCCCGGCCTCTCCACGATTACTCCGCTGCCATGCAGTCCTCAGAGCCGACAAAACATCCACGGGACCGGAGGGGGCGTGAGGGGAACGGAGAGGTGGAGAGAACCAGGTCACCACAGAGCGCAGGGCTAGTACTGAATGTGTGAGTGGGAATATACTCTTTATGAGGCCTACGGACTTCAACGGTTGAGCTGATAACTACTAATCAAGTTAGCAACAGTGAGGGTAGAGCGTAAAGATCAGGTGAACTGATGAACCATCCTCTTCTGTGGGTTTGGGGCTCTCTCTCTCTCTCTCTCTCTGCTCCAATCACCACCAGCATCAAAGCTGCATCTCAACCTAGGACTGGACTTGCAGGCTCACACTAAGGAATGAAGAGAGCCTATCCTAGCTAAAGGAAGGAAGCCTATCCTAGCTAAAGGAAGGAAGCCTATCCTAGCTAAAGGAAGGAAGCCTATCCTAGCTAAAGGAAGGAAGCCTATCCTAGCTAAAGGAAGGAAGCCTATCCTAGCTAAAGGAAGGAAGGAAGCCTATCCTAGCTAAAGGAAGGAAGCCTATCCTAGCTAACGGAAGGAAGCCTATCCTAGCTAAAGGAAGGAAGCCTATCCTAGCTAAAGGAAGGAAGCCTATCCTAGACGCCTATCCTAGCTAAAGGAAGGAAGGAAGCCTATCCTAGCTAAAGGAAGGAAGCCTATCCTAGCTAACGGAAGGAAGCCTATCCTAGCTAAAGGAAGGAAGCCTATCCTAGCTAAAGGAAGGAAGCCTATCCTAGACGCCTATCCTAGCTAAAGGAAGGAAGGAAGCCTATCCTAGCTAAAGGAAGGAAGCCTATCCTAGCTAAAGGAAGGAAGGACGCCTATCCTAGCTATAGGAAGGCAGGAAGCCTATCCTAGCTAAAGGAAGGAAGGAAGCCTATCCTAGCTAAAGGAAGGAAGGAAGCCTATCCTAGCTATAGGAAGGAAGGAAGCCTATCCTAGCTAAAGGAAGGAAGCCTATCCTAGCTAAAGGAAGGAAGGAAGCCTATCCTAGCTAAAGGAAGGAAGGACGCCTATCCTAGCTATAGGAAGGAAGGAAGCCTATCCTAGCTATAGGAAGGAAGGACGCCTATCCTAGCTATAGGAAGGAAGGAAGCCTATCCTAGCTAAAGGAAGGAAGCCTATCCTAGCTAAAGGAAGGAAGGAAGCCTATCCTAGCTAAAGGAAGGAAGGAAGCCTATCCTAGCTAAAGGAAGGAAGGAAGCCTATCCTAGCTAAAGGAAGGAAGCCTATCCTAGCTAAAGGAAGGAAGCCTATCCTAGCTAAAGGAAGGAAGCCTATCCTAGCTAAAGGAAGGAAGCCTATCCTAGCTAAAGGAAGGAAGCCTATCCTAGCTAAAGGAAGGAAGCCTATCCTAGCTAAAGGAAGGAAGCCTATCCTAGCTATAGGAAGGAAGGAAGCCTATCCTAGCTAAAGGAAGGAAGCCTATCCTAGCTAAAGGAAGGAAGCCTATCCTAGCTAAAGGAAGGAAGGAAGCCTATCCTAGCTAAAGGAAGGAAGGAAGCCTATCCTAGCTAAAGGAAGGAAGGAAGCCTATCCTAGCTATAGGAAGGAAGGAAGCCTATCCTAGCTAAAGGAAGGAAGGAAGCCTATCCTAGCTAAAGGAAGGAAGGAAGCCTATCCTAGCTAAAGGAAGGAAGCCTATCCTAGCTAAAGGAAGGAAGCCTATCCTAGCTAAAGGAAGGAAGCCTATCCTAGCTAAAGGAAGGACGCCTATCCTAGCTATAGGAAGGACGCCTATCCTAGCTAAAGGAAGGACGCCTATCCTAGCTATAGGAAGGAAGCCTATCCTAGCTATAGGAAGGAAGGAAGCCTATCCTAGCTAAAGGAAGGAAGCCTATCCTAGCTAAAGGAAGGAAGCCTATCCTAGCTAAAGGAAGGAAGCCTATCCTAGCTAAAGGAAGGAAGCCTATCCTAGCTAAAGGAAGGACGCCTATCCTAGCTATAGGAAGGAAGCCTATCCTAGCTATAGGAAGGAAGGAAGCCTATCCTAGCTAAAGGAAGGAAGCCTATCCTAGCTAAAGGAAGGAAGCCTATCCTAGCTAAAGGAAGGAAGGAAGCCTATCCTAGCTAAAGGAAGGAAGCCTATCCTAGCTAAAAGGAATGAAGGTGCTCCTAGCTCCTGGCTATGTGATTGATGTGGGCGTCGTCCTCCAGCGCCCCCTCCTGGTGAGGTTGTGAAGGTGCAGTCATTCCCAGAGGTATGATACACCTGGTGGAGCAGTGGTCCGAGACGGGCTAACACAACAGCTCTTCACCTGGGGGAAGAGACAGAACGTTAACTGTTACAATCAGGAATACTCAATGAATCTACAACATAGCAATTAAAATGGATGTCATATATACACACACACAGCTAGGTGGCTATAGCATGCTGTAATTCAACCATGTGTTTGAACCAATCGGTGAGGATGCCAGCTCTCTACTGCTCTCTCGTCCAACCACCTTTCTCCATTTCCACGAATGTCAAGTACAAACATTTAACCTTCTACAAACTCCATTACTACCACTGCATTACATGTACGAGTGCACCATTGGTTTGTGCCATTACCGGCAACATGGACTTGAGGATTATTTTGCTTTATTTTACAAACTTCATGAACAATAGATGTTTGTTTGAGCTTCCTTGGTGTAGGGTACACAATCTTTATCGAGTGTGCAGCGCTTCTAGGGCGCTCTGTTTCTAGGGCGCTCTGTTTCTAGGGCGCTCTGTTTCTAGGGCGCTCTGTTTCTAGGGCGCTCTGTTTCTAGGGCGTGTATCAGGCGCTCTGTTTCTAGGGCGCTCTGTTTCTAGGGCGCTCTGTTTCTAGGGCGCTCTGTTTCTAGGGCGTGTATCAGGCGCTCTGTTTCTAGGGCGCTCTGTTTCTAGGGCGCTCTGTTTCTAGGGCGTGGTATCAGGCGCTCTGTTTCTAGGGCGCTCTGTTTCTAGGGCGCTCTGTTTCTAGGGCGTGTATCAGGCACTCTGTTTCTAGGGCGCTCTGTTTCTAGTGGCGTCTGTTATCAGTGCGCTCTGTTTCTAGGGCGCTCTGTTTCTAGGGCGCTCTGTTTCTAGGGCGCTCTGTTTCTAGGGCGTGTATCAGGCACTCTGTTTCTAGGGCGCTCTGTTTCTAGGGTGTGTATCAGGCGCTCTGTTTCTAGGGCGCTCTGTTTCTAGGGCGTGTATCAGGCACTCTGTTTCTAGGGCGCTCTGTTTCTAGGGCGTGTATCAGGCGCTCTGTTTCTAGGGCGTGTATCAGGCGCTCTGTTTCTAGGGCGCTCTGTTTCTAAGGCGCTCTGTTTCTAGGGCGCTCTGTTTCTAGGGCGCTCTGTTTCTAGGGCGTGTATCAGGCGCTCTGTTTCTAGGGCGCTCTGTTTCTAGGGCGCTCTGTTTCTAGGGCGCTCTGTTTCTGAGGGCGTGTATCAGGCGCTCTGTTTCTAGGGCGCTCTGTTTCTAGGGCGCTCTGTTTCTAGGGCGTGTATCAGGCACTCTGTTTCTAGGGCGCTCTGTTTCTAGGGTGTGGTATCGGGCGCTCTGTTTCTAGGGCGCTCTGTTTCTAGGGCTTTCTAGGGCGCGCTCTGTTTCTAGGGCGCTCTGTTTCTAGGGCGTGTATCAGGCGCTCTGTTTCTAGGGCGCTCTGTTTCTAGGGCGCTCTGTTTCTAGGGCGTGTATCAGGCGCTCTGTTTCTAGGGCGCTCTGTTTCTAGGGCGCTCTGTTTCTAGGGCGCTCTGTTTCTAGGGCGCTCTGTTTCTAGGGCGTGTATCAGGCGCTCTGTTTCTAGGGCGTCTTTTCTAGGGCGCTCTGTTTCTAGGGCGTGTATCAGGCACTCTGTTTCTAGGGCGCTCTGTTTCTAGGGTGTGGTATCGGGCGCTCTGTTTCTAGGGCGCTCTGTTTCTAGGGCTTTCTAGGGCGCGCTCTGTTTCTAGAGCGCTCTGTTTCTAGGGCGCTCTGTTTCTAGGGCGCTCTGTTTCTAGGGCGTGTATCAGGCACTCTGTTTCTAGGGCGCTCTTGTTTCTAGGGCGTTGTATCAGGCGCTCTGTTTCTAGGGCGGCTCTTTTTCTAGGGCGCTCTGTTTCTAGGGCGCTCTGTTTCTAGGGCGTGTATCAGGCGCTCTGTTTCTAGGGCGCTCTGTTTCTAGGGCGTGTATCAGGCACTCTGTTTTCTAGGTCGCTCTGTTTCTAGGGCGCTGTTCGGCGCTCTGTTTCTAGGGCGTGTATCAGGCTCTTTTCTAGGGCGTCTGTTTCTGGCGTTCAGCGTTGTTTTCTAGGGCTTGTTTCTGGGCCTCTGTTTCTAGGGCGCTCTGTTTTCTAGGGTGTATCAGGCACTCTGTTTTCTCAGGGCGCTCTGTTTCTAGGGCTGTATCAGGCGCTCTGTTTACAGGGCGTTTAGGCGCTCTGTTTCTAGGGGCGCCCTCTGTTTTCTAGGCGCTCTTTCTAGGGCGCCTGTTTCTAGGGCGTGTATCAGCGCTTGTTTCTAGGGCGCTCTGTTTCTAGGGCGCTCTGTTTTCTAGGCGTGATCAGGCACTCTGTTTTCTAGGGCGCTCTGTTTTCTAGGGTGTGTATCGGCGCTCTGTTTCTAGGGCGCTCTGTTTCTAGGGCTTTCTAGGGCGCGCTCTTTTTTCTAACCCTTGTTTTCTAGGCTCTCTGTTTTCTAGGCTGCTGTATCAGGCGCTCTGTTTCTAGGGCGCTCTGTTTCTAGGCTTCTGTTTTTCTAGGGCGTGTATCAGGCGCTCTGTTTCTAGGGCACTCTGTTTCTAGGGCGCTCTGTTTCATAAGGCGCTCTGTTTCTAGGGCGCTCTGTTCTAGGCGCCTGTTTCTAGGGCGCTCTGTTTCTAGGGCGTGTATCAGGGCTCTGTTTCTTTAGGGCGCTCTGTTTCTAGGCGCTCTGTTCAGGGCCGTGTTCAGGCACTCTGTTTCCTAGGGCGCTCGTTTTTCTAGTGTGGTAATCAGGGCGCTCTGTTTCTAGGCCCCTGTTTCTAGGCTTTCTAGGCCCTCTGTTTTCTAGAGCCTCTGTTTCTAGGGCGCTCTGTTTCTAGGTGCGCTCTGTTCTATGCGTTTCAGCCCTGTTTCTAGGCGCTCTGTTTCTGAGGGCGTGTATCAGGCGCTCTGTTTCTAACAGGCGTGGGCCTCTGTTTCTAGGGCGCTCTGTTTCTAGGGCGCTCTGTTTCTAGGCGTGTATCGGTCCCTGCTTTTCTAGGCGCTCTGTTTCTAGGCGCTCTCGTTTCTAGGCGTGTATCGCACCTCTTTCTAGGCGCTCTTTTTCTAGGCGTGATCGGCGCTCTGTTCTAGGCCGCTCTAGTTTTCTAGGCGCTGTATCATGCCTCTGTTTCTAGGGCCTGTTTCTCGGGCTCCTTTCTGTGTTGTTCTCTTTCTAGGGTAGACCCTTTAACAGATAGTTGTACTTCCACCCATTTGTTGCACCTTCCAATCCCCCAAATGTTTTTTTCTCGCATATGTATGTATACATGCATATATATATATATACACACATATATATATACATATACACATATATATACATACATATACACACATATATACACACATATATACATACATATACACACATATATACATACATATACACACATATATACATATATATATATATATATATATATATATACACACATACATATACACACACATCCATACACACACACACACACACATCCATACACACATATATACACACACACACATTTCCTTATAAGTCAAGGGGTCTGAATACTCTTCGAATGCACTGCACATGGCAAAATACATATTTAAAATTGCACGCTCCCTCAAAATTTGAGACATCGTGTTGTGTGACAAAACTGCATATTTTAGAGTGGCCTTTTATTGTCCCAAGCACAAGGTGCACCTGTGTAATGATCATGCTGTTTAATCAGCTTCTTGATATGCCACACCTGTCAGATGGATAGATTATCTTGGCAAAGGAGAAATGCTCACTAACAGGGATGTAAACAAATTTGTGCACAACATTTGAGAAATAAGCTTTTTGTGTGTATAGAACATTTCTGGGATCTTTTATTTCAGCTTATAAAACATGGGACCAACACTTTACATATTGTGTTCATAGTTTTATTCAGTGTACATTATTAGCCTAAATTATGACTATCCAATCTACTCATCACATTATGAATAGTACGCTATCTTATATAAGTCTGAAAATGTGGTGATGCATGGAATGCTTTACTATAAAGGTGCATTTCTATGGTGGGAATGTGCTTCCCCAAACTTGAAACTCACGCGCCGCCTATGCACAGGCTGGTGATATTGCTGTTCGTTACTCATCTTGTCGGCTGAGGAAAAGTAAAATGTGGACAGTTGTTCTAACATCATCAAAACGCACGGTAAGGACACACGTCATTGCATCCTCAACTTGTATGTTCTGTTAAGATTAATTACCATAATCTAAAATGTTATTTCTGTCATTCTGAGCACTGTGGGTGGACACCCTAATCAGGTTACACACCCAATGCATATGGGTCCAGTAAATTTATCAAAAGTCCGGTAAATTAAAATGCTGCCGGTCAAATGTCCGGTAAATTAAAATGCTGCCGGTCAAATGTCTGGTAAATTAAAATGCTGCCGGTCAAATCTCTGGTAAATTAAAATGCTGCCGGTCAAATCTCTGGTAAATTAAAATGCTGCCGGTCAAATGTCCGGTAAATTAAAATGCTGCTGGTCAAATGTTCCTAATGGAAACCCGGGTCTTTCTGCTGGGCTGTACACTACTTAGAGAGTTGAATGATTCCACTTCTTTGGTTGAAACTTTTGGTCCGTTGCAGGTAGAAATGCAGCCTAATGAATGGAGCTGAATGGAGCTGAAACGATTCACGTTAGCCCTGGTCAAAAGTAGTGCACTATAGGCAATAGGTTGCCAGTTGGGATGCAGTGTTGACAGAATGCCTGTAGTACACAATAGGTTGCCAGT
The DNA here is from genome assembly GCA_902810595.1 of Coregonus sp. 'balchen'. NCBI lineage: Eukaryota > Metazoa > Chordata > Actinopteri > Salmoniformes > Salmonidae > Coregonus > Coregonus sp. 'balchen'. The sequence continues at coordinate 50,117,334 of LR778273.1, read as the reverse complement.
TGGGACACAGTGTTGACAGAATGCCTGTAGTAGACAATAGGTTGCCAGTTGGGACACAGTGTTGACAGAATGCCTGTATTACACAATAGGTTGCCAGTTGGGACACAGTGTTGACAGAATGCCTGTAGTACACAATAGGTTGCCAGTTGGGATGCAGTGTTGACAGAATGCCTGTAGTACACAATAGGTTGCCAGTTGGGACACAGTGTTGACAGAATGCCTGTAGTACACAATAGGTTGCCAGTTGGGATGCAGTGTTGACAGAATGCCTGTAGTACACAATAGGTTGCCAGTTGGGACACAGTGTTGACAGAATGCCTGTAGTAGACAATAGGTTGCCAGTTGGGACACAGTGTTGACAGAATGCCTGTAGTACACAATAGGTTGCCAGTTGGGATGCAGTGTTGACAGAACATGAACATGACTTAGGCTCTCTTTACACTAACAACATGTAAGTAAGTAAGATCTGCCAAATAGAAAGCGGTTTCAAACTATATGATACATGGCAACCTACCTATAATAGTGCCAGGGGCCCTAAAATGACTTGCGATGCGTGCACAATCACAATACAGATGTTTGCGTTGAACACGCAGCGGACGGAGGAGTATGGTGATCTCAACAGGCCTGCTATTTTTAGATATCTATGCAGGTCAGCAATCTAGAGGGGTTTTGTCTCTGGTTAAAAAGTGTCACAGACACTTCATCTAAGATTAGACTCCATCGCTCCGTCTTCCACAGGATAACAGAGCCTTTCGGTAGGAAGTAGGTGCATTTAGTCCAGGTAGTCCCACACAATTTCTACACAGATTAGCAGATCTTTAAGATGCCTGTTAAAGTGTTTTACCATTGAAAGAATCCCATCAACATCATGATATAGCTGGGTCTAGTATTAATCCCATCATCATGTTATATCTAGGTCTAGTAGTAATCCCATCAACATCATGATATATCTAGGTCTAGTATTAATCCCATCATCATGATATATCTAGGTCTAGTATTAATCCCATCAACACCTCTCTGGCTTCAGGTGGGGGTCAGGTTACAGAGAGAGAAACCAGCAAGGCCACATGGCATCCATTAGCCCAGGTCCAGACCCATCACCCAATCCATCACTACTATCCCAGCCTGCTCCCAGATCTGTTTGTGTTGTATAGCAAACAACTCCTACTGTGTTTTTAAAAAAAAACTCTAAATAATAACAGATCTGGGACCAGGCTAAACTATCAGCCAAAGTCAGGAGGACAAACACATAAGGCATTAAAAGACAAAGGCTAGTTATTCTTCATAACTACCACAGCAGAGAGACTGTCAACCAGGCTAGTAAGTCTTCATAACTGGCACAGCAGACTGTCAACCAGGCTAGTCTGTCTTCATAACTGGCACAGCAGAGAGACTGTCAACCAGGCTAGTTAGTCTTCATAACTGGCACAGCAGAGAGACTGTCAACCAGGCTAGTCTGTCATCATAACTGGCACAGCAGAGAGACTGTCAACCAGGCTAGTTAGTCTTCATAACTGGCACAGCAGACTGTCAACCAGGCTAGTTAGTCTTCATAACTACCACAGCAGAGAGACTGTCAACCAGGCTAGTCTGTCCTCATATCTAGCACAGCAGACTGTCAACCAGGCTAGTCTGTCCTCATATCTAGCACAGCAGACTGTCAACCAGGCTAGTCTGTCCTCATAACTAGCACAGCAGAGAGACTGTCAACCAGGCTAGTCTGTCCTCATATCTAGCACAGCAGACGGTCAACCAGGCTAGTCTGTCCTCATATCTAGCACAGCAGACTGTCAACCAGGCTAGTCTGTCCTCATATCTAGCACAGCAGACTGTCAACCAGGCTAGTCTGTCCTCATAACTAGCACAGCAGAGAGACTGTCAACCAGGCTAGTCTGTCTTCATAACTAGCACAGCAGAGAGACTGTCAACCAGGCTAGTTAGTCTTCATAACTGGCACAGCAGACTGTCAACCAGGCTAGTTAGTCTTCATAACTACCACAGCAGAGAGACTGTCAACCAGGCTAGTCTGTCCTCATATCTAGCACAGCAGAGAGACTGTCAACCAGGCTAGTCTGTCTTCATAACTAGCACAGCAGACTGTCAACCAGGCTAGTCTGTCTTCATAACTAGCACAGCAGACGGTCAACCAGGCTAGTCTGTCCTCATATCTAGCACAGCAGACTGTCAACCAGGCTAGTCTGTCCTCATATCTAGCACAGCAGACTGTCAACCAGGCTAGTCTGTCCTCATAACTAGCACAGCAGACTGTCAACCAGGCTAGTCTGTCCTCATACTAGCACAGCAGACTGTCAACCAGGCTAGTCTGTCCTCATATCTAGCACAGCAGACTGTCAACCAGGCTAGTCTGTCCTCATATCTAGCACAGCAGACTGTCAACCAGGCTAGTCTGTCCTCATAACTAGCACAGCAGACTGTCAACCAGGCTAGTCTGTCCTCATATCTAGCACAGCAGACTGTCAACCAGGCTAGTCTGTCCTCATATCTAGCACAGCAGACTGTCAACCAGGCTAGTCTGTCCTCATATCTAGCACAGCAGACTGTCAACCAGGCTAGTCTGTCCTCATATCTAGCACAGCAGACTGTCAACCAGGCTAGTCTGTCCTCATAACTAGCACAGCAGACTGTCAACCAGGCTAGTCTGTCCTCATATCTAGCACAGCAGACTGTCAACCAGGCTAGTCTGTCCTCATATCTAGCACAGCAGACTGTCAACCAGGCTAGTCTGTCCTCATATCTAGCACAGCAGACTGTCAACCAGGCTAGTCTGTCCTCATATCTAGCACAGCAGACTGTCAACCAGGCTAGTTAGTCTTCATAACTACCACAGCAGAGAGACTGTCAACCAGGCTAGTCTGTCCTCATATCTAGCACAGCAGAGAGACTGTCAACCAGGCTAGTCTGTCTTCATAACTAGCACAGCAGACGGTCAACCAGGCTAGTCTGTCCTCATATCTAGCACAGCAGACGGTCAACCAGGCTAGTCTGTCCTCATATCTAGCACAGCAGACTGTCAACCAGGCTAGTCTGTCCTCATATCTAGCACAGCAGACTGTCAACCAGGCTAGTCTGTCCTCATATCTAGCACAGCAGACGGTCAACCAGGCTAGTCTGTCCTCATATCTAGCACAGCAGACGGTCAACCAGGCTAGTCTGTCCTCATATCTAGCACAGCAGACTGTCAACCAGGCTAGTCTGTCCTCATATCTAGCACAGCAGACTGTCAACCAGGCTAGTCTGTCCTCATATCTAGCACAGCAGACTGTCAACCAGGCTAGTCTGTCTCATATCTAGCACAGCAGACTGTCAACCAGGCTAGTCTGTCCTCATATCTAGCACAGCAGACTGTCAACCAGGCTAGTCTGTCCTCATATCTAGCACAGCAGACTGTCAACCAGGCTAGTCTGTCCTCATATCTAGCACAGCAGACTGTCAACCAGGCTAGTCTGTCTTCATATCTAGCACAGCAGAGAGACTGTCAACCAGGCTAGTCTGTCCTCATATCTAGCACAGCAGACTGTCAACCAGGCTAGTCTGTCCTCATATCTAGCACAGCAGACTGTCAACCAGGCTAGTCTGTCTTCATATCTAGCACAGCAGAGAGACTGTCAACCAGGCTAGTCTGTCCTCATATCTAGCACAGCAGACTGTCAACCAGGCTAGTCTGTCCTCATATCTAGCACAGCAGACTGTCAACCAGGCTAGTCTGTCTTCATATCTAGCACAGCAGAGAGACTGTCAACCAGGCTAGTCTGTCTTCATATCTAGCACAGCAGACTGTCAACCAGGCTAGTCTGTCTTCATATCTAGCACAGCAGAGAGACTGTCAGTCATGAACAGGAACTGCCATGTTTTTATAGGAAAATCTGTTATTTTCAACGAACCAGTTTCACAGCCCCTGACAGACAGAGACAGGAGAGGAACAACAAGGTCTCTATCCATGGGTGCGTCCCAAATGGCTCCCTTTCCCCTATATAGTGCACTTGGGCTATGGTCAAAGGGGTGCCATTTGGGGCGCAAGCCATGTAACCGCTTGCTCCTGACATCTGATCAGTTATGACTGAAACTATCATCATCATCACAACACCCACAGTATGACTCAAATGCAGACCCTCCTACATGTGTAGTTGTTTTCTGTGGTGTGCAGCAAAGCCACAGATTGCGACATCTACATCCAGCCGATGTAGGCCTTACTCTAAAAAAGTTTGCAATGTGGTTACTCTGCTCTTGTCCTTCTAGACCTGTCTGCTGCCTTTGATACTGTGAACCATCAGATCCTCCTCTCCACCCTCTCCGAGATGGGCATCTCCGGCGCGGCTCACTCCTGGATTGCGTCCTACCTGACCGGTCGCTCCTACCAAGTGGCGTGGCGGGAAGCTGTCTCCGCACCACGTGCTCTCACCACTGGTGTCCCCCAGGGATCGGTTCTGGGCCCTCTCCTTTTCTCCCTATACACCAAGTCACTTGGCTCTGTCATATCCTCACATGGCCTTTCCTATCATTGCTACGCTGATGATACACAACTAATCTTCTCCTTTCCCCCTTCTGATAACCAGGTGGCGAATCGCATCTCTGCATGTCTGGCAGACATATCAGTATGGATGACGGATCACCACCTCAAGCTGAACCCTGGCAAGACGGAGCTGCTCTTCCTCCCGGGGAAGGACTGCCCGTTCCATGATCTCGCCATCACGGTTGACAACTCCGCTGTGTCCTCCTCCCAGAGTGCGAAGAGCCTAGGCGTGACCCTGGACAACACCCTGTCGTTCTCCGCCAACATCAAGGCGGTGACCCGCTCCTGCAGGTTCATGCTCTACAACATTCGGAGAGTGCGACCCTGCCTTACACAGGAAGCGGCGCAGGTCCTGGTCCAGGCACTTGTCATCTCCCGTCTGGACTACTGCAACTCGCTGTTGGCTGGGCTCCCTGCCTGTGCCATTAAACCCCTACAACTCATCCAGAATGCCGCAGCCCGTCTGGTGTTCAACCTTCCCAAGTTCTCTCACGTCACCCCCCTCCTCCGCACACTCCACTGGCTTCCAGTTGAAGCTCGCATCCGCTACAAGACCATGGTGCTTGCCTATGGAGCAGTGAGGGGAACGGCACCTCTGTACCTTCAGGCTCTGATCAGTCCCTACACCCAAACGAGGACATTGCGTTCATCCACCTCTGGCCTGCTGGCTCCCCTTCCTCTGCGGAAGCATAGCTCCCGCTCAGCCCAGTCAAAACTGTTCGCTGCTCTGGCACCCCAATGGTGGAACAAGCTCCCTCACGACGCCAGGACAGCGGAGTCACTCACCACCTTGCGGAGACACTTGAAACCCTACCTCTTTAAGGAATACCTGGGATAGTATAAAGTAATCCTTCTAACCCCCCCCCCCCAAATTGTAAAGTGGTTATCCCACTGGCTATAGGGTGAACGCACCAATTTGTGAGTCGCTCTGGCTAAGAGCGTCTGCTAAATGACGTTAATGTGCCCTTGAGCAAGGCACTTAACCCTAATTGCTCCTGTAAGTCGCTCTGGTTAAGAGCGTCTGCTAAATGACTAAAATGTAAATGTAAAATGTTACTTCATCTCTAGCTTTTACTGTTTCACTGCTGTGCTGATGACACATTTCAAAGACTGTTTAGTGGTAGCTTGTGTTGTGATGCATTTCTACAAATGACACTGTCATCTCACTTAATAATAAACAAGAGGGTATGTTTGTAAACACTGCCAGGGGAATCCATTGTCTGATTCAAATGTGATATCTGGGTGATTTTAGGAATAAGACCCCTTAGTAATTCGTCTTAAGTGATACTGCCAGCTGGATAACAGCAAAAAACTAACAAAAAAAAGGCTATAGTTTTGGGTTTGTTTGGTTTAGGGAGTGGCAAGGGGCAAAGACTGCTCTACCAAGACTCAGTTGGTAGAGCATGGCGCTTGCAACGCCAGGGTTGTGGGTTCGATTCCCACGGGGGCCAGTATGAAAAATGTATACACTCACTAACTGTAAGTCGCTCTGGATAAGAGCGTCTGCTAAATGACTAAAATGTAAAATGGGTAGATTCCGGGAGAACACTGATCAGTAAACAGCTAGCAGGAATATCCTCCAGATATAGACAGCAACTAAACAAGTAGCTGGCCATGTAAAGTCCATTTTCTACGACTAGCTAGTTAAGTTAGCTAGCCATATGGCAAAATTATGTTTGCAATACAGCCATTGACAAGTTCAATCCTAGATAGCTAGGTTCGCTTGATTATCAGTAGAGTGCATCTAGCCAGGTATCTGGAAAAGGTACGCCTGACCTACTGTAAAATTATTTGGTTAGCTAACTAGCGATCAAGTTAGGCCAACGCTCGCTAACTAGTTACTGACTAGGTAGCTAACTGTTAGCCTAGTTAGTGTGAACAGGGTTTGGTGCGATGTGTGTATCTGTTTTTTTTTTTTTTTTAGTCATTTAGCAGACGCTCTTATCCAGAGCGACTTACAGGAGCAATTAGGGTTAAGTGCCTTGCTCAAGGGCACATCGAAAGATTTTTCACCTAGTCGGCTCGGGGATTAGAACCAGCGACCTTTCGGTTACTGGCACAACGCTCTTACCCACTAAGCTACCTGCCGCCCCTGTTTAGCTTAATCGACGAACCAATGTAGGTAATACACTAACTAGTTGACGTTATTCATTTTTATATTGTACGTGACGTTGACTTTACACAGCTTGAATAAATTAATCATGGGGGATTAGTTGGGTAGGCCTGAAACATGTACCTGTTATCCTAGCTAGCTACACATCGTTATGCTAACTAGCTAACATTAGCTAGCTGCCTTCCTGGCGTTGTCGTCGTAGTTGACAATCGATTATAAAATATAACATTAGCATTATAACGCGAACACGAGTTAGCTAGACAAAGCTAACATATTTAGTTACGGTTTTGGATAGCACGCTCACTGGTGTCGCAGCTATTGTTAGCTAACTAGCCACCTAGTTAACGTTAGCTAGAACAGGCAAATTCACCGGCGTCGGCTAGCTGTAAGCTTTTATGTCAACCAATTACCTAACGTGGTTAATGCCTGGGTTGTCTGGTGAGTTAGATAGGCAATCAAAATGCTGTTCTTGTAATATGTACATTTAGCTAACTTTGCTAACCAGCTATATAACTAATTGGCCTAGCTTCCTACGGTATCACAAGACGTTACCTAACTAGCTAATGTGTGTTAACGCTAACACTGTTAGCTCGTTGCTAACTAGCAGTTCATTTGTTGCTGTGGCCTAACGAGGGAACTTTTTACGATAAATTGTCGTTGGTAAAACAAAAAAAAGTTGTAAATACAAAGTAGACTTGATAACGTTAGCTAGGTCTACAAATGAACAAAAACATAATTGTTTGTTTGCATTAACCAAATACTAAAAATAATACGACAACAGGGCAACTCCTTAATCCGCAACGTTACTGTCGAGATCGATGCACATTTCTTTCAATTCATTTTTCACTAACCTATTCGGCAAAACAAACCATTAACGAAGTGGGGGAAAGCGTGTACCTTCTCCGGTTGGTTTAAGACGGGGAAATTCCAACCTCATTGTTTTTTTTAAATGTAATTTCCTTCATTCCATTTTCCTCCTCTCTCTCTCTCCGGTGGCCGTTGTCTCTTTAGCTAAACCTCGCCAGTCAGGGAGCGAACGGACGGAACATGTTTCTACCGCTGCGCTGTTCCCTGCCACAGCTAAGTTGTTAAACTGGCGTAACTTGGTTTGGAGAATAGCTAGTCATTGGCCGTGATGGAGAGTATCAAAACGACTGCCAACTGACTGATCTACAAATCAGACTGCATCATAAATAACGACTCATTGTTATTTGTAGATCAGTCAGTCACAATTTATCAGTGATACATTGCTGGGGGGGGGGGGGGGGGGGGGGGGGACCCTGTGCATCTGCTCAGAAGGGAGGGAGCTGTGGAAGTCAGGGGAGCCTGGGCGGTGGACTTTGGGTTCCCTTGGGGGTCCCCAAAATGAAATACCTACTTTTTGAAAATAAAAATGAACATAAACACAGTTATTTATTTTGCTCCATGTCAAGTAGGTATGTACTCAATCATCAAGTTTGTTGACGACACAACGGTGGTAGGCCTGATTACCAACAACGATGAGAGAGCCTACAGGGAGGAGGTGAGAGTCCCTGGCTGAGTGGTGCCAGGAAAATAACCTCTCCCTCAACGTCAACAAAACGAAGGAGCTGATCATGGACTACAGGAGACAGCAGTGAGAGTACGCCCCCATCAACATCGATGGGGCCGCAGTGGAGAGGGTTAAAAGCTTCAAGTTCCTCGGGGCGCACATCACTGACAACCTGAAATGGTCCCTTCACACAGACAGCAATGTGAAGAAGGCACAACAGCACCTCTTCAGCCTACACACAATACCCCATAATGTCAAAGTGGTATTATGTTTTAAGAAATGTGTACAAATTAATTAAAAATGAGAAGTATTCAACCCCTTTGTTATGGCAAGCCTAAATATGTTCAGGAATACAATTTTGCTTAACAAGTCACATAATACGTTGCAGGACTCACTGTGTGCAATAATAGTGTTTGACATGATTTTTGAATGACTTCCTCATCTCTGTACCCTGACACATAAGGTCCCTCAGTCGAGCAGTTTTACATTTCAAACACAGAACAAATTATAATTGGGATGGTGTATCAATACACCCAGTCAGTACAAAGATACAGGCGTCCATGCTAATTCAGGAAGGAAACCGCTCAGCGATTTCACCATGAGGCCAATGGTGACTTTAAAACAATTACAGAGTTTAATGTCTGTGATAGGAGAAAACGGAGGATGGATCAACAACATTGTAGTTACTCCACAATACTAACCTAATTGACAGAGTAAAAAAAAGAATGAAGCCTGTATGGAATAAAAATTGTGTCCGCGTTACAGATTTGACTTAAATCTGCTTGAAAATCTATGGCAAGACCTGAAAATGGTTGTCTAGCAATGATCAAAGCTTGAATTTAAAAAAATAATAATAATGGGCAAATATTGCACATTCCAGGTGTTGAAAGCTCTTAGAGACTTACCCAGAAAGACTCACAGCTGTAATCGCTGCCAAAGGTGCTTCTACAAAGTATTGACTCAGGGGTGTGAATACTTACAGTATGTCAATTAGATATTTCTGTATTTCATTTTCAATGCATTTGCAAAAACTTCTAAAACATGTTTTCACTTTGTCATTATGGGGTGTGTGTAGATGGGTGAGAGAAAAAATAATCCATTCTGAATTCAGGCTGTAACACAACAAAATGTGGAATAAGTCAAGAGGTATGAATACTATCTCAAGGGACTGTACAGTGCATTCGGAAAGTATTCAGACCCCCTTGACTTTTTCCACATTTTGTTACGTTAGAGACTTATTCTAAAATTGATTAAATTGTTTTTTCCCCCTCATCACACAATACCCTATAATGACAAAGCAAAAACAGGTTTTTAGACATTTTTGCAAATGTGTAACAAAACCCCCCGGAAATATCACATTTACATAAGTATTCAGACCCTTTCCTCTGTACTTTGTTGAAGCACCTTTGGCAGCGATTACAGCCTTGAGTCTTCTTGGGTATGACACTACAAGCTTGGCACACCTGTATTTGGGGAGTTTCTCCCATTCTTTTCTGCAGATCCTCTCAAGCTCTGTCAGGTTGGATGGGGAGCGTCGCTGCACAGCTATTTACAGGTCTCTCCAGAGATGTTGATTCAGGTTCAAGTCCGGGCTCTGGCTGGGCCACTTAAGGACATTCAGAGACTTGTCCCGAAGCCACTCCTGCGTTGTCTTGGCTGTGTGCTTAGGGTCATTGTCCTGTTGAAAGGTGAACCTTCGCCCGTGTCTGAGGTCCTGAGCGCTCTGGAGCAGGTTTTCATCAAGGATCTCTCTGTACTATGCTCCGTTCATCTTTCCCTCAAGCCTTAGTCTCTCAGTCCCTGCCGCTGAAGTCTCTCAGTCCCTGCCGCTGAAAAACATCCCCACAGCATGATGCTGCCCCCACTATGCTTCACCGTAGGGATGGTGCCAGGTTTCCTCCAGAAGTGACGCTTGGCATTCAGGCCAAAGAGTTCAATCTTGGTTTCATCAGACCAGAGAATCTTGTTTCTCATAGTCTGAGACTCCTTAAGGTGCCTTTTGGCAAACTCCAAGTGGGCTGTCATGTGCCTTTTACTGAGGAGTGGCTTCTGTCTGGCCACTCTACCATAAAGGCCTGATTGGTGGAGTGCTGCAGAGATGGTTGTCCTTCTGGAAGGTTCTCCCATCTCCACAGAGGAACGCTGGAGCTCTGTCAGAGTGACCATCGGGTTCTTGGTCACTTCCCTGACCAAGGCCCTTCTCCCCCGATTGCTCACTTTGGCCGGGCGGCCAGCTCTAGGAAGAGTCTTGGTGGTTCCAAACTTCTTCCATTTAAGAATGATGGAGGCCACTGTGTTCTTGGGGACCTTCAATGCTGCAGACATTTTTGGGTACCCTTCCCCAGATCTGTGCTTCGACAAAATCCTATCTCGGAGCTCTATGGACAATTCCTTCGACCTCATGACTTGGTTTTTGCTCTGACGTGCACTGTCAACTGTGGGACCTTCCACAAGCTTCCCACAATAAGTTGGGTGAATTTTGGCCCATTCCTCCTGACAGAGCTGGTGTAACTGAGTCAGGTTTGTAGGCCTCCTTGCTCGCACACGCTTTTTCAGTTCTGCCCACACATTTCCTATAGGATTGAGGTCAGGGCTTTGTGATGGCCACTCCAATACCTTTACTTTGTTGTCCTTAAGCCATTTTGCCACAACATTGGAAGTATGCTTGGGGTCATTGTCCAATTGGAAGACCCATTTGCGACCAAAATGTAACTTCCTGACTGATGTCTTGAGATGTTGCTTCATTATATCCACATAATCTTCCTTCCTCATGATGCCATCTATTTTGTGAAGTGCACCAGTCCCTCCTGCAGCAAAGCACCCCCACAGCATGATGCTGCCACCCCCGTGCTTCACGGTTGGGATGGTGTTCTTCGGCTTGCAAGCAACCTCCCTTTCCCTCCAAACATAACGATGGTCATTATGGCCAAACAGTTCTATTTTTGTTTAATCAGACCAGAGGACATTTCTCCAAAAAGTACGACCTTAGTCCCCATGTGCAGTTGCAAACCGTAGTATGGCTTTTTTATGGCGGTTTTGGAGCAGTGGCTTCTTCCTTGCTGAGTGGCCTTTCAGGTTATGTCGATATAGGACTTGTTTTACTGTGGATATAGATACTTTTGTACCTGTTTCCTCCAGCATCTTCACAAGGTCCTTTGTTGTTGTTCGGGGATTGATTTGCACTTTTCCGCACCAAAGTACGTTCATCTCTAGGAGACAGAACGCGTCTCCTTCCTGAGCGGTATGACGGCTGCGTGGTCCCATGGGGTTTATACTTGCGTACTGTTGTTTGTACAGATGAACGTGGTATCTTCAGGCATTTGGAAATTGCTCCCAAGGATGAACAAGACTTGTGGAGGTCTACCATTTTTTTTCTGAGGTCTTGGCTGATTTCTTTTGATTTTCCCATGATGTCAAGCAAAGAGGCACTGCGTTTGAAGGTAGGCCTTGAAATACATCCACAGGTATACCTCCAATTGACTCAAATTATGTCCATTAGCCTATCAGAAGCTTCTAAAGCCATGACATCATTTTCTGGAATTTTCCAAGCTGTTTAAAGGCACAGTCAATGTAATGTATTACTGTACTGTTGGAGCTAGAAACACAAGCATTTAGCTGGGTATTACTGTGTTGTTGGAGCTAGAAACACAAGCATATAGCTAGGTATTACTGTACTGTTGGAGCTAGAAACACAAGCATATAGCTAGGTATTACTGTACTGTTGGAGCTAGAAACACAAGCATTTAGCTAGGTATTACTGCACTGTTGGAGCTAGAAACACAAGCATTTAGCTAGGTATTACTGTACTGTTGGAGCTAGAAACACAAGCATTTAGCTAGGTATTACTGTACTGTTGGAGCTAGAAACACAAGCATTTAGCTAGGTATTACTGTGTTGTTGGAGCTAGAAACACAAGCATATAGCTAGGTATTACTGTACTGTTGGAGCTAGAAACACAAGCATTTAGCTACGTATTACTGTACTGTTGGAGCTAAAAACACAAGCATTTAGCTGGGTATTACAGTACTGTTGGAGCTAGAAACACAAGCATTTAGCTAGGTATTACTGTACTGTTGGAGCTAGAAACACAAGCATTTAGCTAGGTATTACTGTACTGTTGGAGCTAGAAACACAAGCATTTAGCTAGGTATTACTGTACTGTTGGAGCTAGAAACACAAGCATTTAGCTAGGTATTACTGTACTGTTGGAGCTAGAAACACAAGCATTTAGCTGGGTATTACAGTACTGTTGGAGCTAGAAACACAAGCATTTAGCTAGGTATTACTGTACTGTTGGAGCTAAAAACACAAGCATTTAGCTAGGTATTACTGTACTGTTGGAGCTAGAAACACAAGCATTTAGCTAGGTATTACTGTACTGTTGGAGCTAGAAACACAAGCATTTCGCTGCACCTGCGATAACATCTGCAAATCTGTGTACGCGACCAATAAACTTGGATTTGATTCGTTCTATTATATACTATTTATTATAAACTGGGTGGTTCGAACCCTGAATGCTGATTGGCTGACAGTCGTGGTACCACGGATATGACAAAACATTTATTTTTACTGCTCTAATTACGTTGGTAACCAGTGTGTAATAAGGCCCTAGGGGGTGTGGTATATGGCCAATATACCACGGCTAAGGGCTGTATCCAGGCACTTCGCGTTGCATCGTGCTTAAGAGCAGCCCTTAGCCGTGGTATATTGGCCATATACCACACCCCATAGGGCCTTATTGCTTAATTCTACTGCGTGACCAAGTCACTACCCACTTTATATTTGTAAATACAGTCTATTATTACAATGCTACTAACCTCTTCTGTTACTTATTCTTTTTTATTTGACTCTTATTAGTGGTTCAAAGCGAAGCGTATTACAGCTGTGAGGGTGGATTGAAGTGTTTTGGAACGCTTATGTGGCGTGTACCAACTGAGATTTAAATAATTTACAGAAACAGATTTCGACAAAATGACGTCCCAGAATTCAAAGATGACCGGAAAATACCAATAAACTAAAGCAGAAAATATTTCACAAATCTTAACATAAACCATTAACATAAACCACTAGTCAAATTGACCCCAGAATTGGTATATAAACTCAATACATTAAGTAACGACGTTAAGAATTATTACCTGCTGCATTTAAAGATAGCCAACCTACAGCACTAGACTAAAGTTCACTTGCGTCATCCTTGTGGTGTTGAGAGATAAACGTGGTAATGCTTTTACTGATTGCAGGAAGATATTTCCCACACGATCGAGCGCTTTCTTTCTTATCCAACTGATCTTCTGTCCTTTCTGTCATCCTGTGAACCCCGTTCATTGCTGCTTGCAGCTATATTTATTGTTGCTATTGATATTGATTGATGTACTGCGTTGTTGAGGGAGCTGGCACACAAGCATGTCGCTGTACCTTTTATGCCTGCTGTAAACTGTTTGTGATTAATACAATTTGATTTGATGATATACCTCTAGGATATAATGCACCAGCCCTATTATGCTTTGCAAGTTAGCAATAGTACAATTGCAAGAGGATGTGACCTGTTGGTCAGTGTTATCAAACCATTTGCTGGTTTATCACTGAATGCTGCTCAGAACGCAGACTGTTGCGTAGCTGTGAGGTCACAAACCCATGAGGTAGTTACCACTCTGCTGCTGTCTAGAGGGACGTGAGTTCATACCAAGCTGTGAACAGACAGACAGGTGGACATTATTTCCTGAGCAGGAGCAGGACTGACTGACATTAGGTTTGTGGATAGCCTTTTTCTTGGTCCTAGTCTGAGCCAACCTTTGACCTTTAGTTGTGGAAGGAGCATGTCGTTATTTCAAATTGATTAGTTTAGATCCCTCAAACTCAACTCTGGACCCCGAAGTGAATTCCACTGCGTTTTTTCATTGTTCCCCTCTAATCAGGGACTGATTTAGACCTGGGACACCAGGTGGGAGCAATTAATTATCAGGTAGAACAGAAACCCAGCAGGCTCCAGACCTCGTAGGGTCAGAGTTGAATACCCCTGGTTTAGAGCATTTAGCTTCGGCCGTTTCATTTTATAACAAGTGGTTGTTTCTGTGACCCATTTCAGGGCCGCTGCTATTCCTCCATCAACTCAGGCCATGTGGACCAAACAACCCCGGTCCGGGCCACAGCTTCAGCCTGACATGTGAGTTCGTCTGCCTGCCTGCAGCCCAGCCACGCCACGCCACGCAGTGGTGGAAGGATGGCACGGGTCCTACTGAACGCTAGCTCCACCCTGCCCAACATTACTCTGTATCTACATGTGGAGTGGAGCTGGGGAGAAGGACAGTGGGAACTACCTAATGCCCTGGGTACCAGAGCTGTTATCATGTGGTGGGAGGTCATTTATTGAACATGCTGTGCTCCTATGTAACGGAGGTGGTTCAGTGAACCACACTTACTTGAGGAGTAACGTTGCCTGTCACCTATAGCCTAATGCCGGTATTCCATTTCACAGCGAAGCAGGCTTTAGCTCTGTGGAGACAGGTTTCATGACTGATACAAATCATATGATAATAGATACATTTAGTCCAGAAATAAGGATTACAAAAACATTATGTGTCTGGCTGGCCTCTTCTTTCAGACCTCCCAACTCCTGACCTCCCAACTCCTGACCTCCCAACTCCTGAGCCCACGGTCGAGCCAAAGCCTGGAATGTGTGAGGTGCGTGGCGTTGGGGTCTCCAGCCAAGGTTAGATGAAACGTTTCCATCCACATGGTTCAACCGTATAGTTCACTGCCCAGTATCATTTATATGAATGAGAATAGTGAACTATGATTTTAATCTCTCTCTCTCTGATGATGGTGTGGTGCCTGCTTTTGAAAGCTGGATTTCTCATCGTCATGGTGACAACCATAACCCTGGTGCTAGCATGCAGGCTCCGCTGAATACAGTATAGCTCTGACTTAAAACATGCGTGTTGTACAACATTATTTGGCCTACTTTAAATAAAAACTGTCAAAAGTATGGAAAGTATGTTGAGCTGGTCTTGATGTGTGTATTTCTGTGTTTATAACTTGGTATTACATGAACTCTTTAGCCAAATGTTTTCCTCAATATGTACTGCTCAATAACTGCAATAAACTTGCAATGTCTTTTATGTGGTGACATCAAGTGTTGGGAAGTATTTAACTACATATACTTCAACTAGTAATTTAACTACATTTTGCAGTAGCTTGGTGGTTGTCACACCCTGGCTCTGGGGACTCTTAAATGTTGTGTTTTTGTCGTTAAGTACGTTCAATAAAAGTATGTACGCTTATCACGCTGCGCCTTGGTCCGTGTCTTCAGTCAACGATCGTGACAGTGGTAGTTGAACTAAATTCAAATCTAGGTCATGTTTTCAGTAGTTTCTTACTTTTTTGCCATGTAGCAGTGTAGTAAAGTACTTTAAAGTACTACTTAAGTAGTTTTTTGGGGGGTATCTGTACTTTACTATTTATATTTTTGACAACTTTTACTTTTAATTCACTATATTCCTAAAGAAAATACTGTACTTTTTACTCAATACGTTTTCCCTGGCACCCAAAAGTACTCATTACATTTTGAATGCTTAGCAGGAAAGGAAAATGGTCCAATTCACACACTTATCAAGAGAACACCAATGGTCATCTCTACTGCCTCTGATCTGGGGGACTCAATAAACACAAATGCTTTGTTTGTAAATGATGTCTGAGTGTTAGTGTGACCCTAGCGATCCGTTAAAAAAATATATATATATATGAAAATTGTGCCGTCTGGTTTGCTTAATATAAGGAATTTGAAATTATATATACTTATATATACTTAAGTATATTCTACTAATTACATTTATTTTTTATACTTAAGTATATTTAAAACCAAATTGACTTTTTGACTTTTACTCAAGTAGTATTTTACTGGGTGACTAACTTTTACTTGAGTCATTTTCTAGAAAGGTATCTTTAGTTTTACTGACGATTGGGTACTTTTTCCACCGCTAACTACTGGAACTACACACTACTTCTTTTTCTGCAAAAATAAACAACAAATATGGGTGAAATAGGCAATCAATTTCCTTTTTTTTTTTACATCAGACCTTCCTCACTCTCACTTGAAATAGTTTTTGTGTTTAAGCATCAGACGAGGAGTTGGGCTCAGACGCTCCTCCAAGCATCAGAGGAGGAGTTGGGCTCAGACGCTCCTCCAAGCATCAGAGGAGGAGTTGGGCTCAGACGCTCCTCCAAGCATCAGAGGAGGAGTTGGGCTCAGACGCTCCTCCAAGCAGAGGAGGAGTTGGGCTCAGACGCTCCTCCAAGCATCAGAGGAGGAGTTGGGCTCAGACGCTCCTCCAAGCATCAGAGGAGGAGTTGGGCTCAGACGCTCCTCCAAGCAGAGGAGGAGTTGGGCTCAGACGCTCCTCCAAGCATCAGAGGAGGAGTTGGGCTCAGACGCTCCTCCAAGCATCAGAGGAGGAGTTGGGCTCAGACGCTCCTCCAAGCATCAGAGGAGGAGTTGGGCTCAGACGCTCCTCCAAGCAGAGGAGGAGGAGTTGGGCTCAGACGCTCCTCCAAGCAGAGGAGGAGGAGTTGGGCGGCCAGTGGGTACTTACTATTTGTGATTCTTCTCTCAGCCAGCCAGCCAGGCATACAGAATTTAGGCCTTAAATATGTATTTCATAATCCTTACATACATATATTTTTAACAGGATGATGTCTACGATGACAAATACGTTTTGTCTTTCATTATTAATTGTGAATTCAAAGGGATCTTTCATCTTTCAAAAAAACATGACCATTTAATAATTTAGTATTTAAACCCAAATTACACCCTATTCCCCAAATCAAATCAAATCCAAGTTTACTGGTCACGTACACAGTTTAACAGATGTTACAGCGGCTGCAGCGAAATGCTTAAGTTACTAGCTCCTATCAATGCAGTAAAATATCAAAAAGATACACAAATAATTAATTAAAAAAACTAAAATACAGAAAGAACAAGAAATCCAGAAATGTCGGAACGAATCTAATTAACAACCCAAATAGCACTGTAACAGTAATCCAAATCTACACGTACAGTGGGGGAAAAAAGTATTTAGTCAGCCACCAATTGTGCAAGTTCTCCCACTTAAAAAGATGAGAGAGGCCTGTAATTTGTATCATAGGTACACGTCAACTATGACAGACAAATTGAGGAAAAATAATCCAGAAAATAACATTGTAGGATTTTTTATGAATTTATTTGCAAATTATGGTGGAAAATAAGTATTTGGTCACCTACAAACAAGCAAGATTTCTGGCTCTCACAGACCTGTAACTTCTTCTTTAAGAGGCTCTCACCACTGGTGTCCCCCAGGGCTCAGTTCTAGGCCCTCTCCTTTTCTCCCTATACACCAAGTCACTTGGCTCTGTCATATCCTCACATGGCCTCTCCTATCATTGCTACGCTGACGATACACAACTAATCTTCTCCTTTCCCCCTTCTGATAACCAGGTGGCGAATCGCATCTCTGCATGTCTGGCCGACATATCAGTATGGATGACGGATCACCACCTCAAGCTGAACCCTGGCAAGACGGAGCTGCTCTTCCTCCCGGGGAAGGACTGCCCGTTCCATGATCTCGCCATCACGGTTGACAACTCCGTTGTGTCCTCCTCCCAGAGTGCGAAGAGCCTTGGCGTGACCCTGGACAACACCCTGTCGTTCTCCGCCAACATCAAGGCGGTGACCCGATCCTGCAGGTTCATGCTCTACAACATTCGGAGAGTACGACCCTGCCTTACACAGGAAGCGGCACAGGTTCTAATCCAGGCACTTGTCATCTCCCGTCTGGATTACTGCAACTCGCTGTTGGCTGGGCTCCCTGCCTGTGCCATTAAACCCCTACAACTCATCCAGAATGCCGCAGCCCGTCTGGTGTTCAACCTTCCCAAGTTCTCTCACGTCACCCCCCCTCCTCCGCACACTCCACTGGCTTCCAGTTGAAGCTCGCATCCGTTACAAGACCATGGTGCTTGCCTATGGAGCAGTGAGGGGAACGGCACCTCCGTACCTTCAGGCTCTGATCAGTCCCTACACCCAGGCGAGGGCATTGCGTTCATCCACCTCTGGCCTGCTGGCTCCCCTTCCTCTGCGGAAGCATAGTTCCCGCTCAGCCCAGTCAAAGCTGTTCGCTGCTCTGGCACCCCAATGGTGGAACAAGCTCCCTCACGACGCCAGGACAGCGGAGTCACTCACCACCTTCCGGAGACATTTGAAACCCCACCTCTTTAAGGAACACCTGGGATAGGATAAAGTAATCCTTCTACCCCCCCCCCCCCCCCCCAAAAAAAAAAAAAAAGTATAATTGTAAAGTGGTTATCCCACTGGCTATAGGGTGAATGCACCAATTTGTAGTCGCTCTGGATAAGAGCGTCTGCTAAATGACGTAAATGTGCCCTTGAGCAAGGCACTTAACCCTAATTGCTCCTGTAAGTCGCTCTGGATAAGAGCGTCTGCTAAATGACTAAAATGTAAATGTAAAAATGAGGCTCCTCTGTCCTCCACTCGTTACCTGTATTAATGGCACCTGTTTGAACTTGTTATCAGTATAAAAGACACCTGTCCACAACCTCAAACAGTCACACTCCAAACTCCACTATGGCCAAGACCAAAGAGCTGTCAAAGGACACCAGAAACAAAATTGTAGACCTGCACCAGGCTGGGAAGACTGAATCTGCAATAGGTAAGCAGCTTGGTTTGAAGAAATCAACTGTGGGAGCAATTATTAGGAAATGGAAGACATACAAGACCACTGATAATCTCCCTCGATCTGGGGCTCCACGCAAGATCTCACCCCGTGGGGTCAAAATGATCACAAGAACGGTGAGCAAAAATCCCAGAACCACACGGGGGGACCTAGTGAATGACCTGCAGAGAGCTGGGACCAAAGTAACAAAGCCTACCATCAGTAACACACTACGCCGCCAGGGACTCAAATCCTGCAGTACGAGACGTGTCCCCCTGCTTAAGCCAGTACATGTCCAGGCCCGTCTGAAGTTTGCTAGAGTGCATTTGGATGATCCAGAAGAGGATTGGGAGAATGTCATATGGTCAGATGAAACCAAAATATAACTTTTTGGTAAAAACTCAACTCGTCGTGTTTGGAGGACAAAGAATGCTGAGTTGCATCCAAAGAACACCATACCTACTGTGAAGCATGGGGGTGGAAACATCATGCTTTGGGGCTGTTTTTCTGCAAAGGGACCAGGACGACTGATCCGTGTAAAGGAAAGAATGAATGGGGCCATGTATCGTGGGATTTTGAGTGAAAACCTCCTTCCATCAGCAAGGGCATTGAAGATGAAACGTGGCTGGGTCTTTCAGCATGACAATGATCCCAAACACACCGCCCGGGCAACGAAGGAGTGGCTTCGTAAGAAGCATTTCAAGGTCCTGGAGTGGCCTAGCCAGTCTCCAGATCTCAACCCCATAGAAAATCTTTGGAGGGAGTTGAAAGTCTGTGTTGCCCAGCGACAGCCCCAAAACATCACTGCTCTAGAGGAGATCTGCATGGAGGAATGGGCCAAAATACCAGCAACAGTGTGTGAAAACCTTGTGAAGACTTACAGAAAACGTTTGACCTGTGTCATTGCCAACAAAGGGTATATAACAAAGTATTGAGAAACTTTTGTTATTGACCAAATACTTATTTTCCACCATAATTTGCAAATAAATTAATTAAAAATCCTACAATGTGATTTTCTGGATTTTTTTTCTCATTTTGTCTGTCATAGTTGACGTGTACCTATGATGAAAATTACAGGCCTCTCTCATCTTTTTAAGTGGGAGAACTTGCATAATTGGTGGCTGACTAAATACTTTTTTTCCCCACTGTACAGTGGGGAGAACAAGTATTTGATACACTGCCGATTTTGCAGGTTTTTCTACTTACAAAGCATGTAGAGGTCTGTAATTTTAATCATAGGTACACTTCAACTGTGAGAGACCGAATCTAAAACAAAAATCCAGAAAATCACATTGTATGATTTTTAAGTAATTCATTTGCATTTTATTGCATGACATAAGTATTTGATCACCTACCAACCAGTAAGAATTCCGGCTCTCACAGACCTGTTAGTTTTTCTTTAAGAAGCCCTCCTGTTCTCCACTCATTACCTGTATTAACTGCACCTGTTTGAACTCGTTACCTGTATAAAAGACACCTGTCCACACACTCAATCAAACAGACTCCAACCTCTCCACAATGGCCAAGACCAGAGAGCTGTGTAAGGACATCGGGGATAAAATTGTAGACCTGCACAAGGCTGGGATGGGCTACAGGACAATAGGCAAGCAGCTTGGTGAGAAGGCAACAACTGTTGGCGCAATTATTTGAAAATGGAAGAAGTTCAAGATGACGGTCAATCACCGTCGGTCTGGGGCTCCATGCAAGATCTCACCTCGTGGGGCATCAATGATCATGAGGAAGGTGAGGGATCAGCCCAGAACTACACGGCAGGACCTGGTCAATGACCTGAAGAGAGCTCGGACCACAGTCTCAAAGAAAACCATTAGTAACACACTACGCCGTCATTTATTAAAATCCTGCAGCGCACGCAAGGTCCCCCTGCTCAAGCCGTCTGAAGTTTTCCAATGACCATCTGGATGATCCAGAGGAGGAATGGGAGAAGGTCATGTGGTCTGATGAGACAAAAATATAGCTTTTTGGTCTAAACTCCACTCGCCATGTTTGGAGGAAGAAGAAGGATGAGTACAACCCCAAGAACACCATCCAAACCGTGAAGCATGGAGGTGGAAACATCATTCTTTGGGGATGCTTTTCTGCAAAGGGGACAGGACGACTGCACCGTATTGAGGGGAAGATGGATGGGGCCATGTATCGCGAGATCTTGGCCAACAACCTCCTTCCCTCAGTAAGAGCATTGAAGATGGGTCGTGGCTGGGTCTTCCAGCATGACAACGACCCAAAACACACAGCCAGGGCAACTAAGGAGTGGCTCCGTAAGAAGCATCTCAAGGTCCTGGAGTGGCCTAGCCAGTCTCCAGACCTGAACCCAATAGAAAATCTTTGGAGGGAGCTGATAGTCCGTATTGCCCAGCGACAGCCCTGAAACCTGAAGGATCTGGAGAAGGTCTGTATGGAGGAGTGGGCAAAAATCCCTGCTGCAGTGTGTGCAAACCTGGTCAAGACCTACAGGAAACGTATGATCTCTGTAATTGCAAACAAAGGTTTCTGTACCAAATATTAAGTTCTGCTTTTCTGATGTATCAAATACTTATGTCATGCAATAAAATGCAAATGAATTACTTAAAAATCATACAATGTGATTTCCTGGATTTTGGTTTTAGATTCCGTCTCTCACAGTTGAAGTGTACCTATGATAAAAAATTACAGACCTCTACATGCTTTGTAAGTAGAAAAACCTGCAAAATCGGCAGTGTATCAAATACTTGTTCTCCCCACTGTATATAACCTGGATGCATTTATTTACACAAGATATACTAAGAATGATGAGTACAGGAGTAGATTTATTAGAGTGAGCAATGTCAAGAATCCAGTATATCAATAAATATGTGGTGTGTATAAACAGTGTAACTAAAATGCCTTGTACAGTAGTAGAAATATTAGAATGAGCCATATCGAGAATACTTAAATACAAAGGCAAAATGGATAGAATTTCAGGTAATTATCTTCCGGACCTAAATCCCAAATAAAAATATGTACAGTGCATTTGGAAAGTATTCAGACCCCTTGACTTTTTCCACATTTTGTTACGTTACAGCCTTATTCTAGAATTGATTCAATAAACAATTTTCCTCATCAATCTACACTCAATACCCCATAATGACAAAGTGAAAACAGGTTTTTAGAAAATTTTGCTAATTTATAAAATATAAAAATACCTTATTTACATTAAGTATTCAGACCCTTTGCTATGAGACTCGAAATTGAGCTCAAGTGAATACTGTTTCCATTGATCATCCTTGAGATGTTTCTACAACTTGATTGAAGTCCACCTGTGGTAAATTCTATTGATTAGACATGATTTGGAAATGCACAAACCTGTCTATATAAGGTCAAACTGTTGACAGTGCATGTCAGAGGTCGTAGGAATTGTCCGTAGAGCTCCGAGACAGGATTGTGTCGAGGCACAGATCTGGGGAAGGGTACCAAAACATTTCTGCAGCATTGAAGGTCCCCAAGAAAACAGTGGTCGCCATCATTCTTAAATGGAAGAAGTTTGGAACCACCAAGACTCTTCCTAGAGCTGGCCGCCCGGCCAAACTGAGCAATCGGGGGAGAAGGGCCTTGGTCAGGGAGGTGACCAAGAACCCGATGGTCACTCTGACAGAGCTCCAGAGTTCTTCTGTGGAGATGGGAGAACCTTCCAGAAGGACAACCATCTCTGCAGCACTCCACCAATCAGGCCTTTATGGTAGAGTGGCCAGACGGAAGCCACTCCTCAGTAAAAGGCACATGACAGCCCGCTTGGAGTTTGCAAAAAGGTACCTAAAGGACTCAGACCATGAGAAACAAGATTCTCTGGTCTGATGAAACCAAGATTGAACTCTTTGGCCTGAATGCCAAGCGTCACGTCTGGAGGAAACCTGGCACCATCCCTACGGTGAAGCATGGTGGTGGCAGCATCATGCTGTGGGGATGTTTTTCAGCGGCAGGGACTGGGAGACTAGTCAGGATGCTCCCCATCCAACCTGACAGAGCTTGAGAGGATCTGCAGAGAAGAATGGGAGAAACTCCTCAAATACAGGTGTGTCAAAGCTTGTAGCGTCATAACTTTTTTGTTGCAAGAATTTATAAAAACCAGTTTTTGCTTTGTCATTATGGGGTATTGTGTGTAGATTGATGAGGGGGGGGGGGGGACTATTTAATCCATTTTAGAATAAGGCTGTAACGTAACAAAATGTGGAAAAAATATAGGTCTGAACACTTTCCGAATGCACTGTATATAGACATAATGGACAATATGTGAATAGAAAAGGTGTGTACAGCAGTAGTTATACAGTCAACTGAATGTACAAAGGAACACCTTCCTAATATTGAGTTGCTTTTGGGTGGTGGACCGTTCTTGATACACACGGGAAACTGTTGAGTGTGAAAAACCCAGCAGCGTTGCAGTTCTTGACACACTCAAACCTGTGCGCCTGGCACCTACTACCATACCCCTTTCAAAAGCACTTAAATATTTTGTCTTGCCCATTCACCCTCTGAATGGCACACATACACAATCCATGTCTCAATTGTCTCGAGGCTTAAAAATCCTTCTTTAACCTGTCTCCTCCCATTCATCTACACTGATTGAAGTGGATTTAACAAGTGACATCAATAAGGGATCATAGCTTTCACCTGGATTCACGTGGTCAGTCTGTCATGGAAAGAGCAGGTGTTCCTAATGTTTTGTACACTCCGTGTAGAATGAGCCTTGACTATAATACAGTATATACATATGAAGTGGGTAAAACAGTATGGAAACATTATTGAAGTGACCAGTCTTCAATTACTCTATAGGGCAGCAGTCTCTAAGGTTCAGGGCAGAGTACCGGCTAGTGTCTAAGGTTCAGGGCAGAGTACCGGCTAGTGACAGTCTCTAAGGTTCAGGGCAGAGTACCGGCTAGTGACAGTCTCTAAGGTTCAGGGCAGAGTACCGGCTAGTGACAGTCTCTAAGGTTCAGGGCAGAGTACCGGCTAGTGTCTAAGGTTCAGGGCAGAGTACCGGCTAGTGACAGTCTCTAAGGTTCAGGGCAGAGTACCGGCTAGTGACAGTGTCTAAGGTTCAGGGCAGAGTACCGGCTAGTGACAGTCTCTAAGGTTCAGGGCAGAGTACCGGCTAGTGACAGTGTCTAAGGTTCAGGGCAGAGTACCGGCTAGTGACAGTGTCTAAGGTTCAGGGCAGAGTACCGGCTAGTGTCTAAGGTGCAGGGCAGAGTACCGGCTAGTCTCTAAGGTTCAGGGCAGAGTACCGGCTAGTCTCTAAGGTTCAGGGCAGAGTACCGGCTAGTGTCTAAGGTTCAGGGCAGAGTACCGGCTAGTGACAGTCTCTAAGGTTCAGGGCAGAGTACCGGCTAGTGACAGTCTCTAAGGTTCAGGGCAGAGTACCGGCTAGTGACAGTCTCTAAGGTTCAGGGCAGAGTACCGGCTAGTGACAGTCTCTAAGGTTCAGGGCAGAGTACCGGCTAGTGACAGTCTCTAAGGTTCAGGGCAGAGTACCGGCTAGTGACAGTCTCTAAGGTTCAGGGCAGAGTACCGGCTAGTGACAGTCTCTAAGGTTCAGGGCAGAGTACCGGCTAGTGACAGTCTCTAAGGTTCAGGGCAGAGTACCGGCTAGTGACAGTCTCTAAGGTTCAGGGCAGAGTACCGGCTAGTGACAGTCTCTAAGGTGCAGGGCAGAGTACCGGCTAGTGACAGTGTCTAAGGTTCAGGGCAGAGTACCGGCTAGTGACAGTCTCTAAGGTTCAGGGCAGAGTACCGGCTAGTGACAGTCTCTAAGGTTCAGGGCAGAGTACCGGCTAGTGTCTAAGGTTCAGGGCAGAGTACCGGCTAGTGACAGTCTCTAAGGTTCAGGGCAGAGTACCGGCTAGTGACAGTCTCTAAGGTTCAGGGCAGAGTACCGGCTAGTGACAGTCTCTAAGGTGCAGGGCAGAGTACTGGGAGGAGATCGGCTAGTGGTGCCTGTTTATTAGTCTGATGGCCTGGAAAGCATCCCCAAACCATCACACCATCACCACCATGCTTGACCTTTGGTATGATGTTCTTACTGTGGAATGCAGAGTTTGGTTTTCGCCAGGCATTACTGGAACCATGTCGTCCAAAAAGCTATACTTTTGAATCATCTGTCCATAGAACGTTCTTCCAAGAGTCTTGATGATCATCCAGGTGCTTTTTGGCAAACTTGAGTCAGCTTTTTGGACGAGATGGGTCCCATTATGCCTGGCGAAAACCAAAAACACTGCATTCCACAGTAAAAACATCATACCAAAGGTCAAGCATGGTGGTGGTGGTGTGATGGTTTGGGGATGCTTTGCTGCCTCAGGACCTGGACGACTTGCCTTAATAGAAGGAACCATGAATTCTGCTCTGTATCAGAGAATTCTACAGGAGAATGTCAGACCATCCGTCTGCGAGCTGAAGCTGAAGCGCAGCTGGGTCATGCAGCAAGACAATGATCCAAAACACACAATCAAGTCTACATGAATTGGAAGTTTTGGAATGGCCTAGTCAAAGTCCAGACCTAATCCCAATTGAGATGTTGTGGCAGGACTTGAAACGAGCAGTTCATGCTTGAAAACCCACACGTCACTGAGTTAAAGCAGTTCTGCATGGAAGAGTGGGCCAAAATTCCTCCACAGCAACGTGAGAAACTGATCAACAACTACAGGAAGCATTTGGTTGGAGTCATTGCAGCTAAAGGTGGCACAACCAGTTATTGAGTATAAGGGGGCAATTACTTTTTCACACAGGGGCATTGGGTGTTGCATAACTTTGTTTATGAAATAAATGAAATAAATATGTAATTGTTGTGTTATTTGTTCAATTATGTTCCCTTTATCTAATATTAGGTTTTGGTTGAAGATCTGATAACATTCAGTATCACAAATATGCAAAAGTAGAGAAAATTAGAAAGGGGGCAAATACTTTTTCATAGCACTGTAGAAGCTGTTTATCAGTCTGATGGTCTGGTGAGAGAAGCCTGCTCTGGGTTGTCCTCCTGCAGCTTCAGTTCTGACTCCTCCAGAACCTCTTATAGAACCAGATCACATTCTAACAAACTGCAGAGACGGCCGCAGCAGCCTGACAGGTTTAACTTCCTGGGCGGTAGTCTGGATATCCCCTAACCATTGGATAGTCTGGATATCCCCTACCCATTGGATAGTCTGGATATCCCCTACCCATTGGATAGTCTGGATATCCCCTACCCATTGGATAGTCTGGATAGCCCCTACCCATTGGATAGTCTGGATATCCCCTACCCATTGGATAGTCTGGATATCCCCTACCCATTGGATAGTCTGGATATCCCCTACCCATTGGATAGTCTGGATAGCCCCTACCCATTGGATAGTCTGGATAGCCCCTACCCATTGGATAGTCCAACCCCATCTGGTAGCACCCAGACAATCGAGTAGCCCCAGGCAACCAGCTAGTCCTAGCCCACCAACCACGCCGACACCATCTCCAGGTGAGAAGAATGATGGCCTCCTGTGCCTCCTCTTCCTGCTCCTCCTCCTCCTCCTCCTCCTCCTGCTCCTCTCCCAGCTCTGTGCCCAAGAACACCAAGGTAACCTGTCTAAATGACTATTGGCCCGTAGCACTCACATCTGTAGCCATGAAGTGCTTTTAAAGGCTAGACATGGCTCATATCAACACCATCATTCCAGACCCACTCCAATTCGCAAACCGCCCCAACAGATCCACAGATGACGTAATATCTATCGCGCTCCACACTGCCCTTTCCCACCTGGACAAAAGGAACACCTACGTGAGAATGCTGTTCATTGACTACAGCTCAGCGTTCAACACCATAGCTACATGTCATTTTAAACAACATATAAACAGACAGGGAGCCTATGAATTATTTAGGCTGTATTATTATTAGCCTATGTCGTCAGTATTCCAAGGCTATAGCCTACAAAGAAATACATTGTGAAGTGCAACACACTAGGCTGACATGAACATTAAGCACTTTCATTCTATTAAATTATTGTAGTCTATAAATTGCGCATACAGGCTAACTTAGAATCTCTTATTAGGCCTTTGAATTCACTTTTAGAAACATTAGTCTGGCCGGAGTCTGGCTTCAGGACATGAGTCTGGCCGGAGTCTGGCTTCAGGACATGAGTCTGGCCGGAGTCTGGCTTCAGGACATGAGTCTGGCCGGAGTCTGGCTTCAGGACATGAGTCTGGCCGGAGTCTGGCTTCAGGACATGAGTCTGGCCGGAGTCTGGCTTCAGGACATGAGTCTGGCCAGAGTCTGGCTTCAGGACATGAGTCTGGCCAGAGTCTGGCTTCAGGACATGAGTCTGGCCGGAGTCTGGCTTCAGGACATGAGTCTGGCCGGAGTCTGGCTTCAGGACATGAGTCTGGCCGGAGTCTGGCTTCAGGACATGAGTCTGGCCAGAGTCTGGCTTCAGGACATGAGTCTGGCCGGAGTCTGGCTTCAGGACATGAGTCTGGCCAGAGTCTGGCTTCAGGACATGAGTCTGGCCAGAGTCTGGCTTCAGGACATGAGTCTGGCCGGAGTCTGGCTTCAGGACATGAGTCTGGCCGAGTCTGGCTTCAGGACATGAGTCTGGCCGAGTCTGGCTTCAGGACATGAGTCTGGCCGGAGTCTGGCTTCAGGACATGAGTCTGGCCAGAGTCTGGCTTCAGGACATGAGTCTGGCCGGAGTCTGGCTTCAGGACATGAGTCTGGCCAGAGTCTGGCTTCAGGACATGAGTCTGGCCGGAGTCTGGCTTCAGGCTCATGTGATGGTGCCTGGAGAGCAGGCCAGCAGCGGAGAATACCGTCTCCACGCTTGCAGAGCCACTAGGGATTCTCAACACCCTTTGGGCCACTCTTGCCAGGCCGGGCAGGGATGCGCAGTTGTTTTTTTATAGGTAGGCCTAAAGGTTTTTAGGCAATATAACCCTATCAAAACGGAAAGCTCCTTGAAAGAGGTAATATGCCAGCAGGCCAATTGGGCCAAAATCAATGAGTCTCCTGTATAGATCAGTGATTCCCAACCAGGGGTACTTGGACTATCCACAGGGGGTACTTGGACTATCCACAGGGGGTACTTGGACTATCCACAGGGGGTACTTGAGAAGACTCATGAGACCATAGGCCTACTGGTAAAATGCATGAGGGGGTACTACGGTCAGAGCAACATTCAGTTGGTGGTACAGAAACCAAAACAGGTTGGGAACCACTGGTATAGATAATAGAACCAAAATCAAATCAATGATAGCCCATTGTATAGATTATAGAATGAAAAAGAGATCTGATTGTTTGTTTATAAATACTTTGCTTCATTGATTCACTTCGCTAGCTACCCACCTCGTTCCTTTCTGTTAGCATGTGAACATAGTACACCATCATGCTTTCAGGACACGTCTTTTCAGATTCCACAATGATTATTTAGTTGTGGACACCACATCACTCTTTAGTTGTGGACACTACATCACTCTTTAGTTGGGGACACTACATCACTCTTTAGTTGTGGACACTACATCACTCTTTAGTTGGGGACACTACATCATTCTTTAGTTGTGGACACTACATACCTCTTTAGTTGTGGACACTACATACCTCTTTAGTTGTGGACACTATATCACTCTTTAGTTGTGGACACTACATACCTCTTTAGTTGTGGATTCTACATCACTCTTTAGTTGTGGACACTACATCACTCTTTAGTTGGGGACACTACATACCTCTTTAGTTGGGGACACTACATACCTCTTTAGTTGGGGACACTACATCACTCTTTAGTTGGGGACACTACATCACTCTTTAGTTGGGGACACTACATCACTCTTTAGTTGTGGACACTACATCACTCTTTAGTTGGGGACACTACATACCTCTTTAGTTGTGGACACTACATACCTCTTTAGTTGGGGACACTACATACCTCTTTAGTTGGGACACTACATACCTCTTTAGTTGGGACACTACATCACTCTTTAGTTGGGGACACTACATCACTCTTTAGTTGGGGACACTACATCACTCTTTAGTTGGGGACACTACATCACTCTTTAGTTGGGGACACTACATCACTCTTTAGTTGTGGACACTACATACCTCTTTAGTTGTGGACACTACATCACTCTTTAGTTGGGACCACATATACCTCTTTAGTTGGACACTACATCACTCTTAGTTGGGACACCACATACCTCTTTAGTTGTGGAACACTACCATACCTCTTAGTTGTGGACACTACATCACTCTTTAGTTGTGGACACTACATCACTCTTTAGTTGTGGACACTACATACCTCTTTAGTTGGGGACACCACATACCTTTTTAGTTGTGGACACTACATCACTCTTTAGTTGAGGACACTACATACCTCTTTAATTGTGGACACTACATCACTCTTTAGTTGGGGACACTACATACCTCTTTAGTTGGGGACACTACATACCTCTTTAGTTGTGGACACTACATCACTCTTTAGTTGGGGACACTACATCACTCTTTAGTTGTGGACACTACATACCTCTTTAGTTGTGGACACTACATACCTCTTTAGTTGTGGACACTACATCACCACATTCCCTCTCTTGCTCTTGGTCCTCATCTTTGTAAGTCACCTTGATTTTGCACCTCTGTGTTTTATCAGTTTCTTTATGACAATATTTAGTGAACTCCATGACAGTAGCTAAAGCAAGGGGCTAAAGCAGCACACAAGTAGACTACCAATGCATGCTGGGCCGGGCCGGGCTCGTTTAGGGAAGTGAGCGCTATTGGAGTGAAATTGGAGCGGGTGAGAAGGCCCGACGCTCCAATCAACGAGCACGCTCCGCTCCTCGCTCCACTCACATACTCTGGTGCTTAGTCCCATTTTGTAGTTCCTGTTCACCCATGACTGCGTGGCCACACACGACTCCAATACCATCATTAAGTTTGCAGATGACACGATGGTGGTAGGCCTGATCACCGATGGCGATGCCTGGACAACAACCTCTCCATCAATGTCTGCAAGACAAAGGAGCTGATCGCTGAGCACGCCCCCATTCACATCGACGGGGCTGGAGCGGAACAGGTCGAGAGCTTCAAGTTCCTCGGTGTCCACATCACTAAGGACCTATCATGGTCCACACACACCAACACGGTTGTGAAGAAGGTACGACAATGCCTCAAAAGGCACGACAGATCCTCAAAAGTTCTACATCTTGACTGGCTGTATCACCGCCTGGTATGGCAACTGCTTGGCATCCCACCACAAGGCGCTACAGAGGGTAGTGCGTACAGCCCAGTACATCACTGGGGCCAAGCTTCCCTGCCATCCAGGACCTCTATACCAGGCGGTGTCAGAGGACTCCAGCCCAAGTCATAGACGGTTCTCTCTGCTACCGCAAGGCAAGCGGTACCTGTGCACCAAGTCTGGAACCAACAGGACCCTGAACAGCTTCTACCCCCAAGCTATAAGACTGCTAAATGGCTAGTTAAATAGTTAACCAATAGCTACCCGAACTATCTGCATTGACCCTTTTTGCACTAACTCTTGACTCATCACATACGCTGCTGTTACTGTTTATTATCTATCCTGTTGCCTAGTCACTTTACCCCTACCTATATGTACATATCTACCTCAATTACCTCGTCCCCCTGCACATGGACTCAGTACTGGTACCCCGTGTATATAGCCTAGTTATCATGGACTCAGTACTGGTACCCCGTGCATGTAGCCTAGTTATCGTTACTCATTGTGGATTTATTCCTCGTGTTATTTTTTCTCTATTGTCTTTCTCTCTGCGTTGTTGGGAAGGGCCCGTCAGTAAACATTTCACTGTTAGTCTACACCTGTTTACAAAGTATGTGACAAATAAAATATGATTTGATCTTCACCTGACTGCAAGCATGACCGCATACCGACCGCTCCAACCCCACCGACCGCTCCAACCCCACTGACCGCTCCAACCCCACCGACCGCTCCAACCCCACCGACCGCTCCAACTCCACTGACCGCTCCAACCCCACTGACCGCTCCAACCCCACTGACCCCTCCAAGACTCCGACGGCTACGACCGCTCCAACCCCACCGACCGCTCCAACCCCACTGACCGCTCCAACCCCACTGACCGCTCCAACCCCACTGACCGCTCCAACCCCACTGACCGCTCCAACCCCACTGACCCCTCCAAGACTTAGACTTCAGACTGTGGAGACCGTTCCAACACTGACCATGAGACAGATCACGATGGTTAAACAGCTGTTTGAGGTCATACCGTACTGCACCGCCGGCACCAACAACACCAGTGTTGTGTTTCAGACCACCTAAAGCGAGACCGAGTCAAGACCACAATAAAAATAGTTCAAAATGTCCAGTATTTCTGTGTTCATATTTCAGAACAACATATGGATTCTTTAGACATTCAAAATAGTAAAGAAATGCACGCTGAGGGAAAATAGAGCCACTCTACAAATTATTACTAACCCAAACACAGTGGGGAACAATTTTATTTATTTTATTTTTTTATTTCACCTTTATTTAACCAGGAAGCCAGTTGAGAACAAGTTCTCATTTACAACTGCGACCTGGCCAAGATAAAGCAAAGCAGTGCGATAAAAACAACAACACAGAGTTACATATGGGGTAAAAAAACATAAAGTCAAAAAATACAACAGAAAATCTATATACAGTGTGTGCAAGTTATGGAGGTAAGGCAATAAATAGGCCATAGTGCAAAATAATTACAATTAGTATTAACACTGGAATGCTAGATGTGCATTATAGCCTATGTGTATAATAATATAATAATAATAATAATTATATTATTATTTTCAATTATGTTCTGATTTAATCTCTTCAGTTTTTGTTGGAAAGGAAAGGGTTAACACTGAAGAGAAAAAAAGATCCAATCAGGATTTTTCTTTGCTGGTCTCTGGGGAGATAAATCTAGCTAGCTACAGTGCCTTGCAAAAGTATTCATCCCCCTTGGCGTTTTTCTTATTTTGTTGTATTACAACCTGTAATTTAAATGGATTTCTATTTGGATTTTATGTAATGGACATACAGAAAATAGTCCAAATTGGTGAAGTGAAATGAAAAAAATAACTTGTTTAAAAAAATTCAAAAAAATAAATAACGGAAAAGTGGTGCGTGCATATGTATTCACCCCCTTTGCTATGAAGCCCCTAAATAAGATCTGATGCAACCAATTACCTTCAGAAGTCAGTTTAGTTAAATAAAATCCACCTGTGTGCAATCTAAGTGTCACATGATCTCAGTATATATACACCTGTTCTGAAAGGCCCCAGAGTCTGCAACACCACTAAGCAAGGGGCACCACCAAGCAAGCGGTGGAGACCAAGGAGCTCTCCCAACAGGTCAGGGACAAAGTTGTGGAGAAGTACAGATCAGGGTTGGGTTATAAAAAAATATCAGAAACTTTGAACATCCCACGGAGGACCATTAAATCCATTATAAAAAAATTGAAGAATATGGCACCACAACAAACCTGCCAAGAGAGGGCCGCCCACTAAAACTCACAGACCAGGCAAGGAGGGCATTAATCAGAGAGGCAACAAAGAGACCAAAGATAACCCTGAAGGAGCTGCAAAGCTCCACAGCGGAGATTGGAGTATCTGTCCATAGGACCACTTTAAGCCGTACACTCCACAAAGCTGGGCTTTAGGGAAGAGTGGCCAGAAAAAAAGCCATTGCTTGAAGAAAAAAATAAGCAAACACGTTTGGTGTTCGCCAAAAGGCATGTGGGAGACTCCCCAAACATATGGAAGAAGGTACTCTGGTCAGATGAGACTAAAATTGAGCTTTTTGGCCATCAAGGAAAACGCTATGTCTGGCGCAAACCCAACACCTCTCATCACCCCGAGAACACCATCCCCACAATGAAGCATGGTGGTGGCAGCATCATGCTGTGGGGGTGTTTTTCATCAGCAGGGACTGGGAAACTGGTCAGAATTGAAGGAATGATGGATGGCGCTAAATACAGGGAAATTCCTGAGGGAAACCTGTTTCAGTCTTCCAGAGATTTGAGACTGGGACGGAGGTTCACCTTCCAGCAGGACAATGACCCTAAGCATGCTTGAGTGGTTTAAGAGGAAACATTAAAATGTCTTGGAATGGCCTAGTCAAATCCCAGACCTCAATCCAATTGAGAATCTGTGATATGACTTAAAGATTGCTGTACACCAGCGGAACCCATCCAACTTGAAGGAGCTGGAGCAGTTTTGTCTTCAAGAATGGGCAAAAATCCCAGTGGCTGGATGTGCCAAGCTTATAGAGACATACCCCAAGAGACTTGCAGCTGTAATTGCTGCAAAAGGTGGCTCTACAAGGTATTGACTTTGGGGGGTGGGGGGTGAATAGTTATGCACGCTCAAGTTTCTGTTTTTATGTCTTATTTCTTGTTTGTTTCACAATCAAAAATATTTTGCATCTTCAAAGTGGTAGGCATGTTGTGTAAATCAAATGATACAAACCCCCCAAAAAATCAATTTTAATTCCAGGTTGTAAGGCAACAAAATAGGAAAAATGCCAAGGGGGGTGAATACTTTCGCAAACCACTGTAAGTAAGCCATTGGCTAGGCCATTTAGAAGCTAGATAAATGCATCTGCATTCAACTGTATTGGGGCAACATTTTTGGAGTGACAGTGGAATCAACCAATCACATGTTAACTTAATGGGTGGGACCGTATGGAAACTTATGCCTTCTTGAATGCCAACAGGTCAATGCACAATAGCTAGCAGTAGTTTTCCCACGGTCTAGCTAGCTAGCTTTTGTTGTTGGCTAGTTTGCAGCGGCTGCAGCAGGTGTTTGTTGTAAATTTTTTAAGCTTCTCCCTTTTCAAGAATAACTTTCAACAAGAAGTTAAGTTTCAAATGATCATCATCTGGTGGAACTGTGTTTTTTATTGCAGAGTGATTGCTGCTGTTAGCCATCTGTTGCATTTAAAGTGGAACTGAAAGCATTTTAGCAACATGAAATCTTATACAATTCTGTTCATATACACCCCCAGGAAGAATATGACACTTAAAAAAAAAAATCTGACAAGCGACCACTTAGATATGGTCAATATCACGTTTTCATAAATTCTTTGAATGTTTGGGAATTACATATAGTAAGGCATTTGTGAAAATTCTATAGTAATATAGAGTGGGGAAAGGGGCTGTGTGTTTGGAC
The DNA here is from genome assembly GCA_902810595.1 of Coregonus sp. 'balchen'. NCBI lineage: Eukaryota > Metazoa > Chordata > Actinopteri > Salmoniformes > Salmonidae > Coregonus > Coregonus sp. 'balchen'. The sequence continues at coordinate 50,083,305 of LR778273.1, read as the reverse complement.
AATTAATAGACACTGCAGTAAATAAAACCAAATAAAAACATCTGTCTTGTCCAGGACCGGTGTCTACGCAGATCGGTGCACCATAGCCAATCAGAGATACAGTAAGCCTTTATACAAACAAGCCATTTGCCATCATTCACTTTGAACTGGACTGTGTGTTTACAGGCAGTTGCAACAGCGTGACTCTAGATCTTTAGAACGCATTCGCCAAAAGCCACAAAATACACCTGAAAGGATTTCTGCAAATATGTAAACAGCACGGGAGTCCTCTTACATTTAGGAACTTTACAGTCCTATTGATCAAACAACCATGAAAAGGTAGGATCTCTCTCCCTCAGTTATGCACATCAACAACAAGATCAACAACTAATGTTAGCCAGAGTAAGAGGAGCTAAAATCTAACGAAGGAACATTAGATAAACCCTCTCAAACTTTTTCAGCTAGTTGGACGTCAAAATTGCACTGATAAACAATGGGGAATAGTAGCCTGCTCTTCCTTCAACAGCTTGCCTGCCAACGCATGCTTGTCCCAACCAAGCACCCAAGCTAACCGGCTAAAGTTGGCTAGCTTGCTAGCTACTTCCAGACACCTCACTCTGACCATTTTACTCGCCGTAGCAGAGTTGGTTAGGCTGTTTTCACGTTATCCAGAACGTTCTTGAATGTTCACATTCAGCGGGTGTTGTGCGTTCACAAATCCTTCAGTTGTTCAGATATGCTAACTGGATAACAGTCGTTCAGTTCTTGCTAGCTAACCAAATGGCACCTGCATCTCTACCTGTGTATAGCCACTGAAAAACGATGAGTTTTCCTATAGATTTTTCAGATTTTCACACTCAAAATCACACTTTTTAAAATAGAAAAATAAATACAATTTGATGGTCTAAGTCCACAACAATGCTTAAACCACATCAATCTGATTGGGTGGGCCTGTCAGGGCCTGGCTCCCCAGTGGGTGGGCCTGTCAGGGCCTGTCTCCCCATTGGGTGGGCCTGTCAGGGCCCGGCTCCCCAGTGGGTGGGCCTGTCAGGGCCTGTCTCCCCATTGGGTGGGCCTGTCAGGGCCCGGCTCCCCAGTGGGTGGTGTCCACCCATCCATGTCTACACCCCTGGTGCAAACAACACATGATGACAATTGCGCATCACAAATAGCCTACTAACCAACACCTCGGACTAAACTTTTTCAATACCTAGTTTGCATACCCATTGTTGTCTTAGTTAGCATTTACTGGTAGATATCATAAGTTGAAAAGTCTTTCCTACCCTTTTGTATTTTTTTATTTCACCTTTATTTAACCAGGTAAGCCAGTTGAGAACAAGTTCTCATTTACAACTGCGACCTGGCCAAGATAAAGCAAAGCAGTGCGATAAAAACAACAACACAGAGTTACATATGGGGTAAAACAAAACATAAAGTCAAAAATACAACAGAAAATATATATACAGTGTGTGCAAATGTAGCAAGTTATGGAGGTAAGGCAATAAATAGGCCATAGTGCAAAATAATTACAATTAGTATTAACACTGGAATGATAGATGTGCAAGAGATGATGTGCAAATAGAGATACTGGGGTACAAATGAGCAAAATAAATAACAATATAGGGATGAGGTAGTTGGGTGGACTAATTTCAGATGGGCTGTGTACAGGTGCAGTGATCGGTAAGGTGCTCTGACAACTGATGCTTAAAGTTAGTGAGGGAGATAAGAGTCTCCAGCTTCAGAGATTTTTGCAGTTCGTTCCAGTCATTGGCAGCAGAGAACTGGAAGGAATTGCGGCCAAAGGAGGTGTTGGCTTTGGGGATGACCAGTGAGATATACCTGCTGGAGCGCATACTACGGGTGGGTGTTGCTATGGTGACCAATGAGCTAAGATAAGGCGGGGATTTGCCTAGCAGTGATTTATAGATGACCTGGAGCCAGTGGGTTTGGTGACGAATATGTAGTGAGGACCAGCCAACAAGAGCGTACAGGTCACAGTGGTGGGTATTATAATGGGGCTTTGGAGACAAAACGGATGGCACTGTGATAGACTACATCCAATTTGCTGAGTAGAGTGTTGGAGGCTATTTTGTAAATGACAACGCCGAAGTCAAGGATCGGTAGGATAGTCAGTTTTACGAGGGCATGTTTGGCAACATGAGTGAAAGAGGCTTTGTTGCGAAATAGGAAGCCAATTCTAGATTTAACTTTGGATTGGAGATGCTTAATGTGAGTCTGGAAGGAGAGTCTAGGTCAGACCCGTCGAGTAGTGATTAGTGAGTAGTGATTCTAGTCGGGTGGGCGGGTGCAAGCAGCGTTCGATTGAAGAGCATGCATTTAGTTTTACTAGTGTTTAAGAGCAGTTGGAGGCTACTGAAGGATTGTTGTATGGCATTGAAGCTCGTTTGGAGGTTTGTTAACACAGTGTCCAATGAAGGGCCAGATGTATACAAAATGGTGTCGTCTGTGTAGAGGTGGATCTGAGAGTCACCAGCAGCAAGAGCGACATCATTGATATACACGGAGAAAAGAGTCGGCCCGAGAATTGAACCCTGTGGCACCCCCATAGAGACGGCCAGAGGTCCAGACAACAGGCCCTCCGATTTGACACATTGAACTCTATCTGAGAAGTAGTTGGTGAACCAGGCGAGGCAGTCATTTGAGAAACCAAGGCTATTTAGTCCGCCAATAAGAATGCGGTGGTTGACAGAGTCGAAAGCCTTGGCCAGGTCGATGAAGACGGCTGCACAGTACTGTCTATTATCGATCGCGGTTATAATATCGTTTAGGACCTTGAGCGTGGCTGAAGTGCACCCATGACCAGCTCGGAAACCGGATTGCATAGCAGAGAAGGTCTCCCTCTCCTTCCAAGTCTCCCTCCCTCTCCCAGCCAGTCTCCCTCCCTCCCTCTCTCTCCCACCCAGTCTCCCTCCCTCTCCCAGCCAGTCTCCCTCCCTCTCCTTCCAAGTCTCCCTCCCTCCCCACACAGTCCCCCTTCCAGTCTCCCTCTCCCTCCCAGTCTCCCTCCCAGTCTCCCTCCCAGTCTCCCACCCAGTCTCCCTCTCCCTCTCCTCCCTCTCTCTCCCACCCATTTCTCCCTCCCTCCCTCTCTCTCCCACCCCGTTCTCCCTCCCTCCCCTCTCTCTCTCTCCCTTCCAGTCTCCCTCCCTCTCCTCCCTCTCCCTCCCTCTCTCTCCCCCCCAGTCTCTCTCCCCTCTCTCTCCCTCCCAGTTCTCCCTCCCTCCCTCTCTCCCCACCCAGTCTCCCCCCCCCTCCCTCTCTCCTCCCGCGTCTCCCTCTCCCACCCATCTCCCTCCCTCCCTCTCTCCTCTCCCCACCCTCTCCCTCCCTCCCTCTCTCTCTCCCACCCAGTCTCCCCTCCCTCCCTCTCTCTCCCAGCCAGTCTCCCTCCCTCTCCCAGCCAGTCTCCCTCTCTCTCTCAGCCAGTCTCCCTCTCTCTCTCTCCCAGTCTCCCTCTCTCTCTCTCCCAGTCTCCCTCTCTCTCTCTCCCAGTCTCCTGGGTCAGAGGGTAAACCCAAGTCTTTAGAAGAGGGTTAACACTCACTCTACCAACTCACTCTACCAACTCACGCTACCAACTCACGCTACCAACTCACGCTACCAACTCACTCTACCAACTCACTCTACCAACTCACGCTACCAACTCACTCTACCAACTCACTCTACCAACTCACTCTACCAACTCACTCTACCAACTCACTCTACCAACTCACTCTACCAACTCACTCTACCAAGCTTATCTCGTTGGTGGTTCTGGGAGTTACTTCAAACAAAAATCTACATTGTAGAAGAATAAAAATAACTTCCACACGTAAGATTACTTTTTTTTTTTTATGTATGTATGTATTCATTTTTCTAAAGGTCAACCCATCCAGATGTACCTGCAGATCCCCTTCATCACCCAGAGGGTCCGGGGGAAGTTGCAGTACCATGTCCGCCTCAAGCTGAACCAGTACCTCTGGGGCTTCCCCAATCTCGTCACCAGGTAGGTGGGAGATCATGGGTAATGTGAGCGATCATGTGATGTTCTCCGGGCGATTGACTTGCAACACAGAGTTCAGGATGAGGGGGCAGACGAATACTAGAGGTTCAGGTAAAGAGACCCAGACTCCCAGAGCTTCAGACCCAGACTCCCACAGCCTCAGACCCAGACTCCCAGAGCCTCAGACCCAGACTCCCACAGCCTCAGACCCAGACTCCCACAGCCTCAGACCCAGACTCCCACAGCCTCAGACCCAGACTCCCACAGCCTCAGACCCAGACTCCCAGAGCCTCAGACCCAGACTCCCACAGCCTCAGACCCAGGTTACCACAGCCTCAGACCCAGGTTACCACAGCCTCAGACACAGCCCAACCCAAGGACAGCTCACCTACCAACAGCCAGCTGGAGATACATGTGAGCAGGAAGTGTCTGCAAGACAAGCTCAAACACCTCCCTGGCAACCAGCCAGCCAACCCTCGCCAACCAGCCAGCCAACCCTCGCCAACCAGCCAGCCAACCCTCGCCAACCAGCCAGCCAACCCTCGCCAACCAGCCAGCCAACCTTCGCCAACCAGCCAGCCAACCCTCGCCAACCAGCCAGCCAACCCTCTCCAACTAGGATGCCTGTCCCTCGAAACGCATCAATAATCTCAGGGCTCGACTCTTCCTCCCCCTCCACACGGCTGGTATGGTATGACACAGTGGTGTAAAGTACTTAAGTAAAAATACTTTAAAGTACTACTTAAGTAGTTTTTTTGGGGTATCTGTACTTTACTATTTATATTTTTGACTACTTTTATTTTTACTTCACTACATTCCTAAAGAAAATTACTCCATACATTTTCCCTGACACTCAAAAGTACTCGTTACATTTTGAATGCTTAGCAGGACAGGAACATGGTCCAATTCACGCACTTATCAAGAGAACATCCCTGGTCATCCCTACTGCCTCTGATCTGGCGGACTCACTAAACACACATGCTTCGTTTGTAAACGATGTCTGAGTGTTGGAGTGTGACCCTGGCTTTCTCTGAATAAATAAAAACAAGAAAATTGTGGTGTCTAGTTTGCCTTATATAAGGAATTTTTAATTATTCATACTTTTACTTTTGATACTTACATATATTTTAGCAATTACATTTACTTTTGATATTTAAAACCAAATACTTTTAGACTTTTACTCAAGTAGTATTTTACTGGGTGACTTTCACTTTTACTTGAGTCATTTTCTATTAAGGTATCTGTACTCTTACTCAAGTATGACAATTGGGTACTTTTTCCACCACTGGTCTGACACTGTCATGGAAAAGCTTTTTACACAATAAATCTACATGGAGTATTCATTTCACATGGATTGACTTGATCTCGTAATCTATCTATGCATAGATTTGTTGTTAAAAGGTATCAAGGTATAATAATACATAATACATATATTTTTGATAGTAACACATTTTTATCAAACGTAAAACGTAACTGTTAGGAGAAAGCTCTATTTGGTGAACGAGAGCGCAGCAGATGCAGGAACACATTGTGGACACCAGGGTGCACCAGAGCCTAACAGTCAGAAGTACTGAACAGCCAGCCGGAAGCAGCCGGAAGCAGCGCAGACACAGCGGAAACACACAGGCGGCATCTCAACTATTCACTCCATGTCTGTGTTCTCACTAGCCCACAGGGCTCTGGTCAACAGAATATGCACTATGGAGGGATGGGATGTGAAAACAGTACCCTCTTATCAAATGTGATTCTGGGAATGTTTAGCACATCTCATCACGTCACGTGTTGAAATCATAGACAGCATGATATAGTGTGTGTAGGTATGACGTCATTGGTGTAAATACACTAAAGACGGAACCACAGATAGAACAATGAGCCAGATATTTCTCCGGATGTATAAATGTGAAGCATCCGCTTGGCGTTTCCACTCACTACCAAATATGGTGATGAGAGGAAGCCCAGTGGCCGGCATTTGGAGAAGATGAAGCGAGAGGAATTTTGGCCGAAATTCTGCAAATTTTGTCATCGATTAAACTATTTTTTTGTATATATACACTACCGGTCAAAGGTTTTATAACACCTACTCATTCAAGGGTTGGTCTTTATTTTGACTATTTTCTACATTGTAGAATAATAGTGAAGACATCAAAACTATGACATAACACATATGGAATCATATAGTAACCCAAAAAGTGTTAAACAAATCTAAATACATAAATTATTATACTTGAGATTCTTCAAATAGCCACCCTTTGCCTTGATGACAGCTTTGCACACTCTTGGCATTCTCTCAAACAGCATGAGGTAGTCACCTGTAATGCATTTCAATTAACAAGTGTTGCTTCTTAAAAGTTAATTTGTGGAATTTCTTTCCTTCTTAATGCGTTTGAGCCAATCAGTTGTGTTGTGACAAGGTAGGGGGGTATACAGAAGATAGCCCTATTTGGTAAAAGACCAAGTCCATATTATGGCAAGAACAGCTCAAATAATCAAAGAGAAACGACAGTCCATCATTACTTTAAGACAAAGAACCCTTGAATGAGTAGGTGTTCTAAAACTTTTGATCGGCTGTGTATATTTTTTGTTTTTACCCCCTTTTTGCAACGGGCTCAGGAGGCGAAGGTCGAGTCATGGGTCTTCCGAAACACGATGCGCCAAACCGCGCTTCTTAACACCCACCCCCTTAACCCGGAAGCCAGCCGCACCAACGTGTCGGAGGAAACACCGTTCACCTGACGACCGGGGTCAGCCTGCAGGCGCCCGGCCCGCCACAAGGAGTCACTAGAGCGCGATGAGCCAAATAAAGCCCCCCGGCCAACCCCTTCCCCTAACCCGGACGACACTGGGCCAATTGTGCGCTGCCCTATGGGACTCCCGATCACGGTCGGTTGTGATACAGCCTGGAATCGAACCAGGGGGTCTGTAGTGACGCCTCGAGCACTGAGATGCAGTGCCTTAGACCGCTGCTCCACTCTGTCTGTAGTGACGCCTCAAGCACTGAGATGCAGTGCTGTAGACCGCTGCTCCACTCGGTCTGTAGTGACGCCTCAAGCACTGAGATGCAGTGCTGTAGACCGCTGCTCCACTCGGTCTGTAGTGACGCCTCAAGCACTGAGATGCAGTGCTGTAGACCGCTGGGCCACTCGGTCTGTAGTGACGCCTATAGCACTGAGATGCAGTGCCTTAGACCGCTGCGCCACTCGGTCTGTAGTGACGCCTCGAGCACTGAGATGCAGTGCCTTAGACCGCTGGGCCACTCGGTCTGTAGTGACGCCTCGAGCACTGAGATGCAGTGCCTTAGACCGCTGCTCCACTCGGTCTGTAGTGACGCCTCGAGCTCTGAGATGCAGTGCCTTAGACCGCTGCTCCACTCGGTCTGTAGTGACGCCTATAGCTCTGAGATGTAGTGCCTTAGACCGCTGCACCTCTTGGGAGGCCTCCATGCAGTTCTGTTCCCAAAACTACAAAACAAAAATATTAAACACAACATGCAACAACTTAAAAGATTTTACTGAGTTATAGTTCATATCAGTCAATTGAAATAAATAATTAGACCCTAATCTATGGATTTCACATGACTGGGAATACAAATATGCATATATTGGTCACAGATACCTTTAAAAGAAAGGTAGGGGCTTGGATCAGAAAACCAGTCAGTATCTGGTGTGACCACCATTTGCCTCATGCAGCGCGACACATCTCCTTGGCATAGAGTTGATCAGGCTGTTGATTGTGGCCTGTGGAATGTTGTCCCACTCCTCTTCAACGGCTGTGTGAAGTTCCTGGACAGTGTGAGCGCGCTGTCGTACACGTCGATCCAGAGCATCCCAAACTTGCTCAATAGGTGACATGTCTGGTTAGTATGCAGGCCATGGAAGAACTGGGAGATTTTCAGCTTCCAGGAATTGTGTGCACATCCTCGAGACATGGGGCTGTGCATTATCATGCTGAAACATGAGGTTATGGCGGCTGTGTTCCAATGGGCCTCAGGATCTCGTCACGGTATCTCTGTGCATTCATATTGCCATCGATAAAATGCAATTGTGTGCGTTGTCCGTAGCTTATGCCTGCCCATAACATAACCCCACCTCCACCATGGGGCACTCTGTTCACAACGTTGACATCAGCAAACCGCTCGCCCACATGACGCCATACACATGGTCTGCGGTTGTGAGGCCGGTTGGACACACTGCCAAATTCTCTAACATGACGGAGGCGGCTTATGGTAGAGAAATTAACATACAATTATCTGGCAACAGCTCTGGTGGACATTCCTGCAGTCGCATGCCAATTGCACGCTCCCTCAACTTGAGACATCTGTGGCATTGTGTTGTGTGACAAAACTGCACATTTTAGAATGGCCTTTTAATTGTCCCCAGCACAAGGTGCACCTGTGTAATGATCATGCTGTTTAATCAGCTTCTTAATATGCCACACCTGTCAGGTGGATGGATTATCTTGGATGTAAACAATTTTGTGCACACAATTTGAGAGAAATAAGCTTTTTGTGCATATGGAACATTTGCCACCAAGTACTAAGTCATGTTTTGCAGAGGGGTCAAATACTGATTTCCCTCATTAAAATGCAAATCAATTTATAACATTTTTGACATGCTTTTTTCTGGATTTTGTTGTTGTTATTCTGTCTCTCACTGTTCAAATAAACCTACCATTAAAATTATAGACCAATCATTTCTTTGTCAGTTGGCAAACGTACAAAATCAGCAGGGGATCAAATACTTTTTCCCCTCACTGCATGTTAATTAACAATGATCAATTCCCTATTAGGTGATGCACTACAATACTGCACATTACACAGAGCTGTGGGTCTGCAGTTGGAAATTAGCAGTTCGCTAAATCTGGAACAACACATTTTCTCAAGTGTTGGCTACTGAGACTTATGTTTTGTTGAAATAAAACTCAATAAGAAGGGTTGCTTAGTTCAGAATTAGGTGCATCACCGGTTCACACTCATTGATATTACCAGAGTAGATACGGTTAGGTTTGTTCAGCATTTGATATCATTGAAGACCAGCGGCACATCATGTTCTGCTTCCAAGTGGAGGACTGGGCTGGTGCTACTAGTCAATAGTTACACCATTCAAATCGCCATGTCCGATAAGTCCCTTATCTGGAGCTGGAGTAAATATGTGTCAGGAGGACCCCTGATAATGAGACAGTCAGCAAACTACTATGATCCAGTGGGAAAGGTAACTGATTGATAAATGACAGGGCACAACAAGGCTGTGGGGCAGCTGATTGAAAAGGAAGGATCTGGGTGACAGGATATCAGCGGCTACACCATAGCAACACAGGCTGTCCGCTGCTCCAGGAACGAGATGCGTGGGAAGCAGTGTTTAATTACCACAGATGTAGTGTAGTTCTTATTATCCAGAGACACGTGAAGCTGGGGCATCTAGCAGAAAGGATATACATACAGTGAGAGCGGGAGAGAGACAAGATAAGAGTTATAGAGAGAGAGAGAGTTCTGAAGGCCAACATGTGAGTTGCAGGAAGTGAATTTCAGAGTCAAAGGACAACAGACAATCTATTTCTGTGGATTACATTTATTTCAATTTTCCCCCAAAAAGAATTATACAATACAAAATTGTTTTGCAACGGCCTGGAGAAAATGGTTTGAGTAGAGGTCTGTCGTGACATAAAGTGCTTTTTGACATCCAATGTTCCGCTGCTTTGCAGTTAGATTTTTATTCCCACCCCTCGTGCGTCTACAGGCTGCTAAGTAAACGATCAAAATGATGAGCCCCAGAAAAGACTGGGGGCCTCTACAACTGAACAGAACGCCAGTGAGGGTCATAACCCAAAAAAAAACAGAATACTGTCGTTCAACCAGAAATACATTGTCAAAAAAAAGTCAAAGAACATCTGCATAGATTTGCTAGTTCCATTTTCAGATGGAAAAACCGAATGCAATTGAACATTGAGTTAAGGTGTTAGTTTTTCAGGGATTGGTTCATTCATCTTTCATTCTGACAGTATTTGTGGTTTTGAACGGTTTCCAACAGCCTGACCGCCAGGTAGCCTGAAATCCAGTCATCTTGTGCTAACATTCCACTCCTTAACAATCCCTTGTCATGTCAAACAGTGGAACATCAGGCTACCGACCAGGCTGTCACTGACTGAGAACAGTCTGGGTGCATCTTAGCAACGAGGGAACATCAACTGAATCATACCATGTTATTATTAAAAACAAAAGGCTTGATCATGTTTCATCTGAAACCCTATCAGGCTTTACGAGAGCCCACCCACACATTAGAAAAATTTAGTTGGGAGTCAGGAATATGGTGTATATCATAGCAAAAGGATACTTGGGCCTTTCTCTGTAGGGGGACTGAAATGGGTCCTACTTCTCAGGGTTCAGAGGTTAGTCCTACTGCTCAGGGTTCAGAGGTTAGTCCTACTGCTCAGGGTCAAGTTCCTACTGCTCAGGGCTTCAGAGGTCAGTCCTACTGCTCAGGGCTCAGAGGTCAGTCCTACTGCTCAGGGTTCAGAGGTTTCCTACGTCGGATCTCACTGCTCAGGGTTCAGAGTTAGTCCTACTGCTCAGGGTTCAGAGGTTAGTCCTACTGCTCAGGGATCAGTCCTACTGCTCAGGGTTCAGAGGTTAGTCCTACTGCTCAGGGTTCAGAGGTTAGTCCTACTGCTCAGGGCTCAGAGGTCAGTCCTACTGCTCAGGGTTCAGAGGTTAGTCCTACTGCTCAGGGTTCAGAGGTTAGTCCTACTGCTCAGGGTTCAGAGGTTAGTCCTACTGCTCAGGGATCAGTCCTACTGCTCAGGGTTCAGAGGTTAGTCCTACTGCTCAGGGTTCAGAGGTAGTCCTACTGCTCAGGGTCAGAGGTTCGTCCTACTGCTCAGGGTTCAGAGGTTAGTCCTACTGCTCAGGGTTCAGAGGGTTAGTCCTACTGCCTCAGGGTTCAGAGGTTAGTCCTACTGCTCAGGGTTCAGAGGTTAGTCCTACTGCTCAGGGTTCAGAGGTTCAGATGAATCACTTTAAAGACAAAAGGTCTCAAAACAGAACCACTATGAATGAAACCTAATTTGCCTTTAATTAAAAAACATTTGAAAATAGATTTGTTTCCTTCGTCGGAGCAAATTACCAGGGAAGATGGTAACATGAGATCTGCATAATACAATACAAGTCTTACTATAAGACAAATGACCAACAAAGACGCATCGGTTCCAAGATGCCAGAAGAAATGGTCAACATACTGCCATCAATCCTGGCAGGCTCTGTCCAACACACAGCGGAGGGTCTTATTTCTTTGCAACGTCTTGTTTTTCTACTGCTTATGAAGCTGCTGGTGACTGGTTGCAGCCTGTATTCTACGTGAAAGGCTTCACTTAGGCTCGACTGGTCTATCGGTTAGAGCAGAAACTGTGTGGTAGCGCTTACTAGGGTCTACCCAGACTTTCTGTAGTAGAGATGGATTTTATGTGGTCCACATTCAGACATTCAGACTAAAACAAAAGTCTAAACTAACGGATGGATTTGGCTTAAGATGGCACTAGTCTAGATTTCTGCGACACACAATTGTTCAACGACGTTACCAGCACAACGAAAAACAATAACGGCTTGTGTTTCGATCTGAACAAGATACAGGCACAGTTAAATAACCACATTCATCTCCTCTCGCTCTCCCACCTCCTCCTTTCCCTCAACAACATACTGTTCCCTCAACCACAGAGTTCAATAACGATCCTCTGAACGAGTTCAATAACTATCCTCTGAACAGGGAAACAGAACCACTGTCTATTCCCGCCAACAATGTTGAAACTTTAAAACCACAGTAAAACAAATAAAAACAGAAGCTTAACAGCCTGAAGAACAGCAGCCCTGGCACGGTATAGTAAATATGCATCCCAAATGGCACCCTATTTTCTGGATAGTGCACATAGAGCCCTATGGGTCCTGGTCAAATGGCACCCTATTTTCTGGATAGTGCACATAGAGCCCTATGGGTCCTGGTCAAAAGTAGTGTACTGCATAGGGAATAAGGTACCATTTGGGATACAAGCCTAGGAGTTCTTGGGAGTTAACCCCCCTGAAATAAAACATCTGGGTTTATCATTCGCATCCTCTTCCTATCCTTTAAGATCTGTTGTTTGGAATGCTTTCCCTAATCTGCCCCAAAATCACTCAATTGTTTCCATTTAGACTTTGAGAAAGACTGTTGAGAACTTCAAATAACATGTTGTTGTTGCTTTAGGTCATGCGACAGTAATCCTTATTTTATAGCAACATGAGTCGAGCAGAGCTAGGCTGATCTGGGCAGCTGGTTACAGCCACAGAACTAGGATGATCTGATCTGGGCAGCTGGTTATAGCCACAGAACTGGGATGATCTGATCTGGGCCGCTGGTTATAGCCACAGAACTAGGATGATCTGATCTGGGCAGCTGGTTATAGCCACAGAACTAGGATGATCTGATCTGGGCCGCTGGTTACAGCCACAGAACTAGGATGATCTGATCTGGGCAGCTGGTTACAGCCACAGAACTGGGATGATCTGATCTGGGCAGCTGGTTATAGCCACAGAACTAGGATGATCTGATCTGGGCAGCTGGTTACAGCCACAGAGCTAGGATGATCTGATCTGGGCAGCTGGTTATAGCCACAGAACTAGGATGATCTGATCTGGGCAGCTGGTTATAGCCACAGAACTAGGATGATCTGATCTGGGCAGCTGGTTATAGCCACAGAACTAGGATGATCTGATCTGGGCAGCTGGTTATAGCCACAGAACTAGGATGATCTGATCTGGGCAGCTGGTTACAGCCACAGAACTAGGATGATCTGATCTGGGCAGCTGGTTACAGCCACAGAACTAGGATGATCTGATCTGGGCAGCTGGTTATAGCCACAGAACTAGGATGATCTGATCTGGGCAGCTGGTTACAGCCACAGAACTAGGATGATCTGATCTGGGCAGCTGGTTATAGCCACAGAACTAGGATGATCTGATCTGGGCAGCTGGTTACAGCCACAGAACTAGGATGATCTGATCTGGGCAGCTGGTTACAGCCACAGAACTAGGATGATCTGATCTGGGCAGCTGGTTACAGCCACAGAACTAGCCCTAATGTGGGACTAAAACACACTTGGCCCTGGGCATTCCTTCTACAAGTGGTTCATTTGGTCTTCTTGGATTACACCCCGTCGGGTTGAAATACCACCAGCTAGCTAGCCATCATGGAGGCTCGTCTGAAGACACTGAAAAGGCAGTCATCTGGACAACCAAGGCCATGACTATTCATTAAATCAGTTGTCATCAACATGACAGATTTATGACCATTGTCAAGTGTTACCAAGGCCTTTAAAACTTCTTAATAATGATCTTAGAATGTAGATGGCATCTTTTGATCGTGTGATTTAAAATAAAATAAAAATAAATAAACTGAAACTCAGAAATTGAGATTTAAAGGGAAAGTTAAGGAGTCTGAGGATCTCTCTCCTCAAATCTCCCTTTGACTTCTCTTGATACCTGGTGAATCATTACCAGTTCTATTGATACCTGGCTGATACCTGGTCAGTCAATAACAGTTCTATTGATACCTGGCTGATACCTGGTGAGTCGATAACAGTTCTATTGATACCTGGCTGATACCTGGTGAGTCGATAACAGTTCTATTGATACCTGGCTGATACCTGGTGAGTCGATAACAGTTCTATTGATACCTGGCTGATACCTGGTGAGTCGATAACAGTTCTATTGATACCTGACTGATACCTGGTGAGTCGATAACAGTTCTATTGATACCTGGCTGATAACTGGTGAGTCGATAACAGTTCTATTGATACCTGACATAACTGGTGAGTCGATAACAGTTCTATAGATACCTGGATGATACCTGGTGAGGTCCCCCCCAGCTCTCGCTATATATTTCAAGGTCCTGAGGTATCCGTTTGAAAACAGTTTGTGTTCAAGTTTTAAGTACCTTTGTTGCTGGGACTCTCTTGGGTCCAGACCAATGTAAGGCTGGTTTCCCAGACACAGATTAATTAAGCCTAGTCCTGGACTAAGAAGCATGTTAAAACGATTCTCCATTTAAAGTGATTTTTAGTCTAGGCTAAGCTTAACTTGTCTGAGGAAACCAGCACTATGAGCTCAGGGTAGTGTGGCAGGGTCCATGTCTTCTTACTGCAGTTAATGACTGCGTCAAATGGAACCCTATTCCCTATATGCCACTTGTGATACAGCCAGTCAGTGAGCACAACATGTTAATTAGAACGGCTCAGATCTCAGATAATGGATCTATATTACCACCACAGCAGCAGTGCTTCAAGGGGCAGAAATAATGATAACAGGTGAGATATTGTTTGGACTTTGTGTTTGTGTGTAAAGTCCCAGCAATGAGGAGGTACTAGATAGTCAGAGTTAGCTAGCCTAGCGGTTCTCATAAAGAGTTAGCTAGCCTAGCGGTTCTCATAAAGAGTTAGCTAGCCTAGCGGCCTCATAAAGAGTTAGCTAGCCTAGCGGCCTCATAAAGAGTTAGCTAGCCTAGCGGCCTCATAAAGAGTTAGCTAGCCTGGGGGCCTCATAAAGAGTTAGCTAGCCTAGCGGTTCTCATAAAGAGTTAGCTAGCCTAGCGGTTCTCATAAAGAGTTAGCTAGCCTAGCGGCCTCATAAAGAGTTAGCTAGCCTAGCGGCCTCATAAAGAGTTAGCTAGCCTAGCGGTTCTCATAAAGAGTTAGCTAGCCTAGCGGCCTCATAAAGAGTTAGCTAGCCTAGCGGCCTCATAAAGAGTTAGCTAGCCTAGCGGCCTCATAAAGAGTTAGCTAGCCTAGCGGCCTCATAAAGAGTTAGCTAGCCTAGCGGCCTCATAAAGAGTTAGCTAGCCTAGCGGCCTCATAAAGAGTTAGCTAGCCTAGCGGTTCTCATAAAGAGTTAGCTAGCCTAGCGGTTCTCATAAAGAGTTAGCTAGCCTAGCGGCCTCATAAAGAGTTAGCTAGCCTGGGGGCCTCATAAAGAGTTAGCTAGCCTAGCGGCCTCATAAAGAGTTAGCTAGCCTAGCGGTTCTCATAAAGAGTTAGCTAGCCTAGCGGCCTCATAAAGAGTTAGCTAGCCTGGGGGCCTCATAAAGAGTTAGCTAGCCTAGCGGCCTCATAAAGAGTTAGCTAGCCTAGCGGTTCTCATAAAGAGTTAGCTAGCCTAGCGGCCTCATAAAGAGTTAGCTAGCCTGGGGGCCTCATAAAGAGTTAGCTAGCCTAGCGGCCTCATAAAGAGTTAGCTAGCCTAGCGGCCTCATAAAGAGTTAGCTAGCCTAGCGGCCTCATAAAGAGTTAGCTAGCCTAGTGGCCTCATAAAGAGTTAGCTAGCCTAGCGGCCTCATAAAGAGTTAGCTAGCCTAGCGGCCTCATAAAGAGTTAGCTAGCCTAGCGGCCTCATAAAGAGTTAGCTAGCCTAGCGGCCTCATAAAGAGTTAGCTAGCCTGGGGGCCTCATAAAGAGTTAGCTAGCCTAGCGGCCTCATAAAGAGTTAGCTAGCCTAGCGGCCTCATAAAGAGTTAGCTAGCCTAGCGGCCTCATAAAGAGTTAGCTAGCCTAGCGGTTCTCATAAAGAGTTAGCTAGCCTAGCGGTTCTCATAAAGAGTTAGCTAGCCTAGCGGCCTCATAAAGAGTTAGCTAGCCTAGCGGCCTCATAAAGAGTTAGCTAGCCTAGCGGCCGGGCCCGGTTATCAGGCCACCTGAGCTCCCACTACAACAAGCAGGAAGGGTTCGAGTGAGCCACTCAGTGAAACTGACAGGTCTCAGAGATTTAATTAGTGCGTTACAACACTGCTGCTAGCTGGATAGGTGGACCCTCCCACCCTCCTTCACAGGGCAGGTAGACTGAAGCAGAGGGAAGGTCCTGAGGGGTCTCCTACAAAGCAGGATAAAGGAGTTAGCCAGCTAACGCGCCTACATATTGTGATCCATTTTATTTTGTAGAAAGATAAGCTTGAAAAACTGCATGTCAAATTGATTTAACAAACAAAAAAACGTATCCAAGTTTAGCTTTTTTTAAATGAACAATAAAATCAATGTCTATTTTGGGTTGCTTATCAAAGTTAGCTGGCTAACTCATTAATCCCGCTTATCAAAGTTAGCTGGCTAACTCATTAATCCCGCTTATCAAAGTTAGCTGGCTAACTCATTAATCCCGCTTATCAAAGTTAGCTGGCTAACTCATTAATCCCTCTAGCTAGTATATCTATCCTGGTGTCTTTAGTATATCTGATGAAGCTGGTTGGACCTGGCTGATAGCTGGTTGATGAAGTTTCCAATTCAGAGTGGGTCGACCCAGTTCCTCTGAATACAGCATGTGGAACAGTAGCTAGTCCTTTGGTGTGGGAGCTTGTTTCAAACTTAGTTTATTTTTTTGTGCCTTCAAAATCCCTTTCCCCTCCCTCCCATCCCCAAAAATAATAAACCCTGTCATTGCTCCTCAACATTCGAACAACCCCCCCCCCCCCCCTCCCCCAAGAGTAGAAGAGTCTTCGAATTAGGCAGAGGGTCAATGTGCTTATGTGCTGCGAAGACCACATCATCATCATCATCATCCACGCCACTGAGGTATTGCAGGTGTGGCTTAGTGATGAAAAAGATGAGGGGAGGGGGAAGAGAGGTGGGAGGAGGAGTGGAACTGATTTTTCAGGAGCATTATCAGGTTGGGTTTGCAGTTGGTCGGTCAGTTTAACGGTTATTAGTGGTTTCAGGCACAGTCCCCCATGATGACCAGGGGGGCAAGGAGCTGCCGAAGCTCAGAGGCACACACCGGCCCCGTGTGGGGGAGCCCTCTCCTCCTGCGCCGGGCCAGCCGAGAGGACAAGGGGGAGAGGGGGCGCAGGGAGCTCCGGGGGCTGAGGCTGCAGCTGGCAGTGGTGCTGGTAGCCATGTGGTGGGGCGAGGGGGACAGAGAGAGGGACCCCAGCGACTCCTCCTCCTCAGACACCTCGTCTTTGTCGAGGTCCTCTCTCTCCTGACGGTCGCTCTCGTCCTGCTCAGCTAGCTGGCGGGTGACGGCCACAGCCTGGCCGGCGAAGAAGGTCAGGTCCTGGGCTCTGCTGCCTCTGTGGTTCAGCATGGAGGGCACGGTGTTGGGAGCACACTTAGGGAGAGGAGACAGACGTGGAATGATTAGGTCATGGATTCTAGGCAGCTTCCTTTTGTCCCTTCCATTGGAGGTCAAAGTTGCTCAATCATCTTACAGTTCAAAAACAGAGCTAAACCGAGAGATGGAGAGATGGCGCGATCAAGAGAAAGATTGAGAGGGACAGAGTGTGATAGACAAGTGAGAGAGAAAGAGAGCGAGACAGAACAAGAGCCATCAAACAGTCAAAGCATCAATACAGTACTAAGATCAAATCCTACTACGCTGGCTCTGAAGCTCCATGGATGTGGCAGGGCTTTGCAAACTATCATGGCTTACAAAGGGAAACCCAGCCGGGAGCTGCCCAGTGCCTACCAGATGGGCTAAATTCAGTATATGCTCGCTTCGAGGCAAGCAACACTGAACCATGCATGAGAGCACCAGCTGTTTCGGACGACTGTGATCTCGCTCTCCATAGCCGATGTGAGTAAAACCTTTAAACAGGTCAACATTCACAAGGCCACGGGACCAGACGGATTACCAGGACGCGTACTCCGAGCATGTGCTGACCAGTTGGGCAAGTGTCTTCACTGACATTTTCACCTCTCCCTGACCCAGTGTGTAATACCCTCAAGCAGACCACCATAGTCCCTGTGCCTAGGAAAGCGAAGGTAACCTGTCTAAATGACTACCGACCCGTAGCACTCACATCTATAGCCATGCAGTGCTTTTAAAGGCTGGTCATGGCTCACATCAACACCATCATCCCAGACCACTCCAATTTGCATACCGCCCCAACAGTTCCACAGATCTATTGCGCTCCACACTGCCCTTTCCTACATGGACAAGAGGAACACCTACGTGAGAATGCTGTTCCTTGACTACAGCTCAGCATTCAACATCGTAGTCCCCTCCAAGCTCATCATTAAGCTTAGGACCCTGGGACTGAACACCTCCCTCTGCAACTGGATCCCAGGACTTCCTGTACTCCCTGTTCACCCACGACTGCGTGGCCACGCAAGACTCAAACACCATCATTATATTTGCTGACGACACGACGGTGGTTGGCCTGTCTGATCGCAGCCTACAGGGAGGTGGTCAGTGGATGTCCTCAGAAGGTTCTACAGCTGCACCGTTGAAAGCATCTTAACTGGCTGCATCACCGCCTGGTATGGCACCTGCTTGGCATCCAACCACAAGGCGCTACAGAGGGTAGTGCGTACGGCCCAGTACATTACTGGGGCCGAGCTCCCTGCCATCCTGGACCTCTAAACCAGGCAGGGAAAAGAAAGGCCCTTAAAATTGTCCAAGACTCCAGCCACCCAGGTCATAGACTTCTCTCTGCTACAGCACGGCAAGCGGTACCGATGCACCAAGTCTGGAACCAACAGGACCCTGAACAGCTTCTACCTCCAAGCCTTAAGACCAATAGCTACCTGGACTATCTGCATTGACCCTTTTGCACCAACTCTTTTGACTTACCACGTACGCTGCTGTTACGGTTTATTATCTATCATATTGCCTAGTCACTTTACCCCTACCTTTATGTACATATCTACCTCAATGACCTCGTCCCCCTGCACATCGACTCTGTACTGGTCCCCCGGGTATATAGACTCTGTACTGGTACCCCGGGTATATAGACTCTGTACTGGTCCCCCGGGTATATAGACTCTGTACTGGTCCCCCGGGTATATAGACTCTGTACTGGTCCCCCGGGTATATAGACTCTGTACTGGTACCCCGGGTATATAGACTCTGTACTGGTACCCCGGGTATATAGACTCTGTACTGGTCCCCCGGGTATATAGACTCTGTACTGGTACCCCGGGTATATAGACTCTGTACTGGTCCCCCGGGTATATAGACTCTGTACTGGTACCCCGGGTATATAGACTCTGTACTGGTCCCCCGGGTATATAGACTCTGTACTGGTACCCCCGGGTATATAGACTCTGTACTGGTACCCCGGGTATATAGACTCTGTACTGGTCCCCCGGGTATATAGACTCTGTACTGGTACCCCGGGTATATAGACTCTGTACTGGTACCCCGGGTATATAGACTCTGTACTGGTCCCCCGGGTATATAGACTCTGTACTGGTACCCCGGGTATATAGACTCTGTACTGGTACCCCGGGTATATAGTTACTCTTTGGATGTATTCCTCATTTTTCTATTGTTAGATTTCTCTCTCTGTATTGTTGGGAATTAAGCATTTCACTGTTAGTTGTTTACCAAGCATGTGACATTTTATTTGAGCCAGATAGATAGTGAGAAAAACAGAGATCGAGAGACACAGACCGACACACACACACACAGACCGACACACACACACACACACCGACACACACACACACAGACCGACACACACACACACCGACACACACACCGACCGACACACACACACACACAGACAGACCCACACACACACAGATGACACACACACACAGACCCACACACACACACAGACCCACACACACAGACCGACACACACACACACAGACCGACACACACACACAGACCGACACACACACAGACCGACACACACACACAGACCGACACACACACACAGACCGACACACACACACACAGACCGACACACACACACACACACACACAGACCGACACACACACCGACACCGACACACACAGACACACAGACCGACAGACCGACCGACACACAGAGCGACAGGTAGAGAAACAGATAGGATCCGTACCCCTCTGACCCAGGGGTGCTGCAGGACCTGAGCAGCACTGAGGCGGTTCTTGGCGTCTCTGACTAGAAGTCTGGTGATGAGGTCTTTGGCTCCAGAGGAGATCTGCTGCCAGTCCTTCTCAGGGAACTCGTACTTCCCCTCCTGGATGCTCTCAAACAGCATGTTCTGGAGCGCAGCCGAGAGAGAGACTGGGTTAGGGGACAGTTCTAGATTTAAGAACGTAATGGAGCGCAGCCGAGAGAGAGACTGGGTTAGGGGACAGTTCTAGATTTAAGACGCTCTCAAACAGCATGTTCTGGAGATGTGACAAAAGCCATACTGTAGAAGGTTCTTAAAACAAATGTGTTGGTTGTTTTGGTTTGGCCAAAGTGGCTTTAATATTACAAAATGGGCAGGTTTTTGTGGGGTTTTCACAATCAAAAAACAGGAAAAGGAATGTGAATTTAAGACTCAGTTTTCGTTACATAATTTCAGTTGAATTATATATTGATGTGTAGCATTGTGTATCTATAAATCAAAATAGTATTGTCCCTCTCCAGTTTCCATCATCTTTAGTGGCATCTGGTTCTGAGCACAAGGGTAGGGACCAGGGTAGGGCCCAGGGTAAGGACCAGGGTAAGGACCAGGGTAGGGACCAGGGTAGGGAGCAGGGTAGGGACCAGGGTAAGGACCAGGGTAAGGACCAGGGTAGGGAGCAGGGTAAGGAGCAGGGTAGGGACCAGGGTAGGGACCAGGGTTCTACATGCTCTCGTGTCCAGGAGCAGAGCTCAGATATACAGTGCATTCAGAAAGTACCCTTGACGACATCCACATTTTGTTACGTTACAGCATTATTCTAAAATGGATTAAATAGTTTCCCCCCCCCCTCATCAATCTACACACAATACCCAATAATGACAAAGCAATAACAGGTTTAGAAATTTTTTGCTAAATTATTACAACAAAAAACATAATTATCACATTTACGTAAGTATTCAGAGCCTTTACTCAGTACTTTGTTGAAGCACCTTTGGCAGCGATTACAGCCTCAAGTCTTCTTGGTTATGACGCTACAAGCTCGGCACACCTGTATTTGGGGAGTTTCTCCCATTCTTCTCTGCAGATCCTCTCAAGCTCTGTCAGGTTGGATGGGGAGCGTCGCTGCACAGCTATTTTCAGGTCTCTCCAGAGATGTTCAATCGGGTTCAAGTCTGGGCTCTGGCTGGGCCACTCAAGGACATTCAGAGACTTGTCCCAAAGCCACTCCTGCGTTGTCTTGGCTGTGTGCATAGGGTCGTTGTCCTGTTGGAAGGTGAACCTTCGACCCAGTCTGAGGTCCTGAGCGCTCTGGAGCAGGTTTTCATCAAGGATCTCTCTGTACTTTGCTCCGTTCATCTTTCCCTCGATCCTGACTAGTCTCCCAGTTCCTGCCGCTGAAAAACATTCCCACAGCATGATGCTGCCACCACCATGCTTCACCGTAGGGATGGTGCCAGGTTTCCTCCAGACGTGACGCTTGGCATTCAGGCCAAAGAGCTCAATCTTGGTTTCATCAGACCTTATATAAACAGGTGTGTGCCTTTCCAAATCATGTCCAATCAATAGAATTTACCACAGGAGGACTCCAATCAAGTTGTAGAAACATCTCAAGGATGGTCAATGGAAACAGGATGAATCTGAGCTGAATTTCGAGTCTCATAGCAAAGGGTCTGAATACTTATGTAAATAAGGAATTTCTGATTTTTATTTGTAATACATAAAAACCTGTTTTCACTTTGTCATTATGGGGTATTGGGTCATTATGGGGTATTGGGTCATTGTGGGGTATTGGGTCATTATGGGGTATTGGGTCATTATGCGGTATTGGGTCATTATGGGGTATTGGGTCATTATGGGGTATTGGGTCATTATGGGGTAGTGTTTGTAGATTGATGAGGATTATTATTGTTTTAATCCATGTTAGAATAAGGCTGTAACGTAACAAAACGTGGAAAAAGACAAAGGGTCTGAATACTTTCCGAGTGCACTGTACAGGACATCTAAAGGAAGACTCCATATAAGGACATCTAAAGGAAGACTCCATATAAGGACATCTAAAGGAAGACTCCATATAAGGACATCTAAAGGAAGACTCCATATAAGGACATCTAAAGGAAGACTCCATATACAGGACATCTAAAGGAAGACTCCATATACAGGACATCTAAAGGAAGACTCCATATACAGGACATCTAAAGGAAGACTCCATATACAGGACATCTAAAGGAAGACTCCATATACAGGACATCTAAAGGAAGACTCCATATAAGGACATCTAAAGGAAGACTCCATATAAGGACTTCTAAAGGAAGACTCCATATAAGGACTTCTAAAGGAAGACTCCATATACAGGACATCTAAAGGAAGACTCATATACAGGACATCTAAAGGAAGACTCCATATAAGGACATCTAAAAGGGAAGACTCCATATACAGGACATCTAAAGGAAGACTCCATATACAGGACATCTAAAGGAAGACTCCATATAAGGACATCTAAAGGAAGACTCCATATACAGGAATCTAAGGAAGACTCCATATACAGGACATCTAAAGGAAGACTCCATATACAGGACATCTAAAGGAAGACTCCATATACAGGACATCTAAAGGAAGACTCCATATAAGGACATTCTAAAGGAAGACTCCATAAAGGACTTCTAAAGGAAGACTCCATATAAGGACATCTAAAGAGACTCCATATACAGGACATCTAAAGGAAGACTCCATATACAGGACATCTAAAGGAAGACTCCATATAAGGACATCTAAAGGAAGACTCCATATAAGGACTTCTAAAGGAAGACTCCATATAAGGACTTCTAAAGGAAGACTCCATATAAGGACTTCTAAAGGAAGACTCCATATAAGGACATCTAAAGGAAGACTCCATATAAGGACATCTAAAGGAAGACTCCATATACAGGACATCTAAAGGAAGACTCCATATAAGGACATCTAAAGGAAGACTCCATATACAGGACATCTAAAGGAAGACTCCATATACAGGACATCTAAAGGAAGACTCCATATACAGGACATCTAAAGGAAGACTCCATATAAGGACATCTAAAGGAAGACTCCATATACAGGACATCTAAAGGAAGACTCCATATAAGGACATCTAAAGGAAGACTCCATATAAGGACATCTAAAGGAAGACTCCATATACAGGACATCTAAAGGAAGACTCCATATAAGGACTTCTAAAGGAAGACTCCATATACAGGACATCTAAAGGAAGACTCCATATACAGGACATCTAAAGGAAGACTCCATATAAGGACATCTAAAGGAAGACTCCATATACAGGACATCTAAAGGAAGACTCCATATACAGGACATCTAAAGGAAGACTCCATATAAGGACTTCTAAAGGAAGACTCCATATACAGGACATCTAAAGGAAGACTCCATATAAGGACATCTAAAGGAAGACTCCATATAAGGACTTCTAAAGGAAGACTCCATATAAGGACTTCTAAAGGAAGACTCCATATAAGGACTTCTAAAGGAAGACTCCATATAAGGACATCTAAAGGAAGACTCCATATAAGGACTTCTAAAGGATGACTCCATATACAGGACATCTAAAGGAAGACTCCATATAAGGACTTCTAAAGGATGACTCCATATAAGGACTTCTAAAGGAAGACTCCATATAAGGACTTCTAAAGGAAGACTCCATATAAGGACTTCTAAAGGAAGACTCCAAAATGACATCTAGACTGTGCTCCCATGTGTTTAAACATTTCAAGAAAGGCAGTCTCCTTTGATCTTTAACCCCTGTCCTAACCAACCGGTCTCAGGCTCAGGAGTGGCCAGCACTAATAAGGTTTTTTCTCAGGGCCAAGCGATCTCAAGATGTTGATTTGTGCCTCTGCTTCCCAATGGGAGTGATGAGTGTGCTGTTGTTGTAGTAGTGGTGTTGTTGTAGTAGTAGCGTCGTAGTGCTGTTGTAGCGTGTTGTAGTAGTAGTGTTTTTGTAGTGTTGTAGTAGTAGTGCTGTTGTTGTAGTGTTGTTGTAGCGTGTAGTAGTGTTGTAGTAGTGTTGTAATTGTAGTAGTAGTGTTGTAGTAGTGTTGTAATTGTAGTAGTAGTGTTGTAGTAGTGGTGTTGTAGTAGTGTTGTTGCTGTAGTAGTAGTGTTGTAGTATTAGTGTGTTTGTAGTGTGTTGTGGTTTATAGTTGTAGTAGTGTGTTGTAGTAGTGTATTGTAGTAGTAGTGTTGTAGTAGTGTATTGTAGTAGTAGTGTTGTAGTAGTGCTGCTGTAGTAGAAGTAGTGTTGTAGCGTGTTGTAGTAGTCAATTGGCATGTGTATGTTTTTTAGCATGTTATTGATGTGTTTGTGTCAGCTCATATCTTACCTGGCATTCCTGGCAGGGCTCTCCCCAGTCCCAACCACAGTTGGTGCCACAGCGCCCTACGAAGGGAGGGTACCCACTCAGCATGATGTACAGGATGACCCCCAGGCTCCACAGGTCACAGCGCTTATCATAGATCGTAGCCTCCTCACTGAAGGCCTCCACTACCTCTGGAGCCATGTACTCTGCTGAACCACACTGGGGAGAGACCAGAGACAGAATGTACAGTCCTTATCTGGAGGAGGGAGGCAGGGGAGGAGAGGACGAGGGAGGCAGGAGAGGAGAGGAGGTGAGGAGCAGAGGGTTTTATCTCAACTGGTAATATAAGCGCGCTTCCCATTCAAGTGCATAGACAAGTAGGCAGGCTTCAGCGCGTCAATACACCACTTTGCAAAGGACGCAGTACGCATTTTGATAACATATAGTTCACTGTTTGAAACCTGAAGGTTTTACTACATATTACGAGGCATGTCTTACCTTGCTTCAAAAGGAGCCTAGCCAAAATCCCACCAAACGTGCAGGCAATTATTTTAGAAAGACTTCCATATGCCGTTGGAACCAGTAGCCTATTTCTCTCATGTTCTACTGGTTTTCAAATCAACTTTCTTTTATTGTCCAGTAGCCAAAGGCACAATCCTAGTCATATTAGAAACCCCATGCTAGTTGTTGCATCTTTAGATCTCCCCTCTTTCAAAATGTCTTACGGATATTTTAATCTCTGTCTCATGAAACCGCTCAACGGTGTTTTCCCGCTAATTGCATTATGGAACGAACATTTGCGCGTAGCTTACTGCGGATTGCTGTGCTTATAATGTGAATAAATAATAGTTTATCACCATTCTAAGCTAAACGTTCTGATCTGTTACATCAGACTAATGTATCCGAGGCCTACTGGTTGGATGAATTTGGGATCTATCGTCACACAACTGTCCCAGAGTCTGATTGGGCTGTTTCTTTCTCCACAAGCTGACCAATAGAATAGGTCAACATTTCTACTATGGGGGATAGTAGACTGACAGCTGGTGATTTCGCTGTTCGTTACTCATCTCGTTGTTGTTCTAACATCTTCAAATCGGAATTCACTAAGAAGGACGCACGGCGTTGCAATCCTCGAGTTGCAAGTTCTGTTAAGACGAATTACCACAAACTGCGATTTGTCATTCTGAGAACCGTGGGTGGACGCCGTAATCAGGTTATGCAACTCATTCATATGGGTCCGGTAAAGTTCTTTTAAAAAATGTCCGATAAAATGGTGCCCGTCAAATGTCCAGCGCTAATTTTCCTAACAGAGACCCTGGCGCCAGCTGGACCACTGCCTGGTCTTTACCTCCTGCTGCAGTGTTACACCAACCCATTGTGAGGCTAAGCCCTGTGGCCTTGTCCCATTCAGACAGAGCAACCACGTGTCCCAGCTAAGCTATGTGGCCTTGTCCCATTCAGACAGAGCAACCACGTGTCCCAGCTAAGCCCTGTGGCCTTGTCCCATTCAGACAGAGCAACCACGCCCTGTGGCCTTGTCCCATTCAGACAGAGCAACCACGCCCTGTGACCTTGTCTCATTCAGACAGAGCAACCACGTGTCCCAGCTAAGCCCTGTGGCCTTGCCCATTCAGACAGAGCAACCACGCCCTGTGGCCTTGTCCCATTCAGACAGAGCAACCACGCCCTGTGACCTTGTCTCATTCAGACAGAGCAACCACGTGTCCCAGCTAAGCCCTGTGGCCATGTCCCATTCAGACAGAGCAACCACGCCCTGTGGCCTTGTCTCATTCAGACAGAGCAACCACGCCCTGTGACCTTGTCTCATTCAGACAGAGCAACCACGTGTCCCAGCTAAGCCCTGTGGCCATGTCCCATTCAGACAGAGCAACCACGCCCTGTGGCCTTGTCCCATTCAGACAGAGCAACCACGCCCTGTGGCCTTGTCCCATTCAGACAGAGCAACCACGCCCTGTGGCCATGTCCCATTCAGACAGAGCAACCACGCCCTGTGGCCTTGTCCCATTCAGACAGAGCAACCACGCCCTGTGGCCTTGTCTCATTCAGACAGAGCAACCACGTGTCCCAGCTAAGCCCTGTGGCCATGTCCCATTCAGACAGAGCAACCACGCCCTGTGACCTTGTCTCATTCAGACAGAGCAACCACGCCCTGTGGCCTTGTCCCATTCAGACAGAGCAACCACGCCCTGTGACCTTGTCTCATTCAGACAGAGCAACCACGTGTCCCAGCTAAGCCCTGTGGCCATGTCCCATTCAGACAGAGCAACCACGCCCTGTGACCTTGTCTCATTCAGACAGAGCAACCACGCCCTGTGACCTTGTCCCATTCAGACAGAGCAACCACGCCCTGTGACCTTGTCTCATTCAGACAGAGCAACCACGCCCTGTGACCTTGTCTCATTCAGACAGAGCAATCACGTGTCCCAGCTAAGCCCTGTGGCCATGTCCCATTCAGACAGAGCAACCACGCCCTGTGACCTTGTCTCATTCAGACAGAGCAACCACGCCCTGTGGCCTTGTCCCATTCAGACAGAGCAACCACGCCCTGTGACCTTGTCTCATTCAGACAGAGCAACCACGCCCTGTGACCTTGTCTCATTCAGACAGAGCAACCACGTGTCCCAGCTAAGCCCTGTGGCCATGTCCCATTCAGACAGAGCAACCACGCCCTGTGGCCATGTCCCATTCAGACAGAGCAACCACGCCCTGTGACCTTGTCTCATTCAGACAGAGCAACCACGCCCTGTGACCTTGTCTCATTCAGACAGAGCAACCACGTGTCCCAGCTAAGCCCTGTGGCCATGTCCCATTCAGACAGAGCAACCACGCCCTGTGACCTTGTCTCATTCAGACAGAGCAACCACGTGTCCCAGCTAAGCCCTGTGGCCATGTCCCATTCAGACAGAGCAACCACGCCCTGTGACCTTGTCTCATTCAGACAGAGCAACCACGTGTCCCAGCTAAGCCCTGTGGCCATGTCCCATTCAGACAGAGCAACCACGCCCTGTGGCCTTGTCCCATTCAGACAGAGCAACCACGCCCTGTGACCTTGTCTCATTCAGACAGAGCAACCACGTGTCCCAGCTAAGCCCTGTGGCCATGTCCCATTCAGACAGAGCAACCACGCCCTGTGGCCATGTCCCATTCAGACAGAGCAACCACGCCCTGTGACCTTGTCTCATTCAGACAGAGCAACCACGCCCTGTGACCTTGTCTCATTCAGACAGAGCAACCACGTGTCCCAGCTAAGCCCTGTGGCCATGTCCCATTCAGACAGAGCAACCACGCCCTGTGACCTTGTCTCATTCAGACAGAGCAACCACGTGTCCCAGCTAAGCCCTGTGGCCATGTCCCATTCAGACAGAGCAACCACGCCCTGTGACCTTGTCTCATTCAGACAGAGCAACCACGTGTCCCAGCTAAGCCCTGTGGCCATGTCCCATTCAGACAGAGCAACCACGCCCTGTGGCCTTGTCCCATTCAGACAGAGCAACCACGCCCTGTGACCTTGTCTCATTCAGACAGAGCAACCACGTGTCCCAGCTAAGCCCTGTGGCCATGTCCCATTCAGACAGAGCAACCACGTGTCCCAGCTAAGCCCTGTGGCCATGTCCCATTCAGACAGAGCAACCACGTGTCCCAGCTAAGCCCTGTGGACATGAGACTGTAGCCAATAGGCTACCACCTACACTTTTTAATACTGCTAATTAATTATGGACATTTACATACATGTTTTTCTTAAAAGAAAAGCTAATGTTTATCAGTTTTCAAATCAATTTAAATAGTCTATTCTGGTTAATGGCCTTGGTGCGCTAGCAGACAGCCTTGGGTCCCTGGCAGATTGGGAACCTCTTTAAGGCCAGATGACCTTGCACCCTAAAATCACAAGATTCCAGGGCTGTGCCTCACTATCTGGCCTTGCTCTGGCTGGCAGATTGTAGCAGGCAACTGGCCTTGCTCTGGCTGGCAGATTGTAGCAGGCAAACACACAAAGGCTAGTAGAAGAGAGCAGTGTGTTCTAAAGCCAGTCATATCAGTGTCTTCAGGCAGGTAGTCCACCTGAATAAGTCAGTCTCATCATACTGTTGAACTAGTCCACCTGAATAAGTCAGTCTGTCATCATACTGTTGAACTAGTCCACCTGAATATGTCTGTCATCATACTGTTGAACTAGTCCACCTGAATAAGTCAGTCTGTCATCATACTGTTGAACTAGTCCACCTGAATATGTCTGTCATCATACTGTTGAACTAGTCCACCTGAATAGGAATTGAGAATAACTATGAACACCAAGCATTAGTTAACCTGAATGTCTGAAAAGTAATTAAGTCCCTTTCTTAGCTAAAGGAAATCTCCATAGAAGCCTGTGTGTTGTGTCCAGAAGCAGGGTATTCATTGTCTACTGAGACAGACAGACATCCTCAGGTGGTGCGCCTGCAGTCTGAGCCTGGAGGCCTGGCCAGTTGTCTCACTGCTCCCTTGCATAACCTTGCCTGGGCAGAACACTGTGCCACAGTGTGACAGACTAGCCCACTGTCAGCAAGCACATACCCGCACCCACCACCCAACAGCTGTTCAGGACCCCCACTTGGGGAGTGCACGTTTTTGTTCTAGCCCAGCAGTAAGACACCTGACTCAACTAATCGTCAAGGCCTTGTGTTAGGGTTGCTATTGTTTGGAAAGCGGTAATTCCAGAACCTTTCCTAAAGTCCCTTGGTGTTTCTGAACATCTGGGTTGGAGAACTCCTGGAACCAGGAGGGAATAGGATCAACCAGTAACCACTAGGAGTGGGGCTGAAGGGAGGAGGAGACTCAACCAGTAACCACTAGGAGTGGGGCTGAAGAGAGGAGACTCAACCAGTAACCACTAGGAGTGGGGCTGAAGAGAGGAGACTCAACCAGTAACCACTAGGAGTGGGGCTGAAGAGGACTCAACCAGTAACCACTAGGAGTGGGGCTGAAGGGAGGAGACTCAACCAGTAACCACTAGGAGTGGGGCTGAAGGGAGGAGGAGACTCAACCAGTAACCACTAGGAGTGGGGCTGAAGAGGAGGAGACTCAACCAGTAACCACTAGGAGTGGGGCTGAAGGAGGAGGAGACTCAACCAGTAACCACTAGGAGTGGGGCTGAAGGGAGGAGAACTCAACCAGTAACCACTAGGAGTGGGCTGAAGGGAGGAGATCAACCAGTAACCACTAGGAGTGGGCTGAAGAGAGGAGGAGACTCAACCAGTAACCACTAGGAGTGGGGCTGAAGGAGGAGGAGACTCAACCAGTAACCACTAGGAGTGGGGCTGAAGGGAGGAGGAGACTCAACCAGTAACCACTAGGAGTGGGGCTGAAGGGAGGAGACTCAACCAGTAACCACTAGGAGTGGGGCTGAAGAAGGAGGAGACTCAACCAGTAACCACTAGGAGTGGGGATGAAGGGAGGAGACTCAACCAGTAACCACTAGGAGTGGGGCTGAAGGGAGGAGGAGACTCAACCAGTAACCACTAGGAGTGGGGCTGAAGGGAGGAGGAGACTCAACCAGTAACCACTAGGAGTGGGGCTGAAGGGAGGAGACTCAACCAGTAACCACTAGGAGTGGGGCTGAAGAGAGGAGGAGACTCAACCAGTAACCACTAGGAGTGGGGCTGAAGGGAGGAGGAGACTCAACCAGTAACCACCTAGAGTGGGGCTTGAAGGGAGGATGAGACTCAACCAGTAACCACTAGGAGTGGGGCTGAAGGAGGAGGAGACTCAACCAGTAACCCTATGGAGTGGGGCTGAGAGGAGGAGACTCAACCATTAACCCACTAGGAGTGGGGTGAAGGGGAGGAGACTCAAACCAGTAACCACTAGGAGTGGTGGCTGAAGGGAGGAGACTCAACCAGTAACCACTAGGAGTGGGGCTGAAGGGAGGAGGAGACTCAACCAGTAACCACTAGGATGGGGGCTGAAGGGAGGAGACTCAACCAGTAACCACTAGGAGTGGGGCTGAAGAGAGGAGAGACTCACCATAACCACTAGGAGTGGGGCTGAAGGGAGGAGGAGACTCAACCAGTAACCACTAGGAGTGGGGGCTGAAGGGAGGAGACTCAACCAGTAACCCACTAGAGTGGGGCTGAAGGGAGGAGACTCAACCATAACCACTAGGAGTGGGGTTGAGGGAGTAGGAGACTCAACCATTACCACTAGAGTGGGGGCTGAAGGGAGGAGGAGACTCACCAGTAACCACTAGAGTGGGGCTGAAGGGAGGATACTCAACCATACCACTAGGAGTGGGGCTGAAGGGAGGAGACTCAACCAGTAACCACTAGGAGTGGGGGCTGAAGGGACGGAGGAAACTCAACCAGTAACCACTAGGATTGGGGCTGAAGGGAGGAGACTCAACCAGTAACCACTAGGAGTGGGGATGAAGAGAGGAGGAGACTCAACCAGTAACCACTAGGAGTGGGGCTGAAGAGAGGAGGAGATTCTTCTTCCAACGTGGTAAATCTTGGAGTTGACAGGTTCCACCCCAGTGACTCCTCCTTGCTTGCTACTACCCCAAGGGCCCAGAATATGAAGCTAGGAATCTGGCCACCAAAAACAACTAAAAACCCCAACTCCAGCAGGAACTAAGCCGGTTTCTGTTGTCCTTTCCCTGTGCCCTTGGCTTGGCTGGAACCTTCTGGAATGCCTAGCATTCTCTCTCTCCCTGTGCAAATTAGGGCTGGGAATTGCCAGGGACCTCATGATACGATATCACAATACTTAGGTGCCGATACGATATGTCTTGTGATTCCCCCAATTCTATATCTATTCCGAATCGGTATTGTGATTTGATGTTCCAAACATATTGCTCACTATACAGTGCATTCGGAAAGTGTTCAGACCACTTCACTTTTTCCACATTTTGTCACGTTACAGCCTTATTCTAAAATTGATTAAATAAATACAAATCCTCAATCAACACACAATACCCCATAATGACAAAGCGAACACAGGTAGACATTTTTGCAAAATTATTGAAAATAAAACATTTGCTATGAGATCTGAAAAAAAGGCCCACACTTGTCTATATAAAGGTCCCACAGTTGACAGTGCATGTCAGAGCAAAAACCAAGCCATGAGGTCGAAGGAATTGTCTGTAGAGCTCCGAGACAGGATTGGGTCGAGGCACAGATCTGGGGAAGGGTACCAAAAAAGTTATGCAGCATTGAAGGTCCCCAAGAACACAGTGGCATCCATCATTCTTGAATGGAAGAAGTTTGGAACCACCAAGACTCTTCCTAGAGCTGGATGCCCGGCCAAACTGAGCAATCGGGGGAGAAGGGTCTTGGTCAGGGAGGTGACCAAGAACCCGATGGTCACTCTGACAGAACTCCATAGTTCCTCTGTGGAGATGGGAGAACCTTCCAGAAGGACAACCATCTCTGCAGTACTCCACCAATCAGGCCTTTATTGTAGAGTGCCCAGACGGAAGCCACTCCTCAGTAAAAAGGCACATGACAGCCTGTACGCTACCTTCCCTGTCCTTGGCTGGCTGACACCTTCGGAAGTCCAGCATTCTCCTCCTCTCCCTGCCCAAATTAACTGGAATATCCTGCCGGAACCTCATCTAGAATCCAATACGGGTCCATAGATATTCTTGTGAATTCGCCAATCTATATCCACATCCAACGGTATTGTGACTTAACTGTTCCAAACATTTCTCACTAATATCCTGCCTTCGGAAGCTTCAGACCAACGTCAACGTTTCCTGCCAAGTTTTGCCCACGTCAAACAGCCTTATTCTGAAATTGTTTACATTAAATACAAATCCTAAATCCGCACAAACCTCTATAATCACAAAGCCAACAGGTAATATCTGTTTTGCAACAAAGTCCAACATAAAACCCTTGCCTGAACTCTAAAAAAGGCCCACACTTGTCCACATAAAGGTCCCCATGACACGCTACATGTCAGAGAATAACCACATGAGTCCAAAGTAATTGTCCTGTAAGCTCACACAGAATGGCGAGGCCACAGATCTGGGTAAGTCAACCAAAACAAAGTATCCCTGCCTTGAAGGTCCCCAGAACCACAGTCAACATCATTCCCTTGAACGACAGATTGAATCCACCAACCTTCCTATACTGGATGACCGCTCCAAACCTGAATCAATCAGTCGACAGAATTTCTGCGTCGAGGTACCAAGAACCCGATGGTCCACTACCTGCCTGAACTCATTAGATCCCTGTGCAACAGGGAATATCCTGCCAGAAGGACACAACCATCTCTCACGTATTTCCTGCCAATCAGGCCTTTATGATAAGCAGTGCCCAGTACGTGAAGCCACCCCTAGTAAAAGGTCCAACAGTGTACCTCACTAAGAACACTCTAGAATCCACAACAGTCCAACAGTAATATCCTGCCTGAACGCTACACTCTAGAATCCACAACAGTCCAACAGTAATATCCTGCCTGAACGCTACACTCTAGAATCCACAACAGTCCAACAGTAATATCCTGCCTGAACGCTACACTCTAGAATCCACAACAGTCCAACAGTAATATCCTGCTGAACGCTACACTCTAGGAATCCACAACAGTCCAACAGTAATATCCTGCCTTGAAACACTACACTCTAGAATCCACAACAGTCCAACAGTAATATCCTGCCTGAACACTACACTCTAGAATCCACAACAGTCCAACAGTAATATCCTGCCTGAAACGCTACACTATAGAATCCCACAACAGTCCAACCGTAATATCCTGCCTGAACGCTACACTCTAGAATCCACAACAGTCCAACAGTAATATCCTGCCTGAACACTACACTCTAGAATCCACAACA
Source organism: Coregonus sp. 'balchen' (assembly GCA_902810595.1). Taxonomy (NCBI): domain Eukaryota; kingdom Metazoa; phylum Chordata; class Actinopteri; order Salmoniformes; family Salmonidae; genus Coregonus; species Coregonus sp. 'balchen'. Next base: position 50,050,328 of record LR778273.1, on the reverse strand, counting down.
GTCCAACAGTAATATCCTGCCTGAACGCTACACTCTAGAATCCACAACAGTCCAACAGTAATATCCTGCCTGAACGCTACACTCTAGAATCCACAACAGTCCAACAGTAATATCCTGCCTGAACGCTACACTCTAGAATCCACAACAGTCCAACAGTAATATCCTGCCTGAACGCTACACTCTAGAACACTCTAGAATCCACAACAGTCCAACAGTAATATCCTGCCTGTACGCTACACTCTAGAACACTCTAGAATCCACAACAGTCCAACAGTAATATCCTGCCTGAACGCTACACTCTAGAATCCACAACAGTCCAACAGTAATATCCTGCCTGAACGCTACACTCTAGAATCCACAACAGTCCAACAGTAATATCCTGCCTGAACGCTACACTCTAGAATCCACAACAAACATCAGTAGTCCTGTGACTGGATGCGTCAAAAAGGGCACCCTATTCCCTACATAGTGCACTACTTTTAACCAGGACCCATAGGGAATAGGGTGCCCTTTGGGACATATCCTCTGAACCAGGCATGTGGTAAAAACAAATCATTACAGCTCAGCTGACACGCCCACTCCCTCCCGCTGACCCAGCCAATCACAATGTGGTTTCTACATCAGGGGACGGGCCTTGGAATGAAGCCTAGAACTGGTTTTGTAACAGCAGGAGAAAAAAAAATAGATCGATTCTGCTAAAATGGAGGAAAGAGGGACAGAGGAGGGGAAGGAGGGTGGTTAGCCCAATGTAACCCCGATGCCAGTGGGACAGAGGAGGGGAAGGAGGGTGGTTAGCCCAATGTAACCCCGATGCCAGTGGGACAGAGGAGGGGAAGGAGGGTGGTTAGCCCAATGTAACCCCGATGCCAGTGGGACAGAGGAGGGGAAGGAGGGTGGTTAGCCCAATGTAACCCCGATGCCAGTGGGACAGAGGAGGGGAAGGAGGGTGGTTAGCCCAATGTAACCCCGATGCAGAGGAGGGGAAGGAGGGTGGTTAGCCAGGTAACCCCGTGCAGAGGAGGGTGAAGGGATGGGTGGTTAGCCCAATGTAACCCCGATGCCAGTGGGACAGAGGAGGGGGAGGAGGGTGGTTAGTCCCAAAATGTAACCCCGATGCCATGTGGGACAGAGGAGGGGAAGGAGGGTGGTTAGCCCAATGTAATCCACCCGATGGCCAGTTGGGACAGAGGAGGGGGCAAGGAGGGGGTTAGCCCAATGTAACCCCGATGCAGTGGGACAGAGGAGGGGAAGGAGGGTGGTTAGCCCAATGTAACCCCGATGCCAGTGGGACAGAGGAGGGGAAGGAGGGTGGTTAGCCCAATGTAACCCCGATGCCAGAGGAGGGGAAGGAGGGTGGTTAGCCCAATGTAACCCCGATGCCAGTGTACCAGAGGTTTGGAAGGCTGGTTGAAAACCCGATGCCAGTACTGAAAAATGGTATACCCAATGTAAGCCCCTCTGGATAAGGGGGGGCTAAATTACACAATGTAAATTCAAGTAGGAAAAAAAATGTAGCCCTATGTCACTCCGCTTGCCGTGGGACATCTAAGCCCGGGAAGGAGGGAGTTGATAACCCCGATGTATGTGGGAAAAAGACCCATTTCCCCCGATGCCATAGGCAGAGGTAGAAAGGAGTGGGTTACCCAATGTACACCCCACTCACAGAGAAGTTTGAGTGGTAGCCCAAAATCACCATGTCGTGTTACAAGTGGGGGAAGGGGGGTGGTACCCAATGTAACCCCCGGATGCAGATAAAGGATGGTTAGCAAATTCGGTTACAAAAGCAAATGGTTGCATCTGCAAATCCCGATCCAATGGCGAGGACAAGATTTAGCACATGTAACTCTCGATGCGTTCAGATGGAAGGTTTAGCAGACGCCTATCCAGAGGCGACTAGTGGTGCTACATATTACTCCGATACTGGGACGAACCGGCAAGCTGGCGTTGCCAAAAACCCATGCCATACAGAGGAGGCTAAACATCCTGCCCCATTTCCCCGTCCAGTGGACGACGCGGGCAAGGTGGTGCCCAATGGTACCCCGTCGCCAGCCGGCAGAGGAGAGGTGGTTCAACCCAATTCCCGAGTGCAGACAGGCGGAAGGAGGGGTTAGCCCAATGTACCACCGGCCCAGTGCAGAGGAGGGGAAGGAGGGGGTTAGCCCAATGTAACCCCGAGCCAGTGGGACGAGGAGGGAAGGAGGTGGTTAGCCCATGTAACCCGATGCCATGTGGACAAGAGGGGAAGGAGGGTGGTTAGCCCAATGTAAACCCCGATGCCAGTGGGACAGAGGAGTGGAAGGAGGGTGGTTTAGCCCAATGTAACCCCATGCCAGTGGGACAGAGGGGGGGAAAGGGGGGTGGTTAGCCCAATGTAACCCCGATGCCCGTGGGACAGAGGAGGGGAAGGAGGTGGTTAGCCCCAAAGTAACCCCGATGCCAGAGGAAGGGAAGGAGGGTGGTTAGCCCAATGTAACCCCGATCAGGGGACAAGGAGGGGAAGGAGGGTGGTTTTGCCCAATGTAACCCGATGCCAGTGGGACAGAGGAGGGAAGGAGGGGGGTTAGCCCAATGTAACCCCCGATGCCAGTGGGGCAGAGGAGGGGAAGGAGGGTGGTTAGCCCAATGTAACCCCGATGCCAGAGGAGGGGAAGGAGGGTGGTTAGCCCAATGTAACCCCGATGCCAGTGTCATTCCACAGTTTTTGGAATCTGGTGAAAACCCAAAACCAGTATGAAAAATGTATGCACTCACTAACTGTAAGTCGCTCTGGATAAGAGTGTCTGCTAAATTACTAAAATGTAAATTTAAGAAGAAAAAAATATCCAGCACCTATGCTCATCTCTCGCTTGCTTTCTCCGGGAACATTCTTAAAGTCTCCAGGCGATAGGGAAGGAACAGTTTGTAACTTCGATGTTGATGTGAAAAAGACCCCTTCTCCTCCAGACCTAGGCAGGGGTTAGAAATACATTCTTAGCTGGGTGTACACTACACTACACAACTCACAGACAAGTTTGAGATCGGAGACAAAATCACCATGTCGTTGCTTACTCTGGGCGCGCGGCCGTCACGACACTCATTTAACCGGTTTTAAAGATGTCTGTAGAAAATTCGGTTACAAAACCAATGATGCATCTGCAAAAATCAACTACAATTCTGAGGACTAAGATATCTAGCAGCAGTCATATACATTTTTTTCTTCTTCACATTTTAGCAGACGCTCTTATCCAGAGCGACTTAGTGAGTGCATACATTATTATTTTTCATACTGGGAATCGAACCCGCAACCCTGGCGTTGCAAACACCATGCTCTACCAACTGAGCTACATCCCTGCCGGCCATTCCCTCCCCTACCCTGGACGACGCTGGGCCAATTGTGCGCCGCCCCATGGGTCTCCCGGTCGCGGCCGGCTACGACAGAGCCTGGATTCAAACCAGGATCTCTAGTGGCACAGTTAGCACTGCGATGCAGTGCCTTAGACCACTGCGCCCCATATTCTCATCTAATCAGGGGCTAATTCAGACCTGGGACACCAGGTGAGTGCAATTAACTACCAGGTAGAAATGAAAAACAGAAGTGTTTGGGCCATCCAGGACCGGACTTGAAGAACCCTGGTGTAGACTCTCCAGCAGGTGACTAGTACTAGAATGTGTTTACAGCTCTGAAGTTCACAAACAATATTATTCAATTCAAAATGTATTGGTTAGATATTTCAACTCTGTATGGCAAAAGTGAATGTCTGACTGAAAACATGTGGTGTCCACCAGGTATTAGGGGCCCAGTAGGAGATGTGCAGTGTATTAGGGGCCCAGTAAGAGATGTGCAGTGTATTAGGGGCCCAGTAAGAGATGTGCAGTGTATTAGGGGCCAAGTAAGAGATGTGTAGTGTATTAGGGGCCAAGTAAGAGATGTGTAGTGTATTAGGGGCCAAGTAAGAGATGTGTAGTGTATTAGGGGCCAAGTAAGAGATGTGTAGTGTATTAGGGGCCAAGTAAGAGATGTGTAGTGTATTAGGGGCCAAGTAAGAGATGTGTAGTGTATTAGGGGCCCAGTAAGAGATGTGTAGTGTATTAGGGGCCAAGTAAGAGATGTGTAGTGTATTAGGGGCCCAGTAGGAGATGTGCAGTGTATTAGGGGCCCAGTAAGAGATGTGCAGTGTATTAGGGGCCCGGTAAGAGATGTGTAGTGTATTAGGGGCCCAGTAGGAGATGTGTAGTGTATTAGGGGCCCAGTAAGAGATGTGTAGTGTATTAGGGGCCCAGTAGGAGATGTGTAGTGTATTAGGGGCCCAGTAAGAGATGTGTAGTGTCCACCAGGTATTAGGGGCCCAGTAGGAGATGTGTAGTGTATTAGGGGCCCAGTAAGAGATGTGCAGTGTATTAGGGGCCAAGTAAGAGATGTGTAGTGTATTAGGGGCCAAGTAAGAGATGTGTAGTGTATTAGGGGCCAAGTAAGAGATGTGTAGTGTATTAGGGGCCCAGTAAGAGATGTGCAGTGTATTAGGGGCCCGGTAAGAGATGTGTAGTGTATTAGGGGCCCAGTAGGAGATGTGTAGTGTATTAGGGGCCCAGTAAGAGATGTGTAGTGTATTAGGGGCCCAGTAGGAGATGTGTAGTGTATTAGGGGCCCAGTAAGAGATGTGTAGTGTATTAGGGGCCCAGAGGTAGGGCTGTTGTGGAGGAGAATCTAGGTTGTAGAACACTTAAAAAGCCTGTAGGTCATTGAAGATAAAAGCCTGTGCTGTCAGTATATAAAGAGCTGAGGAGGAGAACGCAGGAGCTGAGGAGGAGAACGCAGGAGCTGAGGAGGAGAACGCAGGAGCTGATTGATAAATATAGATATGACTCACTCATACAACGCTGCTGCATGTTTTATTCATGTCACTTCAGCGCTGGCTTGCTATAATAATATAATAATATGCCATTTAGCAGATCAATCAAATGCTACTATCAATCAATCAAATGTTATTTATAAAGCCCTTTCTACATCAGCAGATGTCACAAAGTCCTGTACAGAAACCCAGCCTAAAACCCCAAACAGCGATCAACTGACAGGCCTTTAAAAAGCAATTCTAGATCCTAAAAGAAAAAAGAACTGAGGTTGATTCATAAAGTAACTGACAAGTCTCTGGCTATCAACATGATCATGGCTGTTTCTCAGCTCGATATAGAGGTGCAGCCCTAAGGCAAGTGATGAGCAAGGAGAGGATATATATTCCCTTCCTGAAACACACTCAACTGTTTCCAATGCATTTCTGATTGCACCCAAGTTTAACAAAGGTGTTCAAGGCATCTACTGCCTATAGCCATAACTACAGAGGTTACTGTCTATAGCCATAACTACAGAGGTTACTGTCTATAGCCATAACTACAGAGGTTACTGTCTATAGCCATAACTACAGAGGTTACTGCCTATAGCCATAACTACAGAGGTTACTGCCTATAGCCATAACTACAGAGGTTACTGCCTATAGCCATAACTACAGAGGTTACTGCCTATAGCCATAACTACAGAGGTTACTGCCTATAGCCATAACTACAGAGGTTACTGTCTATAGCCATAACTACAGAGGTTACTGTCTATAGCCATAACTACAGAGGTTACTGCCTATAGCCATAACTACAGAGGTTACTGTCTATAGCCATAACTACAGAGGTTACTGTCTATAGCCATAACTACAGAGGTTACTGTCTATAGCCATAACTACAGAGGTTACTGCCTATAGCCATAACTACAGAGGTTACTGTCTATAGAGGTTACTGTCTATAGAGGTTACTGTCTATAGCCATAACTACAGAGGTTACTGTCTATAGCCATAACTACAGAGGTTACTGTCTATAGCCATAACTACAGAGGTTACTGCCTATAGCCATAACTACAGAGGTTACTGCCTATAGCCATAACTACAGAGGTTACTGCCTATAGAGGTTACTGTCTATAGAGGTTACTGTCTATAGCCATAACTACAGAGGTTACTGCCTATAGCCATAACTACAGAGGTTACTGCCTATAGCCATAACTACAGAGGTTACTGTATATAGCCATAACTACAGAGGTTACTGTCTATAGCCATAACTAGAGGTTACTGTCTATACCATAACTACAGAGGTTACTGCCTATAGCCATAACTACAGAGGTTACTGCCTATAGCCATAACTACAGAGGTTACTGTCTATAGCCATAACTACAGAGGTTACTGTCTATAGCCATAACTACAGAGGTTACTGTCTATAGCCATAACTACAGAGGTTACTGTCTATAGCCATAACTACAGAGGTTACTGTCTATAGCCATAACTACAGAGGTTACTGTCTATAGCCATAACTACAGAGGTTACTGCCTATAGCCATAACTACAGAGGTTACTGCCTATAGCCATAACTACAGAGGTTACTGCCTATAGCCATAACTACAGAGGTTACTGCCTATAGCCATAACTACAGAGGTTACTGCCTATAGCCATAACTACAGAGGTTACTGTCTATAGCCATAACTACAGAGGTTACTGTCTATAGCCATAACTACAGAGGTTACTGCCTATAGCCATAACTACAGAGGTTACTGTCTATAGCCATAACTACAGAGGTTACTGTCTATAGCCATAACTACAGAGGTTACTGTCTATAGCCATAACTACAGAGGTTACTGCCTATAGCCATAACTACAGAGGTTACTGTCTATAGAGGTTACTGTCTATAGAGGTTACTGTCTATAGCCATAACTACAGAGGTTACTGTCTATAGCCATAACTACAGAGGTTACTGTCTATAGCCATAACTACAGAGGTTACTGCCTATAGCCATAACTACAGAGGTTACTGCCTATAGCCATAACTACAGAGGTTACTGCCTATAGAGGTTACTGTCTATAGAGGTTACTGTCTATAGCCATAACTACAGAGGTTACTGCCTATAGCCATAACTACAGAGGTTACTGCCTATAGCCATAACTACAGAGGTTACTGTATATAGCCATAACTACAGAGGTTACTGTCTATAGCCATAACTAGAGGTTACTGTCTATACCATAACTACAGAGGTTACTGCCTATAGCCATAACTACAGAGGTTACTGCCTATAGCCATAACTACAGAGGTTACTGTCTATAGCCATAACTACAGAGGTTACTGTCTATAGCCATAACTACAGAGGTTACTGTCTATAGCCATAACTACAGAGGTTACTGCCTATAGCCATAACTAGAGGTTACTGTCTATACCATAACTACAGAGGTTACTGCCTATAGCCATAACTACAGAGGTTACTGCCTATAGCCATAACTACAGAGGTTACTGTCTATAGCCATAACTACAGAGGTTACTGTCTATAGCCATAACTACAGAGGTTACTGCCTATAGCCATAACTACAGAGGTTACTGCCTATAGCCATAACTACAGAGGTTATGGTCTATAGAGGTTACTGCCTATAGCCATAACTACAGAGGTTACTGTATATAGCCATAACTACAGAGGTTACTGCCTATAGCCATAACTACAGAGGTTACTGTCTATAGCCATAACTACAGAGGTTACTGTCTATAGCCATAACTACAGAGGTTACTGTCTATAGCCATAACTACAGAGGTTACTGCCTATAGCCATAACTACAGAGGTTACTGTCTATAGCCATAACTACAGAGGTTACTGTCTATAGCCATAACTACAGAGGTTACTGTCTATAGAGGTTACTGCCTATAGCCATAACTACAGAGGTTATGGTCTATAGAGGTTACTGTCTATAGCCATAACTACAGAGGTTACTGTCTATAGCCATAACTACAGAGGTTACTGTCTATAGCCATAACTACAGAGGTTACTGTCTATAGCCATAACTACAGAGGTTACTGTCTATAGCCATAACTACAGAGGTTACTGTCTATAGCCATAACTACAGAGGTTACTGTCTATAGCCATAACTACAGAGGTTACTGCCTATAGCCATAACTACAGAGGTTACTGTCTATAGCCATAACTACAGAGGTTACTGTCTATAGCCATAACTACAGAGGTTACTGTCTATAGCCATAACTACAGAGGTTACTGTCTATAGCCATAACTACAGAGGTTACTGCCTATAGCCATAACTACAGAGGTTACTGCCTATAGCCATAACTACAGAGGTTACTGCCTATAGCCATAACTACAGAGGTTACTGCCTATAGCCATAACTACAGAGGTTACTGTCTATAGCCATAACTACAGAGGTTACTGTCTATAGAGGTTACTGCCTATAGCCATAACTACAGAGGTTACTGCCTATAGCCATAACTACAGAGGTTACTGCCTATAGCCATAACTACAGAGGTTACTGCCTATAGCCATAACTACAGAGGTTACTGCCTATAGCCATAACTACAGAGGTTACTGTCTATAGCCATAACTACAGAGGTTACTGTCTATAGCCATAACTACAGAGGTTACTGTCTATAGCCATAACTACAGAGGTTACTGTCTATAGAGGTTACTGCCTATAGCCATAACTACAGAGGTTACTGCCTATAGCCATAACTACAGAGGTTATGGTCTATAGAGGTTACTGCCTATAGCCATAACTACAGAGGTTACTGTCTATAGCCATAACTACAGAGGTTACTGTCTATAGCCATAACTACAGAGGTTACTGTCTATAGCCATAACTACAGAGGTTACTGTCTATAGCCATAACTACAGAGGTTACTTTCTATAGCCATAACTACAGAGGTTACTGTCTATAGCCATAACTACAGAGGTTACTGTCTATAGCCATAACTACAGAGGTTACTGTCTATAGCCATAACTACAGAGGTTACTGTCTATAGCCATAACTACAGATGTTGGGCATTTATACCAACCTATCCTATTCTCCCTGCCTGCGATGGAAAACCCAATGTTGAGGTCAGGAGAAAGCTGGTCCACAAATTTGCTAGAACGCTAAACAGCCATCTAGTGGACTGCTGTGGCTAGCTAAAAATATATATATTTTTTTATTAACAATACAAAACATACACACGACATCACACAAACATCAATGACATCCCACCTGCCCAGACCCACCTGCTCCCACCCCCATCCCCAGCATCACTCTCCACCACCTGCCCAGACCCACCTGCTCCCACCCCCACCCACAGCGCCAGCATCACTCTCCACCACCTGCCCAGACCCACCTGCTCCCACCCCCAGCATCACTCTCCACCACCTGCCCAGACCCACCTGCTCCCACCCCCACCCACAGCGCCAGCATCACTCTCCACCACCTGCCCAGACCCACCTGCTCCCACCCCCACCCCCAGCGCCAGCATCACTCTCCACCACATGGCCTCAAACTGCACCATTTTGTTTCTCTCTGTCACCCACTTTCAACATTTAGATAATAAAGCATTTCACCTTTTCCATTGTGTTAATGACGGAGGATTGGTTGATTTCCAGTGTAAGTATATGTTTTTTTTTCTCAAGATGATTGAGGAGAAAAGTATGGTCCAACCCATCGGGTATCTCATATGCCATGTCTTGAAATATGCAGACAGACGGATTAAAAGTACATTTACATTGTAATACTTCTGACAGCAAACTTTCTAACTTCTAACTCTGCCCGTAACTTTTGGAATTTATAACATTTCCATTATTAGTTTTACACTTAAGACATGACTCTGCCGTTGTGCTGTAGAATTTGGGAATGATGTATCTTGTATAATAACATCTACACATTAATTTATACTGGATTAAGCGTACATTTTTCAATAACTGTAATTTCGTTAGTTCTGTCCCAACAATCCCTCCGTCTTCTGCCAATATCAGTTCTTAAGTCTTGGTTCCAATAGTTCATATTTTTTTCTAATAGATTCTCAGTTGGATAGGCTCTCCCGCAAGGTTTTGTACAGTTTACAGATCATATGAATATCCTTTTGACTCATAGGATTCCCTCAAGATTGCTCTGATGTCTAAAAGATGCATTTGAAAATACCTCCATTGGTGAATCATCTCATCATTTGAGGCTTTAATAAAAAAAGTGTTCTTACACTGTCATTTTGAACATTCAAAGCAACTGGGAAAGGTGCAAGGCAGGCACTGTCGTCACCTTTAGTTTGCTCCATGACTTCTGAGCGACAGGAAGCACCACCACCAATCGGTCTCCACCACTGCTCACACACCAGTGGTTACTATGACAACCAGCGTCGCCGTGTCAGCAGATGGCTGCTGTCTGAGCACTAATCCGATTTGATCACTCGCTGTTTGGACAGTCAGTATTTCAAAACTGATTTGAGCATTAAGGCCTGCAGAGTCGCAGTTATATGTACATATCTATCCCAATTACCTTGTAACATGGACTCGGTACCGGAACCCCCGTGTCTATAGCCAAGTTATCGTTACTCATTGTGGATCTATTAATACCTGTTTAAATTGTTCTATTATTTCTCCATTTTCTCTGTGCATTGTGGGTAAGGGCCCGTCAGGAAGCATTCCACTGTTACGTCTACGCCTGTTGTTTACCAAGCACGCAGAGAGAGGCGGGAGGATAAAGGTTATTAAGACTCACCGGAGTGAGGAGTTCAGGAGTAGAGATCGGGGACCTGTCACTGCTCAGCTTGATGCCACTGCCCAGGTCAAAATCACAGATCTTCACTGGTGAAATCTGCAGGTAAACACACAGATTAGTCATTTAGACGCCTGACGTTCTTATCCAGCGTATTCAACTAAAGTAGGCCAGTCAGCTACCCAGATACCACAATCACTAAAACTAACTAACAAGCCTTCCTATATCTTTACGTTTACGTCATTTAGCAGACGCTCTTATCCAGAGCCACTTACAAATTGGTGCATTCACCCTATAGCCAGTGGGATAACCACTTTACAATATGTTTTATTATTATTATTAATTAATGTATTTATTTATTTTATATTTTGTGGGGATGGGGGGGTAGAAGGATTACTTTTATACTATCACAAGTATTCCTTGGGATATTATAAAAGTAATCCTTTATTAAGTTATCCTTATCACGTCATAGTAACAGGCTGTATTAGGATGTAACTACCCATTATTATATTTATCATAATATACTGAACCATAACTGTATTTATCTATCAACGTTAGGAACTGAGTGATCAGATTAAAAGGCCCACTGCTTGTGCAAAACGCATAATACTGGCTGTATTTCGAAAGTTTTACATCTGGAAAACTTGATTGCTGACATGCAAAACGTTTCGGGACTGTATGAACAGTGGACTAATGAAACATACCAAAATATAATTTTTTACTCTGGCTCTCCCGTATAATCTATGCCCGTCTGTGAGGAGTATTGGCGTGCATCCTGACTCACCCGGTCCCCGTGCTCACACGGGATGTTTTCAGGGACTGAATGATGGGATTTAAAGTTCTAGCGCTTGTGTTTTAGACTGGACTCTGGCTCTCCTGTATAATCTATGCCCGTCTGTGAGGAGTATTGGCGTGCACCCCGACTCACCCGGTCCCCATGCTCACACAGGATGTTTTCAGGCTTCAGGTCCCTGTGCGCCATTCCCTTGTTATGGAGGTAGTTTAGAGCACTGGCGATGTCCTGCACCACGTAACTGGCCTCCTGCTCACTAAAGTGTTGTCTACGGTGGATGTGGGTCAACACTGACCCTGCAGGAGGAGAGAGGTTAATATGGAGCAAAACAACGCCAACTCCTAATGAAGAGACGGTCTCAAGTTTCTGCATTACAGAGGTCCCAGAGGGGAGAAGATCAGACAACAATTCAACTGGCTCCGTGCACTGAAGACACTGCCTCAAGCGTTCGCATTTCAGATATAATACTGATTGAGTGCAGTGTAAATTTACAAAACTGGTGAATCTGAACCATCATTTTCTATGGATGGGAGAGTTCGCAATGAAGATTTATATCCACTGACCTCCTCTTAGTTTCTCAAAAACCAAGTAGAATTTGTCTTCTTCCTCAAAGAACTCTACTAGCTCCAGAATGTTTCTGTGGACAGGAGAGAGGAGAGCAGTGGTTATCAACAGTTTTATAATAATAATGCCTATTCCTGTATAATAGTGAATCTCAGCAGTCCATGCTCCTGCTCTGTGTGTCCCAGCGGGGCTTCTGTACCTGTGTCCCTGGCACTGATAGAGCATCTCCACTTCTCTGAAGACTCTGCTCCGGCTGAGACCCACACGCTTCTCGATGATCTGGACAATCAACAAGATTTAACAATACGTTATTCATTTTCAGTCTTTTTCATATTAAGGGAATAATTTGTTCTTATTGAAAGGGTGCAGGGTTCTCCCCAAAGAACGAACAGTGTTTGGCTCTTTGGTGACTTAAAAGTGCAACACAAACCTATCCCAGATGACTCAGGGGGTATTGAAACGTGCTCCTAGATGGTTTTACAGGGCACTTTAGTTTTTTAAAGAAACACGACACGGCTGTTGGATTCTGTTAAAGCTGCTGCACATGCCTGGCCTTCATACCTATGGTCCCTGTTCTATTAACCATTGGAAAATGAAATACTAGGAAAATGACAGGAAAAATACTGTGAAAAATATTTATACAATGAAATAAATAAATGTAAATCACTGTGTTTTCTACTTTATCACGTAATGCACTGGCAGAAAGTGGCAGTTCCACTGGTTACAGGTGTTAAAAAACACACAAATCTCAGTCCTCCGGGCCTCACCTTGACTCACTCATAAGTACCACCTTGTTAACGCCACCGGCCCCAGAGCCCGCTTTCTCCACACATCCATTAGTGGAAGACATGGTGGCCTTCTCTGACCAGCTGCATTAGCAGGAAACTGGACTTCATGTTAGATCTCAACACACTTCCTTCCATCGCTAACAAAGACAGGAAGTGTGTCTTTGGGCTTGCAGAACTAGGGCTGGGCGATATATAGAATTTGAATGCCTGTTTCGCAACAAGTTAAAAAATAAATAATAATGAGCGTTCAATGTATTTTTAGTCTCGTCTCCTTCCCTCCCTCTGTACTGTGTCCACTGTGAACCTTCCCACTCCACAGACACCAAGCCCCTCCCTCTGTACTGTGTCCACTGTGAACCTTCCCACTCCACAGACACCAAGCCCCTCCCTCTGAACTGTGTCCACTGTGAACCTTCCCACTCCACAGACACCAAGCCCCTCCCTCTGTACTGTGTCCACTGTGAACCTTCCCACTCCAGACACCAAGCCCCTCCCTCTGAACTGTGTCCACTGTGAACCTTCCCACTCCACAGACACCAAGCCCCTCCACCTGCCACTCACAACAAAATACAACTTCTTCCTCTGACAAGCAGTTTAAACTGCCTATTTCCATTTGAGGTTTGGTCCAACAGAATGGGTCATATGGACACCAAAACACTGAGACGTTATTCTGTAATACACAAGAACTGGACCTTTCTAACGATACCCTTTTTATGTCTCAACTCCCCAAAATGTAGAACAGCGCAGACCCTAATCAAACTAGAGCATCACTGAACATGACTGGAAAATTAATACTCAGTTTCTGTCATGTGAGGAATTGCAGTACCAAGTACAGCTAGCAGCATTTTAGCCACAGACTTATGCGCTAGCTGTCTAGTCTGTTTAATAAACGTCCATAAAAATAAAAATAAACTGGAAACGTGTTTTCATTCTGAGAAATAAGCATCTTATACAGGCAGGCCATTTGATTTCAACATCTAAACAAATTGAACAGGCTATTTTCAAAACAGATGGGAGAGGGGCAGGAGGGTGTATTCATAATAGTTTAAATGTTCTACCTTGTTAGCAAGCAAATAGATCCAAGTTGGCTCAACTTGATATAATGATTAGCTGGCTACTCACTAGCAGGTGGGCTGGTGCTCGAGACTGCTCATGAGATCTGTGTTATTGTTCTACACCGCCTGCTACCAGAGGTCGGTCAGTACACCGCCTGCTACCAGAGGTCGGTCAGTACACCGCCTGCTACCAGAGGTCGGTCAGTACACCGCCTGCTACCAGAGGTCGGTCAGTACACCGCCCTGCTACCAGAGGTCGGTCAGTACACCGCCTGCTACCAGAGGTCGGTCAGTACACCGCCTGCTACCAGAGGTCGGTCAGTACACCGCCTGCTACCAGAGGTCGGTCAGTACACCGCCTGCTACCAGAGGTCGGTCAGTACACCGCCTGCTACCAGAGGTCGGTCAGTACACCGCCTGCTACCAGAGGTCGGTCAGTACCGCCTGCTACCAGAGGTCGGTCAGTACACCGCCTGCTACCAGAGGTCGGTCAGTACACTGCTGCTACCAGAGGTCGGTCAGTACACTGCCTGCTACCAGAGGTCGGTCAGTACACTGCCTGCTACCACTGCCTGCTACCAGAGGTCGGTCAGTACACTGCCTGCTACCAGAGGTCGGTCAGTACACTGCCTGCTACCAGAGGTCGGTCAGTACACTGCCTGCTACCAGAGGTCGGTCAGTACACTGCCTGCTACCAGAGGTCGGTCAGTACACTGCCTGCTACCAGAGGTCGTCAGTACACCGCCTGCTACCAGAGGTCGGTCAGTACACCGCCTGCTACCAGAGGTCGGTCAGTACCACTGCCTGCTACCAGAGGTCGGTCAGTACACTGCCTGCTACCAGAGGTCGGTCAGTACACCGCCTGCTACCAGAGGTCGGTCAGTACACCGCCTGCTACCAGAGGTCGGTCAGTACACCGCCTGCTACCAGAGGTCGGTCAGTACACTGCCTGCTACCAGAGGTCGGTCAGTACACTGCCTGCTACCAGAGGTCGGTCAGTACACTGCCTGCTACCAGAGGTCGGTCAGTACACCGCCTGCTACCAGAGGTCGTCAGTACACCGCCTGCTACCAGAGGTCGGTCAGTAGAGGAGGAAGTGTATGGTTCTGGTAACATTTGGAACAAAAGGCAATTTTCATAGACAGACTTGAAAGCCAGATCAGTGATTATTGCAACAAAATATTTTGACAAAATAATTAAATGATTAGTTGGTCTTAGGGTTGTGGGAGGCTTATATTTAGCCTAGGTCTAATTTTATAAGCCCTGAATTCATTTGATTATTCATGACTGTTTGAAATGCAGTGTATTGACATTTAAATTGTGCAACAAAGCTTATTTAGAAAAACACTTACATAAAAATAAAAAATCTCACACACAGTACCAGTCAAAAGTTTGGACACCTACTCATTCAAGGGTTTTTCTTTATTTTTTACTATTTTCTACATTGTAGAATAATAGTGAAGACATCAAAACTATGAAATAACACATATGGCATCATGTAGTAACCAAAAAAAGTGTTAAACAAATCTAAATATATTTTATATTTGAGATTCAAATAGCCACCCTTTGCCTTGATGACAGCTTTGCACACTCTTGGCATTCTCTCAACCAGCTTCATGAGGTAGTCACCTGGAATGCATTTCAATTAACAGGTGTGCCTTGTTAAAAGTGAATTAGTGGAATATTTTCCTTCTTAATGCGTTTGAGCCAATCAGTTGTGTTATGACAATGTAGGGGTGGTATACAGAAGATAGTATTTTACCAAATAGGGCTAAGTCCATATTATGGCAAGAACGGCTCAAATAAGCGTAGAGAAACGACAGTCCATCATTATTTTAAGACATGAAGGTCAGTCAATCCGGAATATTTCAAGAACTTTGAAAGTTTCAAATGCAGTCGCAAATATTTTTTGATAAAACTAGCTCTCATGAGGACCGCCACAGGAAAGGAAGACCCAGAGTTACCTCTGCTGCAGAGGATAAGTTCATTAGAGTTAACTGCACCTCAGATTGCAGCCCAAATAAATGCTTCACAGACTTCAAGTAACAGATACATCTCAACATCAACTGTTCAGAGGAGACTGTGTGAATCAGGCCTTCATGGACGAATTGCTGCAAAGAAACCACTACTAAAGGACACCAATAAGAAGATGATACTTGCTTGGGCCAAGAAACACAAGCAATGGACATTAGACTGGTGGAAACCTGTCCTTTGGTGTGATGAGTCCAAATTTGAGATTTTTGGCTCCAACCGCTGTGTCTTTGTGAGACGCAGAGTAGGGGAACGGATGATCTCTGCATGGAGGAGGAGGTGTGATAGTGCTTTGCTGGTGACACTGTCTGTGATTTATTTAGAATTCAAGGCACGCTTAACCAGCATGGCTACCACAGAATTCTGCAGCGATACGCCATCCCATCTGGTTTAAGCTTAGTGGGACTATCATGTGATTTTCAACAGGACAATGACCCAACACACCTCCAGGCTGTGTAAGGGCTATTTGACCAAGAAAGAGTGTGATTACGTGCTGCATCAGATGACCTGGCCTCCACAATCCCCCGACCTTGACCCAATTGAGATGGTTTAGGATGAGTTGGACCGCAGAGTGAAGGAAAAGCAGCCAACAAGTGCTCAGGATATGTGGGAACTCCTAAAATATATTTTGATTTGTTTAACACTTTTCTGGTTACTACATGATTCCATACGTGTTATTTCATAGTTGATGACTTCACTATTATTCTACAATGTAGAAAATAGTAAAAATAAAGAAAAACCCTTGAATGAGTAGGTGTGTCCAAACTTTTGACTGGTAGTGTATATAATGTATTTTCCAACTGTCCCAATATCTTTTCCAGCTGTACCATTAACTGGTTTTAAAATGTCCATTCTAGAATGCCCTTCTAACCAATCAGAAACAAGTATTCAACAATGCTGTGGTATAATATAAATTAAAGGAAACCATATCTGGCACGCAGATAGGTAGGAATGTTAAGATAAATTGGTATTCCACATGAGAAAGGTTGCCGACTCCTCGTGTAGCCTATTAGCTGCAACTTCAGGAGAGTAACGACAAACTCCGCGAAAGCCAGCAGGAGGATGGTCGGGTCAGGTTAAGGTTATTTTCTTCTGGTTATCTAGATCTCTGGCTCCCTTTTGAGTCATTTGTGACTTAATTTCATCAAACAGTGTGCTTCAGCATTAGACAAGATCAATACATATAGTTGATTTTATTAGAAACACAAGATGTGTCTATGGAAGTTTAAAAATTGACCAATTTCGATACACCAAGATGTTTTTGTAGTTGGGGACAGCCCTAATGTAAATAAATGTTTTATGCATGCTTATGGTGTTACACTTATCACGTCGATAATGTTTGTTGGTTTTATGCCATGGTCAACGGCAGCTGGGACCGTGTGTGGAGGCACCAGTCGCTTGACTAGAGGGACAAGACGGCGTACTCAGCAGGGAACTCTGCCATATTCCGGTGCTGCCAGTTGGGGGTGTGTGTTGGGGAGTGACCCTGCCTGCTGCCAGTTGGGGGGTGTTTTCATATATTTAATTTTTTTTCATTTAGCAGACGCTCTTATCCAGAGCGACTTACAGGAGCAATTAGGGTTAAGTGCCTTGCTCAAGGGCAACATCGACAGATTTTTCACCTAGTCGGCTTGGGGATTAGAACCAGCGACCTTTCAGTTACTGCCACTACGCTCTTAACCACTAAGCTACCTGCCGCCCGTGTGTGTGTGTGTGTGTTGGGAAGTGACCCAGCCTGCTGCCAGTTGGGGGTGGGTGGTTTGGTGGCCTCCCCATTGCGGGTAGCTATGCAAACGCTGAATGGGCGTCAGGGATTAGTACACAGATGCTAGGGCCACTGCTTCGCTCACACACACACAGCGTCCGCAACATGTGCCTGAGTCAGCAGCGAGCTGAAACTCATTTGTAGCCTAACCCTGCACTCCGTATACTCCTGCATGTAATCCATTTCCAATTGAATCAACAAATGATAACAGTAACACCAAGTTTCATGTCGGCCACACTGATGCCGTCAGCTGATGTGTGCAGGCAGTGTCTCCAGGGCTTGGGGGGTGGGGGGTGGGGGGGGGGTGGGGGGGTGGTGCTACCCTCATTTCCTTTCTTCAAACGACCAGCCATCTGCCTGAGGAACCAGACTTAAAATGACAGCAGGAGCTAAGTAACAATAGCTTTTTCAAAACAATAACACAAGTCTTTGTACAGATAATTACGTCACATTTGGGGCGGCAGGCAGGAGCCGGGGTTTGGCCAGGGGCTTTACTTGGCTCATCGCGCTCAGTAGAAAGGCCTCTTTAGTGTCTCAAGTTTTCATAACTGTGACCTTAATTGCCTACCGTCTGTAAGCTGTTAGTGTCTTAACGACCGTTCCACAGGTGCATGTTCATTAATTGTTTATGGTTCATTGAACAAGCATAGGACACAGTGTTTAAACCCTTTACAATGAAGATCTGTGAAGTTATTTGGATTTTTTTATCTTTGAAAGACAGGGTCCTGAAAAGTAAATAAAAAAAAAATAATATATATATATATATATATATATACACACACACATAAAATTGCAACCCGCAGTTAGAAAATATCCGGATGAAAATAAATATCTTAAAAATCACATTGCAGACAGGCCATGCATAGCCAACGAATTTGAAACATTTGGGTCCGGCCTGAAGCTTGCTAGCAAACTTGCAACATTGTATAAAATATTCTGGGCCCACAGTATTCCCCAGACAACAGCTGTAGGCTAAGGATAAGAAGTAATCAGGAAGGCCTATTTTAATGACATTTCCACCGGATCAGAGCATTACTGTGTTTTCCCCTTTCACGCTGAGTGGTTATTGAAAGGGAGAGAGCTGGAAAGATTTTCAAATAGGCTACGCTGAGGAACTATTGTCATTCTCAATGGATGTAAAAACAGACTTCATTTACCACTTCATGTGGTCCTCTGTAGCTCAGCTGGTAGAGCACGGCGCTTGTAACGCCAAGGTAGTGGGTTCGATCCCCGGGACCACCCATACACACACAAAAATGTATGCTAATCTCCGAGCCGACTAGGTGAAAAATCTGTCGATGTGCCCTTGAGCAAGGCACTTAACCCTAATTGCTCCTGTAAGTCGCTCTGGATAAGAGCGTCTGCTAAATGACAAAAATGTTTTTTTTTTTTATGTAATTCAATGCGTTTGTATGAGACTATAGCAGTAAGGCTCCATTTTTTATATATATATTTTTGATACTTCAACAGGTCTTAAAATTCAAAATCTAACAGCAAAATGATCCTTGGTATGACCTTAAAACAATTTCCTATAGCTTTAGGAGAACACCCACCCCCTCCCCCGGCTTACACTCTTAAGGTTCAAAGTTCCTGAGCTGTTTTTATTTTACCTACCGAGAAACGTTTATCTCCAGAGTACAAGCCAGGGATGTGATCTGATCACGTTGGTGAACTGCTTTAGAAGAGGACATTCCACACTAGCAGAGAAACAACTTATGTAACCAGCAGCAGCCCACTTGAGGACAAAGGACCGTTTCAAATTCCTCGGCCCAGTAGGAGACGTACAGAACATGGCAGCGTCCTATTCCCTACATAGTGCACTACTTTTGACCAGAGCCCTGTGAGTCCGGGTCAAAAGTAGTGCGCGATATATAGCGGATAGGGTGCCATTTGGGACGTGGCCCATGTGAAAACAATACTACATAAACACCACCCCTCCCTGGTTCACAAAGGGGGTCGTTCCTTTTCCTCCTGCAGGTTGTACATTCTGTTCATGGCATTGGATGAAAGAGGAGAACATGACCACCCACCCTTGGCTGTGATTGGCTGACAGAGACATGCCGGGGTACTGAACAATCACAAGAGGAAGTTTCTGTGCTGAGTTAGCAGCTGGCTGCAGGACAAAAGACCACAGCGCCAACTGTCCTGGAGGGTTTTAACTAAAACACTGGCTACAGGGAAAGACCACAGCGCCAACTGTCCTGGAGGGCTTTAACTAAAACACTGGCTACAGGGCACACCACGCAGTGATAATCAGATCTCACAGCTACCAAAACAACAGAAATCTGAGGCAGCAAAAAGCTATGCCAAAATACTAAAAACAAAACATACCTAACCACCTCAAGTCTTCCCACTCTGCCTAGATATTTCCCAACAGTCTGAATGAAGGGAAGTTTGTGTATATGACAAATAGTTGTGGCTGGCTGATGACAAACAGTGAGAATATCTGAGGTTGCATCCCAAATGGCACCCTATTCCCTATATAGTGCACTACTTTAGACCAGAGAATGGTACCCTATTCCCTATATAGTGCACTACTTTAGACCAGAGAATGGCACCCTATTCCCTATATAGTGCACTACTTTAGACCAGAGAATGGTACCCTATTCCCTATATAGTGCACTACTTTAGACCAGAGAATGGTACCCTATTCCCTATATAGTGCACTACTTTAGACCAGAGAATGGCACCCTATTCCCTATATAGTGCACTACTTTAGACCAGAGAATGGTACCCTACTCCCTATATAGTGCACTACTTTAGACCAGAGAATGGTACCCTATTCCCTATATAGTGCACTACTTTAGACCAGAGAATGGTACCCTATTCCCTATATAGTGCACTACTTTAGACCAGAGAATGGCACCCTATTCCCTACATAGTGCACTACTTTAGACCAGAGCCCTATCCCTGGTCAATACTGCACCGTTTGGGATGCAGCTTAGGGTTAAGTTCTCCAGGTAGCAGAGAATGAAAAGTCACATGGTCTCCAGTCCCTAGTTTAGTTCCAGACGTAGGTAAGAGCAGAGTGCAACGCGTGCCCTGTCAGCGGTCTGAGCCTTGTGTTGATATTCAACCCCTGACACCCTACAACATTAACAAGGTACTGTATACTATCTATACTAACTAGGGCGGTGGAGGCAGTCAAATTCCACGTGACCGTTTAGTCACGGTAACTAGGCTTCTCCAAGCTCTGATGCTGCTGATGGTCATTAGTAGCCTACCCAACTTGCTAACTATATAATATATAATATAATATAATATAATATAATATATATAATATAATATATATAATATGCCATTTAGCAGACGCTTTTATCCAAAGCGACTTACAGTCATGTGTGCATACATTTTTGTGTATGGGTGGTCCCGGGGATCGAACCCACTACCTTGGCGTTACAAGCGCCGTGCTCTACCAGCTGAGCTACCAGCTACTACTGCCTGGTACTCAGCACTCTATTGTCCCTCTAATCACTCTGACATCAATGCAAATGTAAATCGAAAATCTAATCAAACACTTCATGAGAGCCCATGAGCTCATGTTGCCCAGCATTTCTATAGGCTGTGCAATTGCGTGAGAAAACAGAGTGATGGCCTCTATTAAAAAGAGGAGGATCCCATCAGCTTTCTATAGGCTAGGCCTACTATATTTATTTATCAACTTTCCTAATTTTAAGCACATTGTTTATCTTTCCAACAGGAGTATAGCCTACCTGGCTGGCATGGAAATTAACCACAGGAAAAGCCTCCTCCATTTAAGTGCATATATGACGTGTATTTTTTCCCGTGCATGATAATGGTCCATTCTAAATCTATATTATTTAGTATATGTAAAGACGAGATTAAATAAAGAAGTCTGATGGTTGACAATATTAGCCTATCACTTGTGAATTATATATTATCACTTGTGAATGATGCCCAGCATCCAGGCTCTGTCGTAGCCGGCCGCGACCGGGAGACCCACGGGGCAGTGCACAATTGGCCCAGCGTCGTCCAGGGTAGGGGAGGGAATGGATGGGCAGGGATGTAGCTCAGTTGGTAGAGCATGGTGTTTGCAACGCCAGGGTTGTGGGTTCGATTCCCACGGGGGGCCAGCATGATTAAAAAAAAAAATTATGCACTCACTAACTGTAAGTCGCTCTGGATAAGAGCGTCTGCTAAATGACTAAAAATGTAAATAAGAAAATGCCTTTTGTTAGCGACTTTTTCGAATCAAAGTCGCACACCTCATGTAGCCGAGCCTATATGTTTTGATAAGGTTTGTATCACAACTACACTGGCCAAATAACATAACATTAAGCCATTAATCCGCTTTATAAGGGGTTTAGAGCCTAACTGGCATACATACGCAGCGCGTCAGTTTCAAGTTTGGGGAAAGTCATTTCCACCATAAAAATGCACCTTTATAATAAAAGCATTACATGCATAATCGCATGTGCAGTCACTTTTGATAATGGTGTTTTCCTGCTAATGGAACATTCACGCTTATAGCCCACTGCCATGTGGGCGCATTGCTGCACTTATAAATGTGAAGAAATAGCCTAATAGTTTATCAACATTTTAAGCTAAACGTTCTGATCTGTTGCGTCAGCCACATTGCGTAAATTCTTTTGTTTTATGATAGCGGTAGTAATAATTTGTGATCTATCACATCCCACAACGGGAGTGGAGAAGAGGAGGATAAGAGTGGAGAAGAGGAGGAGAAGAGTAGAGGGGAAGGTCATTCGAACCTTGACAGCATATTCCTTCTGGGTGATGAGGTTGATACAGGTCTGGACGACAGCATAGGCCCCCTCTCCCAGCACCTCCATCTGTAGCATGTATACGTCTGATGACAAAATATTAACATCTAAGCTATGAAAATAAATACAGCGTCGCACACTCGATATGTACAGTGCATTCGGAAAGTATTCAGACCTTCCCCTTTTCCACATTTTGTTACGTTACAGCCTTATTCTAACAAGTATTATATAGTTTTTTCCCCCTCATCAATCTACACACAAAACCCTATTACATTTACGTCATTTAGCAGACCTATAATGGCGAATGATAATTTATTACAAATAAAAAACAGAAATACCTTATTTAAATAAGTATTCAGACCCATTGCTATGAGACTCGAAATTAAGCTCAGGTGCATCCTGTTTCCATTGATCATCCTTTGAGATGTTTCTACAACTTGATTGGAGTCCACCTGTGGTAAATTCAATAGAATTGTCCGTAGAGCTCCGAGACAGGATTGTGTCGAGGAACAGATCTGGGGAAGGGTACCCAAAAATGTCTGCAGCATTCAAGGTCCCCAAGAACACAGTGGCCTCCATCATTCTTGAACGGAAGAAGTTTGGAAACATCTAGACTATTCCTAGAGATGGCCGCCCTAAGGAGGTGACCAAGAACCCGATGGTCACTGAGAGTTCCAGAGTTCCTCTGTGGAGATGGGAGAACCTTCCAGAAGGACAACCATCTCTGCAGCACTCCACCAATCAGGCCTTTATGGGTAGAGTGGCCAGACGGAAGCCACTCCTCAGTAAAAGGCACATGACAGCCCACTTGGAGTTTGCCAAAAGGCACCTAAAGGACTCTCAGACCATGAGAAACAGGATTCTCTGGTCTGATGAAACCAAGATTGAACTCTTTGGCCTGAATGCCAAGCATCACGTCTGGAGGAAACCTGGCACCATCCCTACGGTGAAGCATGGTGGTGGCAGCATCATGCTGTGGGAATGTTTTTCAGCGGAAGGGACTGGGAGACTAGTCAGGATCGAGGCAAAGATGAACGGAGCAAAGTACAGAGAGATCCTTGATGAAAACCTGCTCCAGAGCGCTCAGGACCTCAGACTTGGGGCAAAGGTTCACCTTCCAACAGGTCAACGACCCTAAGCACACAGCCAAGACAACGCAGGAGTGGCTTTGGGACAAGTCTCTGAATGTCCTTGAATGGCCCAGCCAGAGCCCGGACTTGAACCCAATCGAACATCTCTGGAGAGACCTGAAAATAGCTGTGCAGCGACGCTCCCCATCCAACCTGACAGAGCTTGAGAGGATCTGCAGAGAAGAACGGGAGAAACTCCCCAAATACAGGTGTGCCAAGCTTGTAGCGTCATACCCAAGAAGACTCTAGGCTGTAATCAACAAAGTACTGAGTATAGGGTCTGAACACCTACAGTGGGGAAAAAAAGTATTTAGTCAGCCACCAATTGTGCAAGTTCTCCCACTTAAAAATATGAGAGATGCCTGTAATTTTCATCATAGGTACACGTGAACTATGACAGACAAATTGAGGGAAAAAAATCCAGAAAATCACATCGTAGGATTTTTAATGAATTTATTTGCAAATTATGGTGGAAAATAAGTATTTGGTCACCTACAAACAAGCAAGATTTCTGGCTCTCACAGACCTGTAACTTCTTCTTTAAGAGGCTCCTCTGTCCTCCACTCGTTACCTGTATTAATGGCACCTGTTTGAACTTGTTATCAGTATAAAAGACACCTGTCCACAACCTCAAACAGTCACACTCCAAACTCCACTATGGCCAAGACCAAAGAGCTGTCAAAGGAAACCAGAAACAAAATTGTAGACCTGCACCAGGCTGGGAAGACTGAATCTGCAATAGGTAAGCAGCTTGGTTTGAAGAAATCAACTGTGGGAGCAATTATTAGGAAATGGAAGACATACAAGACCACTGATAATCTCCCTCGATCTGGGGCTCCACGCAAGATCTCACCCCTTGGGGTCAAAATGATCACAAGAACGGTGAGCAAAAATCCCAGAACCACACGGGGGGACCTAGTGAATGACCTGCAGAGAGCTGGGACCAAAGTAACAAAGCCTACCATCAGTAACACACTACGCCGCCAGGGACTCAAATCCTGCAGTGCAAGACGTGTCCCCCTGCTTAAGCCAGTACATGTCCAGGCCCGTCTGAAGTGCATTTGGATGATCCAGAAGAGGATTGGGAGAATGTCATATGGTCAGATGAAACCAAAATATAACTTTTTGGTAAAAACTCAACTCGTCATGTTTGGAGGACAAAGAATGCTGAGTTGCATCCAAAGAACACCATACCTACTGTGAAGCATGGGGGTGGAAACATCATGCTTTGGGGCTGTTTTTCTGCAAAGGGACCAGGACGACTGATCCGTGTAAAGGAAAGAATGAATGGGGCCATGTATCGTGAGATTTTGAGTGAAAACCTCCTTCCATCTGCAAGGGCATTGAAGATGAAATGTGGCTGAGTCTTTCAGCATGACAATGATCCCAAACACACCGCCCGGGCAACGAAGGAGTGGCTTCGTAAGAAGCATTTCAAGGTCCTGGAGTGGCCTAGCCAGTCTCCAGATCTCAACCCCATAGAAAATCTTTGGAGGGAGTTGAAAGTCTGTGTTGCCCAGCGACAGCCTCAAAACATCACTGCTCTAGAGGAGATCTGCATGGAGGAATGGGCCAAAATACCAGAAACAGTGTGTGAAAACCTTGTGAAGACTTACAGAAAACGTTTGACCTGTGTCATTGCCAACAAAGGGTATATAACAAAGTATTGAGAAACTTTTGTTATTGACCAAATACTTATTTTCCACCATCATTTGCAAATAAATTCATAAAAAATCCTACAATGTGATTTTCTGGATTATTTTTTCTATGTAAATGTGATATTTCCATTTTTTGCTTTGTCATTATGAGGTATTGTGTGTAATAATATAATATAATAATATGCCATTTAGCAGACGCTTTTATCCAAAGCGACTTACAGTCATGCGTGCATACATTTTTTTTTTTTTGTGTATGGGTGGTCCCCGGGGATCGAACCAACTACCTTGGCGTTACAAGCGCCGTGCTCTACCAGCTGAGCTACAGAGGACCACAGATTGATGAGGGAAAAAAACTATTTAATCCATTTTAGAATAAGGCTGTAACGTAACAGAATGTGGAAGAAGTCAAGGGGTCTGAATACTTTCCGAATGCACTGTATATAAACTCCCAGTAATGTATTGGGTAAGAAGTGATGCAGAAACGTTGGTGGTTTACCCAATACATTACTGGGAGAGAGATTATATACATACACACACAGAGAGATTATATACACACACATACAGAGAGATCATACACACACACACAGAGAGAGATTATATACACACACACAGAGAGATTATTTTCATAGTTTACAGTCTATTCGCCATTAGTCAGCACCTCTACACTTAATAATTGTCTCTGGGTGTGCCCCAGCTCATACTTTTTATTAAAATATTAACATCTGACAGAAAACAACAAATAAATGCTCTAGATAAACGCTAGTTTGTTTGGTACATTTGTTAAAAGTAAAGGTTGGGGATAAAGGAACAACACTGTGCTTATATGTGTATGTATATATTATGGATTATTATATAGCTTATTCACATGCCTTGAATAGACAGTGGATGGTTTTCTAGTGACTTGCCTTGGAATCGTCCAGTGAAGCTGTCGGTGGCCCTGCACCTCTTCTTCTTCTTGGTCCTCTTCTTGGCATCTGGGATGTTGATAGGCTGGCTGGCTGGCATGTCTATGGAAGGAGGAGGACAGGAGATGAGGGACATTGTGCAAACAGGGACAGTTGATGGCATTAATCCAGAGTCACAGGCCAGCTGGCTGAGTGTCATGTCTTTGGAAGACAGAGGGAGAGAGGGGATAGGAGAGAGAGAGAGGGGATAGGAGAGAGAGAGAGGGGATAGGAGAGAGAGAGAGAGGGGATAGGAGAGAGAGAGGGGATAGGAGAGAGGAGAGAGAGGGGTAGGAGAGGGGATAGGAGAGAGGGGATAGGAGAGAGAGAGAGGGGGATAGGAGAGAGAGAGGGGGATAGGAGAGAGAGGGGGGATAGGAGAGAGGAGGGGGGATAGGAGAGAGAGGGGGGATAGGGAGAGAGGGGGGGGATAGGGAGAGAGGGGGGGATAGGAGGAGAGAGGGGGGATAGGGAGAGAGGAGGGGGGATAGGGAGAGAGGGGGGGATAGGGGAGAGAGGGGGGGGATAGGAGAGAGAGGGGGGATAGGAGAGAGAGGGGGGATAGGAGAGAGGGGAGGGGGAGGATAGGAGAGAGAGGGGGGATAGGAGAGAGGGGGGATAGGAGAGAGGGGGATAGGAGAGAGAGGGGGGATAGGAGAGAGAGGGGGGTAGGAGGAGAGAGGGGGGGATAGGGGGAGGGAGAGAGGGGGGATAGGGGAGAGAAGGGTGATAGGAGAGAGAGAGGGGGGATAGGAGAGAGAGAGGGGGGATAGGAGAGAGAGAGGGGGATAGGGGAGAGAGGGGGGATAGGAGAGAGAGAGGGGGGATAGGAGAGAGAGCTGGGATAGGAGAGAGAGAGAGAGAGGATAGAAGAGAAAGGGGGAGGGGATATAAGAGTGAGGGCACAATAAGACATACTGGGTCCAGACAGGTCCAGTTGTTGTTGGAACTAACAGGGCTGGGCCCAGTAGAACTTAGGCGTGTTTAAATTATGCATCTTTCCTACAACGGCCGAAGATGTAACATGCGTTTCCCAAAACACCACGCAGAGAGAGCGGTCACGAAGTGCGTCGTTGCAGCATTTATAGGAGCGAAAAGGCCTATAGCCAACTGTCATCTCTTTTTGCATCAATTGTGCAAAGACATGAAAACTATATATTTGTAGTCAACTTTGTTCTGAAGTTATCGGTGGTCACAGAGACAGACAAAACATGTGATTCTATGTTTAGCGAAGATCTTCTGTGTATAAGTGACACTGCATGTAATGACTCAATTAGCTGTTCTACGAGTGGTCTGAGGAAGGCGTTAGATTTCAAGTGCAACGTTAATAACGATGGTTTTGGGAAACAACGCAGAGATATAACGATGCTCCTACAAAGATTATAATGATGAATTTAGCCTTAAGATGGTTTTGGGAAACCAGGCCCAGGCCAGTTGTTGTGACGGTGGTTCTGTTATCAGGCAGGTGAAAGCAGCAGAGGTAGTATATGATATGCCAGCGTCACCCCTCTAATCAGGACTGAACTTTGACTGACAGAGACATAGTGATGATATCCTCATAGGAAGGTTACTACGGGTCAGGTGGCCCGTGTGTGTTGTGTTAAAATCAAAATCAGGGACAGTAAATTCCAAATCAAAAGAAACTTACCAGGTCTTGGGGGACAATCTAAATGTAAGTTTGACTCGTGGAGATGGGAGTCTGGTTTGTTGTAATCTTCAGAATTGAAAGGGTTTTGGACCTGAAGGAGGGACAGAACAGAACCAGACAAGGCTTTGAGTTAGACACAGCCTAGAGGAGAGTCATTTACATCACAGCCTAGAGGAGAGTCATTTACATCACAGCCTAGATGAGAGTCATTTACATCACAGCCTAGAGGAGAGTCATTTACATCACAGCCTAGAGGAGAGTCATTTACATCACAGCCTAGAGGAGAGTCATTTACATCACAGCCTAGAGGAGAGTCATTTACATCACAGCCTAGAGGAGAGTCATTTACATCACAGCCTAGAGGAGAGTCATTTACATCACAGCCTAGAGGAGAGTCATTTACATCACAGCCTAGAGGAGAGTCATTTACATCACAGCCTAGAGGAGAGTCATTTACATCACAGCCTAGAGGAGAGTCATTTACATCACAGCCTAGAGGAGAGTCATTTACATCACAGCCTAGAGGAGAGTCATTTACATCACAGCCTAGAGGAGAGTCATTTACATCACAGGGCCATATGAAGCAGTAGGAATGACTACACATTGCACCACTGGCCAAGGGACCGATTTAGTCCAAACCAACTCCTCTTCAGACCCTGCCTGACCTCTGGGTTAAACTAAACATATCCTTCTCCCGACGCCCCGGGACCTCTGGGTTAAACTAAACAGATCCTTCTCCCGACGCCCCGGGACCTCTGGGTTAAACTAAACAGATCCTTCTCCCGACGCCCGGGACCTCTGGGTTAAACTAAACAGATCCTTCTCCCGACGCCCCGGGACCTCTGGGTTAAACTAAACAGATCCTTCTCCCGACGCCCCGGGACCTCTGGGTTAAACTAAACAGATCCTTCTCCCGACGCCCCGGGACCTCTGGGTTAAACTAAACAGATCCTTCTCCCGACGCCCCGGGGTTAAACTAAACTGATCCTTCTCCCGACGCCCCGGGACCTCTGGGTTAAACTAAACAGATCCTTCTCCCGACGCCCCGGGACCTCTGGGTTAAACTAAACAGATCCTTCTCCCGACGCCCCGGGACCTCTGGGTTAAACTAAACAGATCCTTCTCCCGACGCCCCTGGACCACTGGGTTAAACTAAACAGATCCTTCTCCCGACGCCCCGGGACCTCTGGGTTAAACTAAACAGATCCTTCTCCCGACGCCCCGGGACCTCTGGGTTAAACTAAACAGATCCTTCTCCCGACGCCCCGGGACCTCTGGGTTAAACTAAACAGATCCTTCTCCTGACGCCCCGGGCCATACTTAGGTTGTCATCGCCAAGAGAGGCCCGTAGAAGAAGCAGAGCAATAGAGCTCTATGACAAACGTTTAACCAATATTAGACCTCTGATTAATTGATTAAAAAGGGCATTTGATAACGACAGGGTGGGGGGGGATATGGTCCAATGACTAACCTACCTGCTAAACGGTTCCGTTTGCATCACTGAGCAGTGAACAAGAAACTATTAAAATGACAATGTTTGATGCTACCCCCCCCCTCCAAATTCAACCAGAGAGCGCCCTTAGGTCAACCAGAGAGCGCCCTTAGGTCAACCAGAGAGCGCCCTTAGGTCAACCAGAGAGCGCCCTTAGGTCAACCAGAGAGCGCCCTTAGGTCAACCAGAGAGCGCCCTTAGGTCAACCAGAGAGCGCCCTTAGGTCAACCAGAGAGCGCCCTTAGGTCAACCAGAGAGCGCCCTTAGGTCAACCAGAGAGCGCCCTTAGGTCAACCAGAGAGCGCCCTTAGGTCAACCAGAGAGCGCCCTTAGGTCAACCAGAGAGCGCCCTTAGGTCAACCAGAGAGCGCCCTTAGGTCAACCAGAGAGCGCCCTTAGGTCAACCAGAGAGCGCCCTTAGGTCAACCAGAGAGCGCCCTTAGGTCAACCAGAGCGCGCCCTTAGGTCAACCAGAGAGCGCCCTTAGGTCAACCAGAGAGCGCCCTTAGGTCATGGGAAAAGGCTGCCCTTGACCGTTCCAACAGTGAATGGCTAGACCCACTACACTATGACACCACACTGCTGCAGAGACTTTGATATAATACCGGACGCAACTGATATGGTGAAAACAACGCGTGGGGAAGCAGAGGCACAGAAGCTCACATCAATACCTTTGTCAGATAACACTGTTAAATGAACAATTTACGCTATTGCTAGCAATCAAGAAGAAACTGACTGAACGACTCAATCTCTCCAGCTTATGTTGTCCAAATGGACGTCAGCTGTGAGGTGCCCATGCATTGACTTTTGTTCGCTATACACGTTGGGGGGGGGTGATGCTATTCACAAGGACATATTGTTCTGTCTCACGATTCCCGAGCATGAAACGGCACAGGGGATGTTCAGTGTGCTATGTTGCTGAAAAACAGATTCCATGGGCTCTAACTGTGGGCTCCATCTATAGCGGGACGGTGGGCAGGCCTCTGCACTCTAGTTATGAATAGGTCTCCCTCTGCCATATGGAGGCATTGAATGATACACCGAGAGCAACTGGCAGCAAAAGAGCTGAGCACAGAACTCTCAGATATACTGCAGCAGGTAACTTCGATTGTAAACTACATCAAACCACATCCACTGCACAAAACTATGTGGAGATATGGGATCAGAGCATGACAATGTTGTATTTCACAACGAGGCTTTGTGGTTATCGAGGGGGAGTATTGGAATGTTTTTCGCATTGACAGATGGAATGTTGTCATTCCCAATAAAAAAAAGATTTAAAAAAGACTTGGTTGACTTTGTGTCACGAAAATAAAACATGCCTCCTTGCCTATGTAACAGAGATATTTGGGAAATTGAACATACTCAACGCAAGCATGCAGGGGAAATACAAAAACATTCTACAGATGAGTGACCGAATCAGTGGATTCAGAGGAAAGATTTCTTATTGGAGAGTCTTTCAAAAACGAACCATGCCCCCTTCCCTCGGCTGTCCATGTTTCTAACAGAAAACAACATCAGTAAGTGTCCCACATGAGTGATGACTGCTCCCCTCCAACACTAGGAAGAGCACTTTGGGACCTACTTCCCAATCCGTCTGACTGTGATCCTGGCTCAGCTGACATCCCGGTAAGTAAAATCAAACAGCTGATCGAGCTGTCATGAGACCGAATGCATTCACGGGTCACTACGGAGGAGTTCTGGTTCCTAACTCAAAGGCAATACCTTGCAGTCACCCCCTGAGCGTTAATGCTGCGTTCAAAACAACTGGGAACTCGGAAATCTCAGACTTCCGACTTAAATGCGTTCAAGACAACTGGGAACTGAGGGGAAAAACAAGCTCCGACTGGGGAAAAACGTTTTGCACTTTGAATCCAACTCTGAATTCCAACTCGCGACTCTTTCTAGAGCTCAGACTTTCCGACCTGAAGATCACTGACGCCATGTATTGACTGCCATAGCCCCAAATATAAAAGTAAACATTGGCTGTCATTTTTTTTTTTATTCACATGGTTGAGGTCGCGAGAATGTTCATATATCAAAACGGGGTTGTTGGCCAAACAAGTTAGGGAACTCCTGCCTTATACCTTTTCTCATTAATGAAGTAATCAGAGGTCTAATATTGGGCTAGGGCAGAAGTGTAACTGTGGTCTCCCTGTACTCTCCCCTGGACGGTATAAATACCTAGCTGTCACTGACTGAAATAACATTGTCTGGGATACTGACTGTGACTGGGATAAAATTAACACAGAATACATGCAATGACTGAGCAACATCCGTTCACAATAATGCAATGCATGTTCCTCCAGCCTTTCAATCAGTTTGGATGGAAACAGTAGTAATCTTCCAAAACAGAAAAAACTAAGCTGGCATGGAACTTAGGCTCTTCAATAATTTTATTAAATTAGGAAACACATTTAGATACTGACTTTCAGAAGCAGTAATTACAAACAGAAACAGTAACTCACCTTAAAAGAGCGGTGGAAGCCAGCATCTTCTGAGGTGACATTCTTATTCTGAACCATTTTGGATGTCGGTCGACGTTAATTCAGCCGATCCACTGATTTAGATTAGGTATCACTGTGGTCCAATGGGAGACACACAGAAGACACGGCAGCTAGATGTGGTCGGTCGGTAGTCTTGACATAGATGGTTGTTGGATGGTTAAACTCTCATTTAATAGGGATTCCTGTGTCAGACAGTAAAACATTGTTACTAGTTGATAAAACCGAGTTGTATCAGCGGTCACACTCCTAACACACGAGCCTCGCTATCTCATTAAAATGAAATTTGAGTGTATTAAACGTTACAATCGAAATGAAATAACACGCAAAGTTATCATTAACACTTGATCGTTTAAACAAACTTATTAAAATAGATTCGTGGCATTGTGAAAGTGCATTCAAATTGTCTACATTACCCGAAGAGTTATCTAGACTGAACTAGCTCGCTTAGCGTCCATTGAACATTCATTGTTTTTAAAAACACGTCATGTTGGCTAACAGTAACGTTAGCTAGACAGGCTAACCAAGCTAGCTAGCTAGATTGCAGTCCGGTTGAAGTTGACTAAACTCTTGACGACTTCGACAACTCGAACATATTCGTACGGTTGATATCCCGAACTTTACGTAATATAATAAAACCAGATATTTCATTTTTGACTTACCCCGTTATTGTCCGTGTTCCTCCAGCCTTGACGCCGTTTAGATGCCAGCCACTGCCTTTGTTGAACGTTGACTGTTTCGAGAAGCGCAGCGCATCGTCGGGGTGCCTGTTTATAACCTCTGCTGATCCCCCGCCCACTCTGCTACGGTTTATCCAATCAGATCGCAGTAAACACTGACCAATATAACATTAGGACACACGCGATAGGATAATTTACCGAGGAGGGCGGAGCACCATTTTTTCATTTGCAACTGCAGTGCAACCGACTGCAACCGAGCTGCACGTTATCGGAGCCTAGTTTCATCCGGTTACATCCGTGGCATGTTTTCGAATAAGCAGTGGTGTCATTAGGCAATCTGATACGAGTTTCCATAACCACGCATCACTTGTGCTATGCAGTATTTTAAAAAACATGTTTTACTGACAAAAATAAACAATACTGCGCTAGGCATTAGCAGGCACTGCAAGAAGCCCCTGGAGTGACACGGTGCCTGTTTTCTTATGTTCTTACTTATTCCCTCTGCATTGTTGGGAAAGGGCTCGTCAGTCAGCATTTCACGGTAAAGTCTACACCTGTTGCATTCGATGCATGTGACAAATAATATTTGATATGATTTATTTTTATTTGATTGGTCGAGATTTCACAACGCACTGGACCACTCTCGTCCCTTCACCCCTCCCAAAACCCATACAGTACCGTTTAGACGTCAATGTCAACACTAAGCAAAACGCCAGTCAGTCTGCAGCATAGCACAGAGAACATCTGGTTATTCGGAACTTGTTGTGCAAAGGTGAGACTCTCACGAACACGTCGATTGTTTTGCTCTAGGATGCCCAAAATCCTCACACGACCTTACATTTTAGTCATTTAGCAGACGCTCTTATCCAGAGCGATTTACAGGAGCAATTAGGGTTAAGTGCCTTGCTCAAGGGCACATCGACAGATTTTTCACCTAGTCGGCTCAGAACCAGCGACCTTTCGGTTACTGCCACAACGCTCTTAACCACTAAGCTACCTGCCGCCCACTTGTCTGAAGGTCCCAGGTACCAGTTGGAAAAAACTAATAGAAGTATATATGGAGATACACTCCATGACCAAAAGTATGTGGACACCTGCTGGTCAAACATCTCATTCAAAATTCATGGGCATTAATATGGAGTTGGTCCCCCCCTTTGCTGCTATAACAGCCTCCACTCTTCTGGGAAGGTTTTCCACTAGATTCTGGAACATTGCTGCAGGGACTTGCTTCCATTCAGCCACAAGAGCATTAGTGAGGCCGGGCACTGATGTTGGGCGATTAGGCCTGGCTCGCAGTCGACGTTCCAATTCATCCCAAAGGTGTTCGATGGGGTTGAGTTAAGGGCTCTGTGCAGGCCAGTCAAGTTCTTCCACACCGAACTCGACAAACCATTTCTGTATGGACCTCGCTTTTGGCACGGGGGTATTGTCATGCTGAAACAGGAAAGGGCCTTCCCCAAACTGTTGCCACAAAATTGGAAGCACAGAATTGTCTAGAAAGTCATTGTATGCTGTAGCGTTAAGATTTCCCTTCACTGGAACTAAGGGGCCTAGCCCAAACCATGAAAAACAGACCCAGACCATTATTCCTCCTCTACCAAACTTTACAGTTGGCACTATGCATTGGGCCAGGTAGCGTTCTCCTGGCATCCGCCAAACCCAGATTTGTCTGTCGGACTGCCAGATGGTGAAGCGTGATTCATCACTCCAGAGAACACGTTTCCAGAGTCCAATGGCGGCGAGCTTTACACCACTCCAGCCGACGCTTGGCATTCTGCATGGTGATCTTAGGCTTGTGTGCGGCTGCTCAGCCATGGAAACCCATTTCATTAAGCTCCCGACTAACTGTTATTGTGCTGACGTTGCTTCCAGTGGCAGTTTGGAACTCGGTAGTGAGTGTTGCAACCGCGCATCAGCATTCGGCGGTCCCGTTCTGTGAGCTTGTGTGGCCTACCACTTCGCGGCTGAGCCGTTGTTGCTCTTAGACGTTTCCACTTCTCAATAACCGCACTTACAGTTGACCGGGGCAGCTCTAGCAGGGCAGAACTGACTTGTTGGAAAGGTGGTATCCTATGACAGTGCCACGTTGAAAGTCACTGAGCTCTTCAGTAAGGCCATTTTACATTTACATTTTAGTCATTTAGCAGACACTCTTATCCAGAGCGACTTACAGTTAGTGAGTGCATACAATTATTTATTTTTTCATACATTCTACTGCCAGTGTTTGTCTATGGAGATTGCATGGCAGTGTGCTCGAATTTTATACACCTGTCATTTGACTGAAATAGCCAACTCCACTAATTTGAAGAGGTGTGCAAATACTTTTGTATATATAGTGTCCTGTAATGCCTAAAATAAGGGGATAAATAAACTTCAAAATTAGATTTTTTGGGGACTATCTGTTCCATGTAGTGTATCTGTTATTCAATGTGTTTCTATTGGCTAATAGCAGTAACACCAAATTCAATGTTTTATCCAAAATCTTTTTTAAAAATATATATACCTTAAGGGGTCTTACAATTCTAAGTCAAATAGCTAAATGATCCTTGCTATGACCATCATAAAACAATTTCATAGCTTAGTAGAAACCAACTCACGTTTTAACTTGGTCCGCTTGCATTTCTTAATGAACCAAATCTGAAATTAGGCCAAATCAGCAAGTGCAGTCACCCTTTAAAACGAACGAATGACATGTTGCACCTCTACCTTGCTACCTTTCAGACGGACCAAGGAGGAGGGCAGATGAGAACAGCAGGCCAGTGGAGAACTTAGAACAGCAGCAGCCAGAGGCAACTGGTAGGGAAGATGATTATATAGGTGACCCAGACACAGGCCCAACTGGTAGGGAAGATGATTATATAGGTGACCCAGACACAGGCCCAACTGGTAGGGAAGATGATTATATAGGTGACCCAGACACAGGCCCAAAGGAGGTTAAAGGACAATTCCACCACTTTATACCCAGTTATTATGCTGTTAGTATATACGCACTTGTAACAGATGTTTAATCGTACTCTCCTTGCGTTGTGTTTAGTTTAAAGAAATCACCCCCGCCAGTGGTCCCAGTTGATCGTTATTTATTATCTGTGATTAAATAGGAAACAGCACGTTAGTTGTGCAGAGCTTAATGATGTTGATGGCTGTCGACAGTAAAATCCCTTGCATCACATTTTCATTCTGAGGAGACCTGACGTTCGCGATCCCCCCCCCCCTATCTGCAAGCGGGGCGCCTTATTGTCATCGGAATTGAACCAACCAATAAGAGTGTTTGAACATTAAATACACGTTTCTTTAGAGGCAAGTGGAAACATAACCAACCCTGTTACACACTATTGTAAGATTTGATACACATGTTTATGTCTATCGTTTTTGTTAGTCATGCTGGCACCATTCCTCATTGTCATCATGCCGCTTCTGTGTTGCCCTCGTATACAGCATACTACGATTCCCAGGGTGCATTTTGTCTCCCATGATGCAATGCTTCGACTCGTTAGCCTGCAATTAGTTTAGCAAGCTGGCTATTAAGGCCAGACAAAGCTTAGTCTAAATATATTGCTTATGTTATAAGTTCTGATTGCATTTCACGTTACCTTTGGGTTGTAAATATATTAGAATGCTTGCTTGAATGTCATGCTGGAATGTGTGTTCATGTCATTGTCACCAATCAACTGCAATACAATCACAATTATTTCGAATTTAGATGCTAACTAGCTACGCTAACCAGAACAGAGTTACTGTAACTAGGTTAAAATGCTAGCTAGCCCAATTGCTAACGTTCCATAGTAGGCCAGGCCTGTGCAATGCATTGCTAATACCTGGCTGCTCCCCACTTTTCCCGGAACTGAGTTTCCTGCAGGATTCAACTGCAGGCACTGCGTGGTGCAGTATGGAAAATGTATGCACTCACTAACTGTAAGTCGCTCTGGATAACAGCGTCTGCTAAATGACTAAAATGTAATGTAAAATGTAATGCTTTAATACAGCAAGCCTATAAACTTTTGCACAGCTGAGAATAAGATCCATTATCCGAGAGTTCATTATTTCCACGTTTGATCATTTGGTGGGATG
Organism: Coregonus sp. 'balchen'; assembly: GCA_902810595.1. Taxonomy (NCBI): domain Eukaryota; kingdom Metazoa; phylum Chordata; class Actinopteri; order Salmoniformes; family Salmonidae; genus Coregonus; species Coregonus sp. 'balchen'. Next base: position 50,013,960 of record LR778273.1, on the reverse strand, counting down.
ATACTTCATTTCTATCAACTCCATTGCCTTGTTCCTTCCATAGATAGTCGCAGGCCTGTGCATGCATTATATACAATAGCTTGCTGCACAATTTATTTTCCCAGAACTGAGTTTCCTGCAGGGGGCTGCAGCACAACCTCTGTTCATAGAGCAGACTGTCTGTTGTCAAAAACCCCTTTGATCTTTTTCTACCAATGCTGGCTGGAAGTTGAAAGCAGAGCAGAGCATGACAACTTACCAGGTACTCCACCTGTACTCCACCTGTACCTACCGATAGATACTCTATGTCATCTCAGTCTGCAGGCACCAGACTTCAAGGCAGGTGTCCGTCTCAAACACTAATATACGTCATAAACACATACACACAAATACTATACATTTGTCTTCTCTCTCTATTTGTCAAAATCCCAATTCCTTCATTATGTTTACGTTCCAAATGGCACCCTATATTTGACTTTTTACCCCTTTTTCTCCCCAATTGGTAGTTAGGCCCAGAGTGCACTACTGTTGACCAGAGCCAGGACATAGGGTGCTATTTGGGATGCACTCCAGGCTCTGAGGGGACCTGAGGAGATAGCATCAGAACTGGGATGAGTTGACACTTGTGAATTAACATCACCATGTAAAACACGTGCAATATACCTGCCTTTCTCACACACACACACACTCTCTCTCTCTCACACTCACGCCACGATAAATGTTTGGCTGTCTCACAATCCTGATCAAAGTTCCAAAGGCTGGGCCTAATATAGTGTATAAGAGGTCATACAATAAAGTTTTGTAGTGATTCCTATGTTGTTGATGTAAATAATGTATGTTGGTCCGTGGTGTGTAATGAGGAGCAACCAGACGCTGCACTTGACAGATTTATGAAATTGCTTATTCCAGTTACTAATAAGCATGCACCCATTAAGAAAATTACTGTAAAAACTGTGAAATCCCCTTGGATTGATGAGGAACTGAAAAATTGTATGGTTGAGAGGGATGAGGCAAAAGGTATGGCAAATAAGTCTGGCTGCACAACCGATTGGCAAACGTATTGCAAACTGAGAAATCATGTGACTAAACTGAATAAAAAGAAGAAGAATCAACACTATGAAACAAAGATAAATGACATAAAGAATGATAGTAAAAAGCTTTGGAGCACCTTAAATGACATTTTGGGCTAAAAGGCAAACTCTGCTCAATCATTCATTGAATCAGATGGCTCATTCATCACAAAACCCACTGATATTGCCAATTACTTTAAGGATTTTTTTAATTGGCAAGATCAGCCCTCAGGTTCGGAGGGAAGCAAAAGTCATTCTGTAAAGCCCCCTTTACTGGCTCAAATAGCCGACCAATCAGCCTGTTACCAACCCTTAATAAACTTCTGTAAAAAATGGTGTTTGACAAGATACAATGCTATTTTACAGTAAACAAATTGACAACAGACTTTCAGCACGCTTATAGGGAAGGACATTCAACAAGCACAGCACTTACAAAAATGACTGATGATTGGCTGAGAGAAATTGATGATAAAATGATTGTGGGGGCTGTTTTGTTAGACTTCAGTGTGTCTTTTGACATTATCGATCATAGTCTGCTGCTGGAAAAACGTATGTGTTATGGCTTTATACCCCCTGCTATATTGTGGATAAAGAGTTACCTGTCTAACAGAACACAGAGGGTGTTCTTTAATGGAAGCCTCTCCAACATAATCCAGGTAGAATCAGGAATTCCCCAGGGCAGCTGTCTAGGCCCCTTACTTTTTTCAATCTTTACTAATGACATGCCACTGGCTTTGAGTAAAGCCAGTGTGTCTATGTATGTGGATGACTCAACACTATACACGTCAGCTACTACAGCGACTGAAATGACTGTAACACTTAACAAAGAGCTGCAGTTAGTTTCGGAATGGGTGGCAAGGAATAAGTTAGTCCTAAATATATCCAAAATTAAAAGCATTGTATTTGGGACAAATCATTCACTAAACCCTAAACCTCAACTACATCTCATAATGAATAATGTGGAAATTGAGCAAGTTGAGGTGACTAAACTGTCATGGTCAAAACATGTTGATACAACAGTAGCTAAGATGGGGAGAAGTCTGTCTATAATAAAGCGCTGCTCTGCCTTCTTAACAGCACTATCAACAAGGCAGGTCCTACAGGCCCTAGTTTTGTCGCACCTGGACTCCTGTTCAGTCGTGTGGTCAGGTGCCACAAAGAGGGACTTAGGGAAATTGCAATTGGCTCAAAACAGGGCAGCACAGCTGGCCCTTGGATGTACACAGAGAGCTAACATTAATAATATGCATGTCAATCTCTCCTGGCTCAAAGTGGAAGAGAGATTGACTTCATCACTACTTGTATTTGTGAGAGGTATTGACATTTTGAAAGGACCGAGGTGTCTGTTTAAATGACTAGCACACAGCTCAGACAACCATGCATACCCCACAAGACATGCCACCAGAGGTCTCTTCACAGTCCCCGTCCAGAACAGACTATGGGAGGCGCACAGTACTACATAGAGCCATGACTACATGGAACTCTATTCCACATCAGGTAACTGATGCCAGCAGGTAAAAATACACCTTATGGAACAACGGGGACTGTGAAGAGACACACACAAAGGTACAGACACATTCATATGCACACATTATGATATTGTTGTATGGTGGTATTACATATTTTGTATTGTAGATATGTAGTGGTGTAATAATGTTATATGATGTTCTGTTTTATATTTTGTTTTATATGTAATTTAAGTGCTTTAATATGTTTGGACCCCAGGAAGAGTAGCTGCAGCCTTGGCAGGAACTAATGGGGATCCATAATAAACCCCAGGAAGAGTAGCTGCTGCCTTGGCAGGAACTAATGGGAATCCATAATAAACCCCAGGAAGAGTAGCTGCTGCCTTGGCAGGAACTAATGGGGATCCATAATAAACCCCAGGAAGAGTAACTGCTGCCTTGGCAGGAACTAATGGGGATCCATAATAAACCCCAGGAAGAGTAGCTGCTGCCTTGGCAGGAACTAATGGGGATCCATAATAAATACAAATACAAACAAACACAAATAAGCAGACGTGGCAGACGAAGGGTAGCAGAACTTCTGTGTACTAATATGTTCAGACGCCACCTGGTGGACATATGTTACTTCACCAATAGAAATGGAAATCATACTGCAGAAATTCCCAGACGGTACATCCTAAATTCAGATTGAATGTAGTTTTATTAAAGCTGGAACATTTGACATTTTCTCCAACATGTTAAAGTATTAAAGTGGTCTTTCTCAACAAACAACAAAGCACATTGCAATGCACAGCTTCAAAAGTTATATTACATGTGTTTTTCCTTGGCTTTTGAAAATAATTATTCACGATTCATTCACGATTATCCGTAACCATGGTAGCATCCACATTCATGTAGAAGTGTTTAGAAACATATTATATTTTTATTTACCAGAAAAGTGACTCCAAAACTACACAATACATTATTTACCATTTTATTTCTATTGGGCACAAAATCATCTGAAACACAACCAAAACAAACAGCAAACGTATCCAACAAGTTTGTAGAGTCACAAGCTTCATGTGGTCATTGTGTGCTATGAATATGGAACCAAATACTAAACGTTTTACTACACATTAGTGAGTTTCTCCCAATACTTCTGGTCCCATAAAATGGGGACTGTGTACAAAACGTTCTGTAATTTCTAAACGGTTCACCCGATATGGATGAAAATACCCTCAAATTAAAGCTGACTGCACTTTAACCTCATTGTCGTTGTAGAATTTCAAATCCAAAGTGCTGGAGTACAGAGCCAAAAAACACACAAAACAGCCCCATATATCTAACTAACAGACCCATATAAGCTAGGTAACAGACACATGTAACTAGGTAACAGACCCATATAACTAGATAACAGACCCATATAACTAGGTAACAGACCCATATAACTAGATAACAGACCCATATAACTAGGTAACAGACCCATATAACTAGATAACAGACCCAATAACTAGGTAACAGACCCATATAACTAGGTAAGAGACCCATATAACTAGGTAACATACCCATATAACTAGGTAAGCCATATATCTAGGTAACAGACCCATATAACTAGGTAACAGACCCATATATCTAGGTAACAGACCCATATAACTAGGTAACAGACCCATATAACTAGGTAAGAGACCCATATAACTAGGTAACATACCCATATAACTAGGTAACAGACCCATATAACTAGGTAACAGACCCATATAACTATGTAACAGACCCATATATCTAGGTAACAGACCAATATAACTAGATAACAGACCCATATATCTAGGTAACAGACCCATATAACTAGATAACAGACCCATATATCTAGGTAACAGACCCATATAACTAGGTAACAGACCCATATATCTAGGTAACAGACCAATATAACTAGATAACAGACCCATATATCTAGGTAACAGACCCATATAACTAGATAACAGACCCATATATCTAGGTAACAGACCCATATAACTAGATAACAGACCCATATATCTAGGTAACAGACCCATATAACTAGATAACATACCCATATAACTAGGTAACAGACCCATATAGCTAGGTAACATACCCATATATCTAGGTAACAGACCCAATAACTAGGTAACAGACCCATATAGCTAGGTAACATACCCATATATCTAGGTAACAGACCCATATATCTAGGTAACAGACCCAATAACTAGGTAACAGACCCATATATCTAGGTAACAGACCCAATAACTAGGTAACAGACCCATATATCTAGGTAACAGACCCATATATCTAGGTAACAGACCCATATATCTAGGTAACAAACCTATATAACTAAGTAATAACAAACCCATAACTAGGTAATCAATTATATATACACAAATCTCTTCAGTTACGGATCAAGTCACTCATCATATTTCTAACTTGTCTTGTCCACCAGTCCCTCAGATCTGCAATACTAAATATCAAGAAACATTTTCTTATAGGCCATTGTGAACTGGTGGAGCTGCCAGGGTGTAACCTGACACCACTGGAGGTTTTGATGGCATCAAGAAATTCCTGCAGATGGTCCAGGCTGAGATGGTGGGTCAGGAGGTGGGGTAGCTGGGACTGGGACTGGGGCTGGGACTGGGACTGGGACTGGGACTGGACTGGGCTGGGACTGGACTGGGACTGGGGCTGGGCTGGGACTGGGGCTGGGGCTGGGGCTGGGCTGGGACTGGGGCTGGGGCTGGGGCTGGGGCTGGGACTGGGCTGGGACTGGGACTGGGCTGGGACTGGGCTGGGACTGGGGCTGGGGCTGGGGCTGGGCTGGGACTGGGACTGGAGCAGGCTGGGACTGGAGCTGGGGTGTAGCAGGCTGGAGCTGGGACTGGGACTGGTTTGGGCTTGACGAGCCGTTCGTACAGAGTCTGGAGGCTCCTGATGGCCACCAGAGCTCTGAAGTACGGCGTTTTCATCTGGCCGGAGGTGAGCGGTGCACCGCCTGTCTCTCTCAGGGCGGAGACATAGTAATAGGCCTCGGACAGGAAGCCCATCGTGGAGGTCTCGTTGGTGGGTGTCAGCGGCACTCAAGATGTCCGTCAGCGTGGTGAAGACCTCAAGGAACCTGCCGGTGTGTTCGCTGTCTGCGAAAGCCTGCAGCTTCAGCTGGTCCCTGTAGAAGCGGAGGGAAAGAGCTGTGGTGGCGCCGAGGGGTGATTCGATGATGGAATCCACAAAACGCTGGTCTCTGGATGCCCTGGCAGACAGTCCAAACAGTCGAGGCTTGGGACTGTCCTTGTTTTGGTTCAGGGTCTGGAGGGCTTCCAGGTACTGTCCTTGTTTTGGTTCAGGGTCTGGAGGGCTTCCAGGTGCTGTCCTTGTTTTGGTTCAGGGTCTGGAGGGCTTCCAGGTACTGTCCTTGTTTTGGTTCAGGGTCTGGAGGGCTTCCAGGTACTGTCCTTGTTTTGGTTCAGGGTCTGGAGGGCTTCCAGGGTCTGGAGGGCTTCCAGGTACTGTCCTTGTTTTGGTTCAGGGTCTGGAGGGCTTCCAGGTGCTGTCCTTGTTTTGGTTCAGGGTCTGGAGGGCTTCCAGGTACTGTCCTTGTTTTGGTTCAGGGTCTGGAGGGCTTCCAGGTGCTGTCCTTGTTTTGGTTCAGGGTCTGGAGGGCTTCCAGGTACTGTCCTTGTTTTGGTTCAGGGTCTGGAGGGCTTCCAGGTACTGTCCTTGTTTTGGTTCAGGGTCTGGAGGGCTTCCAGGTACTGTCCTTGTTTTGGTTCAGGGTCTGGAGGGCTTCCAGGTACTGTCCTTGTTTTGGTTCAGGGTCTGGAGGGCTTCCAGGTGCTGTCCTTGTTTTGGTTCAGGGTCTGGAGGGCTTCCAGGTACTGTCCTTGTTTTGGTTCAGGGTCTGGAGGGCTTCCAGGTACTGTCCTTGTTTTGGTTCAGGGTCTGGAGGGCTTCCAGGTACTGTCCTTGTTTTGGTTCAGGGTCTGGAGGGCTTCCAGGTACTGTCCTTGTTTTGGTTCAGGGTCTGGAGGGCTTCCAGGTACTGTCCTTGTTTTGGTTCAGGGTCTGGAGGGCTTCCAGGTGCTGTCCTTGTTTTGGTTCAGGGTCTGGAGGGCTTCCAGGTGCTGTCCTTGTTTTGGTTCAGGGTCTGGAGGGCTTCCAGGTGCTGCCAGATTGCCATAGTCCCTTCTCCATCCACCATCATTTGGAAGACACCCGGGAGATCTTCAGCAGCCTGGACATCTCGTGCATATCCACCAGGACCTGGATCCTCCTGTCCGGGAGAGCCGGGTCAGGGAGAGCCGGGTCCAGGTTGGAGGGATCTGAAACATCCATCTTGGCTCCAAGCTCTTTCAGAACACGGACGTTGGTCGCTGAACATCCGCCCAATGTAATGGCTGCGACCTCCGCTTCCATGTCATCCAGCTTTTATTTTTTTAATTTTTTTTATTTAACCTTTATTTAACTAGGCAAGTCAGTTAAGAACAAATTCATATTTACAATGACGGCCTACCAAAAGGCAAAAGGCCTCCTGCGGGGACGGGGGCTGGGATTAAAAATACAAATATAGGACAAAACACACATCACTGTGATGAAGGAGTCAGGCGCAGGAGGGTAAATCACAGAACAACAGGCTTTAATCCGCAAAATACAGGTTTACGCAGAAATGCGTCAAACACACTCCAGGGCACAAAACAGGCGCACTGGAAAATACAAGGCACACGGGAAAATACTCCCGTCGATACAAAATACACGAGCTCCACCGAGCTTCACTAACCTCCACAATAAACAATCACCCCACACAGACAAGGAAGCAGAGGGAACACTTATACCATGACTAATGAGGGAATAAGGACCAGGTGTGTGTGATTGAAGACAAGACAAATGGAGTGATGATAAATGGATCGGCAGTAGCTAGTAAGCCGGTGACGCCGAACGCCGAAACCTGCCCGAACAAGGAGGGGAGGCAGCCAATCACGACAAGAGAGACACCACAACACTACATAAAGAGAGACACCACAACACTACATAAAGAGAGACACCACAACACTACATAAAGAGACACCACAACACTACATAAAGAGACACCACAACACTACATAAAGAGAGACGCCACAACACTACATAAAGAGAGACGCCACAACACTACATAAAGAGAGACGCCACAACACTACATAAAGAGAGACGCCACAACACTACATAAAGAGAGACACCACAACACTACATAAAGAGAGACGCCACAACACTACATAAAGAGAGACGCCACAACACTACATAAAGAGAGACGCCACAACACTACATAAGAGAGACCCAACTACATAAAGAGAGACGCCAGAACACTACATAAAGAGAGACACCACAAACACTACATAAAGAGAGACACCACAACACTACATAAAGAGAGACACCACAACACTACATAAAGAGAGACACCACAACACTACATAAAGAGAGACACCACAACACTACATAAAGAGAGACACCACAACACTACATAAAGAGAGACGCCACAACACTACATAAAGAGACACCACAACACTACATAAAGAGAGACGCCACAACACTACATAAAGAGACACCACAACACTACATAAAGAGAGACGCCACAACACTACATAAAGAGAGACACCACAACACTACATAAAGAGAGATACCACAACACTACATAAAGAGAGACACCACAACACTACATAAAGAGAGACACCACAACACTACATAAAGAGAGACACCACAACACTACATAAAGAGAGACACCACAACACTACATAAAGAGAGACCACAACACTACATAAAGAGAGACCTAAGACAACAACATAGCATGGCAGCAACACATGACAACACAGCATGGTAGCAACACCACATGACAACAACATGGCAGCAATACAACATGGCAGCAGTACAAAACATGGTACAAACATTATTGGTCACAGACAACAGCACAAAGGGCAAGAAGGTAGAGACAACAATACGTCACACGAAGCAGCCACAACTGGCAGTAAGAGTGTCCATGATTGAGTCTTTAAATGAAGAGATGGAGATAAAACTGTCCAGTTTGAGTGTTTTTTGCAGCTCGTTCCAGTCGCTAGCTGCAGCGAACTGAAAAGAGGAGCGACCCAGGGATGTGTGTGCTTTGGGGACCTTTAACAGAATGTGACTGGCAGAACGGGTGTTGTATGTGGAGGATGAGGACTGCAGTAGGTATCTCAGATAGGGGGGAGTGAGGCCTAAGAGGGTTTTATAAATAAGCATCAACCAGTGGGTCTTGCGACGGGTATACAGAGATGACCAGTTTACAGAGGAGTATAGAGTGCAGTGATGTGTCCTATAAGGAGCATTGGTGGCAGGTAGCTGAGTGGTTAAGAGCGTTGTGCCAGTAACCGAAAGGTCGCTGGTTCCAATCCCCGAGCCGACTAGGTGAAAAATCAGTCGATGTGCCCTTGAGCAAGGCACTTAACCCTAATTGCTCCTGTAAGTCGCTCTGGACAAGAGCGTCTGCTAAATGACTAAAATGTAAATGTAATTGAAGGAAGAGACGCACCAGGTTGACAGGGAACATCACTTTAACATCGTCATGTAAGCTCACCAGCATGAATGTGACCATGTCTCTGGCCATCAGCAAGGTCTCGTCCAGCTCCATCCCAGCACAACTCCCTCATCCCCGTAACACTCCTCCTCCTGGATGTCCGGTTCCCCCATTAGAAGGGCTCTCTGCCCTCTCCCTTCTCCTCATTCACCTTAGCCACCTTAGCCTCCAGCGACTCCAGCACAGTGTGGTTGAAACCAGGGCTGCCGTTAGTGACACCGAACCATCTCCTGATGGTGGCTTGGTCTGGCAGCCGCAGGGCGAAGGTGTGACGGATGTAGCCGTAGACTTGGGCGGAAGGTGAAGGTCCTTATGGCACTGCTCTCTGCTTGGATCACATTTTAAAGGACTCAACTTTCATAAAGTCAGTATACATACTTTACCTGTTTTTTTCCACCTTCTCGACAATGCTTTTGCAGCCCGAATGGAGAATGTTTTATGTATAGACGGCTGCAACAATGCCTTTCGACTTAAAGATTAAAAGTCTCAATATTGCCGTCTGCCGGCCTAGGCTTTGGGCTAAATAATGCCAATGCTAACTAATGTTAGCTAGCTAATTTACTGGCTAGCTAGCCAGGCCAGTTTTAGCTAGCTACATGAGAAAACGTGAGGAGAATAGGACTGCTTGCTGGGTGTAGTGTACGGCAGTTTGATTAGCTAGGTTAATTGACTTTACAATTTGCTGGCAAGCTACTCATGGTAGAACCAAGCTACTCATGGTAGAACCAAGCTACTCATGGTAGAACCAGCATGGCAATTAGTCACGGATCTTGGAGCGGCATGCCACCATCATCTGTTGTATTGGCCCCGTGTAGCTCAGTTGGTAGAGCATGGCGCTTGCAACGGCAGGGTTGTGGGTTCGATTCCCACGGGGGGCCAGTATGAAAAAAATAATAATTTATGCATTCACTAACTGTAAAGTCGCTCTGGATAAGAGCGTCTGCTAAATGACGTAAATGTATTGAATGATGTTTGTCGTTAGCAATGACTGTAAGCAAGAGCAAAAATTACTGATTTGACAAATTTGTTTAAAAGTATATAGCTAGCTAGCTATATGTATTGATTTGAACGCATAGCCCCCTGATCAGATTTGATCAAAGATGATCTGTTTAGCACAGTTTTCTACTCAAACTCAAATTCTTCTTCTTCTTCTATGATAAAATGGCGGTCCGCAAACAAACGTTAAAGGTGCATGCCGCCACCGACTGTGCTGGAGTGTGTGGTCTGCACCCCAGACCCCTCCCCTGCACCCCAGACCCCTCCCTCAAATCCCCAAACCCCTCCCCTGCACCTCAGACCCCTCCCCAAACCCCTCCCCTGCACCCCAGACCCCTCCCTCAAACCCCAAACCCCTCCCCTGCACCCCAGACCCCTCCCTCAAAATATATAAGGAGATGTGGTATATTACCTGTAGAATATATAAGGAGATGTGGTATATTACCTGTAATATATAAGGAGATGTGGTATATTACCTGTAATATATAAGGAGATGTGGTATATTACCTGTAATATATAAGGAGATGTGGTATATTACCTGTAATATATAAGGAGATGTGGTATATTACCTGTAATATATAAGGAGATGTGGTATATTACCTGTAATATATAAGGAGATGTGGTATATTACCTGTAATATATAAGGAGATGTGGTATATTACCTGTAATATATAAGGAGATGTGGTATATTACCTGTAATATATAAGGATGTGGTAATTACTGTAATATAAGGAGATGTGGTATATTACCTGTAATATATAAGGAGATGTGGTATATTACCTGTAATATATAAGGAGATGTGGTATATTACCTGTAATATATAAGGAGATGTGGTATATTACCTGTAATATATAAGGAGATGTGGTATATTACCTGTAATATATAAGGAGATGTGGTATATTACCTGTAATATATAAGGAGATGTGGTATATTACCTGTAATATATAAGGAGATGTGGTATATTACCTGTAATATATAAGGAGATGTGGTATATTACCTGTAATATATAAGGAGATGTGGTATATTACCTGTAATATATAAGGAGATGTGGTATATTACCTGTAATATATAAGGAGATGTGGTATATTACCTGTAATATATAAGGAGATGTGGTATATTACCTGTAATATATAAGGAGATGTTTATTTGACCCCCTTTCAAACACCCCCTTGTTTACCACTTTCTTGCAGGTATCAAATCAAATGTAATTTGTCACATGCTTCGTAAACAACAGGTGTAGACTAACAGTGAAATGCTTCCGGGTCCTTTTCCAACAATGCACTTTACCCCTACCTACAGGTACATATTACCTCGACTAACCTGTACCCCCACACATTGACTCGGTACCGGTACCCCCTGTATATAGCCTCATTATTGTTATTTTATTGCGTTATTTAAATAAAATAAAATAAATTAACTTTAGTTTATTTAGTAAATATTTTCTTAACTCTTATTTTCCTTAAAACTGCATTGTTGGTTAAGGGCTTGTAAGTAAGCATTTCACTGTAAGGTTGTATTCAGCGCATGTGACAAAAAATTTTTACTTTTTTTTATTGGCATACCCCTTTTATACATACAAGTGGGTAACTGGCAAATTTGGACGGGTGGGAGGTGTTGTGTGTGGTGCATTTCAAGTCATAGAGGTTAAACAATGGAAGTGTTAATGAATTGACCTGCAAAAAAGCAGAGAACCATTCACACAGACCTGATACCTGTATTTTGGTTACAGGGTCTGTGAAAATGCAGGAATCATGACTAGGTCTTTTGGTGGCTTTTATTTAACCATGTTTTTTTTAAAATCCCCTCCCACTTTCAGATATACCAGAAAGCAGGACAAAAGAAGCAGGTCAATGAGTGGAACCTTTGTCTGAAAGGGGTTTTAGTAAAGGTCTGTCTAATGTACGCTCAGGAATACAGGACTGAGAGCTTGTGGCTTCATTGTGTGTCCGTCAGCCTTTCCTCATCTATGTTGAATCGTGTTCACCAGCCTTCACTTCGTCCCTTGTCAATAACCTTGAGCTTTTTGTGGTGTTTAGGTTACATATGCTTTGACCCAGGTTACATATGCTTTGACCCAGGTTACATATGCTTTGACCCAGGTTACATATGCTTTGACCCATGTTACATATGCTTTGACCCATGTTACATATGCTTTGACCCAGGTTACATATGCTTTGACCCAGGTTACATATGCTTTGACCCAGGTTACATATGCTTTGACCCATGTTACATATGCTTTGACCCAGGTTACATATGCTTTGACCCAAACTAAAACCACTGTACTAATGATACTACATTTACCCTATAACCCTAGAGACATGTCCCAATTACCTGTCCTTCATCCCAAAGTGTGCACTTGTTCACTTCTCCTCACTGATTTCAAAGCAAATGACTGGTATCATAAATATGGTGGAAAATCCCACTAGCCGATGCCTCCACCAATACAATGCTTTTAGATTAGTGGGAAGCAGTGAATGATTGTACACTTCAGGAGAAAGGAGATTATTGGGACTCACGCCCTGTTCATCCTCCCCTCCCATCCCAGGTCAGTCCTTCAACAGCTGCATTCTGTGGAAGCACACCAGGGGGCACTACAGCTGTGTCCAGTGTGGTCACTACCCCTAACAGGAAGGAGATGACCGCCCACATCGATGGCCAACAAGAGCCCTGCCACAAAGCCCAGCACTGACAAGTACTAAAACGGCCTTGTTAGCTGGATGATGTTTAGAACAGTGTTTTCTCAATCCCCCCGGGGGTCCTTCAGGAATGGAAGGAGAAACAATTCTGTAAAAACGGTTATCGCCTGATTTCGTTTTCTGCTTTGACCACTGTTGGTGACGCTGGTTGCCATTGTCCCCGTTGGGGCGTTACAGGGGGATAATCTCAATGCATACTCCTCACCTCCTTCTCAAAACTCATTGGAGGAGATGGTCAGAGGGGCGGGACCTCTGGCTTTCTCATCCAATGGGTTTTGAGAAAGCGGTGAGGAGTATGCATTGAGATTATCCCGTAGTCTTTCTCTCACTGAACCCTCTTCTTGATTTCAGATGCCCCCTTTTGGCTCGCTCTCCTCAAAGACCAACGCCTCGTCGGACACAGAGGCTTCCACATACACCCAACTCTGTGTTCGACGTGCAATCCAATGGGAGTGGAGACAGAGAAGTTGAGGATAAATAACTTATTTTTCTACATTGTTATTGGACTCTTAAATAGTATTATATTATAGAAGCTTAATAGAAATGTCAATAGTCAAGAAATCATTTTCAATATTTTCATTTCAATGAACATATTCAAAACAATAATTCGTTCTTTGTAAAATACAATTTGACCAAGGTCAAGTCAGTGTGAAATTGAGTTTAAGTGAGTAATTTCTTCTGCAGAAAATGTGTTTATTGAAAAATAGGGTAAAAAACATGATCGCATACCCTCATAATTAAGGTGGGCTGGGCGAGACCTCCATGTCCAACCAATGGTTCTGTTAGTCAACAAACCACTTTCCATTGCTGATTAACTTGGCATGTGAGATGAACAGAAACAGCTTAACTTGGCATGTGAGATGAACAGAAACAGCTTAACTTGGCATGTGAGATGAACAGAAACTCTAGCTACCGCTGCCATCCAAAAGCTTCAATCTAAGACACGATCAAAATTATTATAAAAACGCCTAGAACTGCAGCAAATAAATATTTAACTTGTCTTGCTCTAGAAGCATAGCAACAGTCTTAAACCTGATAGTAGCAATAACCAAACATACCCCGTCAGTCAACTACCTCTTAATATAAGCAGCATAAGCTGCCGTCAGAAAATAAAAATATTTAAATTGACAAAACATGGTGTTAACTCTTCAAAATGGTCTATTACACAGCAGCTACAGACAAGCCACTGCTCATATCCACCGACTGGGCCCCGTGAGTCTTCAAATGTCTCTTCAGGTGACTGAGGCAGGTGTACGTCTTAGAACAGAGACGACAGGGGTACGGTCTCACCCCAGTGTGATTCAGGATGTGGGTCTTCAACTCCGCACCGCGACGAAATGCCTTTCCACACTCGTGACACACGTAGGGTCGTTCCCCCGTATGTATCCGCATGTGGAGAGTCACCTGACTAGCCATGGTGAAGCCTTTCTCGCAGACGGTGCACTTGTACGGTCTCTCCCCGGTGTGTGTTCTCCTGTGGATCTGTAGCTCTCCCGCAGAGCAGAAAGTCTTGCCGCAGTCGGAGCAGAGGAAAGGTTTCTCCCCTGTGTGTGTTCTGATGTGTATGGTCAGGTTTCCGTTCACAGAGAACCGCTTGGCGCAGTAGGTGCACTGGTATGGCCTCTCGCCGGTGTGGGTCCGCATGTGGAGCTTCAGGTCTCCTTTGCATCTGAAGGCCTTTCCACAACTGGGGCAGATCTTGGACCTCTCTTGGGAGTGACGCTGCTCATGCCCATGTAGCCAGCCCTAAAGGAATTTTATTAGACATATTTAAGCTGAATACAACAGAACACCTGGGAGCTGAATACAACAGAACACCTGGGAGCTGAATACAACAGAACACCTGGGAGCTGAATACAACAGAACACCTGGGAGCTGAATACAACAGAACACCTGGGAGCTGAATACACCAGAATACCTGGGAGCTGAATACAACAGAACACCTGGGAGCTGAATACAACAGAACACCTGGGAGCTGAATACAACAGAACACCTGGGAGCTGAATACAACAGAACACCTGGGAGCTGAATACACCAGAATACCTGGGAGCTGAATACAACAGAACACCTGGGAGCTGAATACAACAGAACACAAGGGAGCTGAATACAACATAACACCTGGGAGCTGAATACAACAGAACACCTGGGAGCTGAATACAACAGAACACCTGGGAGCTGAATACAACAGAACACCTGGGAGCTGAATACAACAGAACACCTGGGAGCTGAATACAACAGAACACCTGGGAGCTGAATACAACAGAACACCTGGGAGCTGAATACAACAGAACACCTGGGAGCTGAATACAACAGAACACCTGGGAGCTGAATACAACAGAACACCTGGGAGCTGAATACAACAGAACACCTGGGAGCTGAATACAACAGAACACCTGGGAGCTGAATACAACAGAACACCTGGGAGCTGAATACACCAGAATACCTGGGAGCTGAATACAACAGAACACCTGGGAGCTGAATACAACAGAACACCAGGGAGCTGAATACAACAGAACACCTGGGAGCTGAATACAACAGAACACCTGGGAGCTGAATACAACAGAACACCTGGGAGCTGAATACAACAGAACACCTGGGAGCTGAATACAACAGAACACCTGGGAGCTGAATACAACAGAACACCTGGGAGCTGAATACAACGAACACCTGGGAGCTGAATACAACAGAACACCTGGGAGCTGAATACAACAGAACACCTGGGAGCTGAATACAACAGAACACCTGGGAGCTGAATACAACAGAACACCTGGGAGCTGAATACAACAGAACACCTGGGAGCTGAATACACAGAACACCTGGGAGCTGAATACAACAGAACACCTGGGAGCTGAATACAACAGAACACCTGGGAGCTGAATACAACAGAACACCTGGGAGCTGAATACAACAGAACACCTGGGAGCTGAATACAACAGAACACCTGGGAGCTGAATACAACAGAACACCTGGGAGCTGAATACAACAGAACACCTGGGAGCTGAATACAACAGAACACCTGGGAGCTGAATACAACAGAATACCTGGGAGCTGAAGCACTTTCCACACTGTTCACACTTGTAGGGCTTCTCTTCTCCGTCATGGGCCTTCTGGTGGGCCCTCAGCTCGGCGACGCCCGGGAACGGCCCCTCACCACAGTACCTGACAATACACAGGATAGCACTTTATATAAGGTAGCCTTTATTGCCTGAGTCCCAAATGCCTCCCTGTTCCCTTATATAGTGCACTACTGTAGACCAGGGCCAATAAGGGATAGGCTGCCATTTGGGACACAGATTTCTGCTTTTCCCTTACAGGACATTAAATACAAAACATTATTTCCCTCATGAGTCACCAATCATGAATCACAGTGTGAGTCACCAATCATGAATCACAGTGTGAGTCACCAATCATGAATCACAGTGTGAGTCACCAATCATGAATCACAGTGTGAGTCACCAATCATGAATCACAGTGTGAGTCACCAATCATGAATCACAGTGTGAGTCACCAATCATGAATCACAGTGTGAGTCACCAATCATGAATCACAGTGTGAGTCACCAATCATGAATCACAGTGTGAGTCACCAATCATGAATCACAGGGTGAGTCACCAATCATGAATCACAGTGTGAGTCACCAATCATGAATCACAGTGTGAGTCACCAATCATGAATCACAGTGTGAGTCACCAATCATGAATCACAGTGTGAGTCACCAATCATGAATCAGTGTGAGTCCCAAATGCCTCCCTGTTCCCTACATAGTGCACTACTTTCGACCGAATCCCTGTGGGCCCTGGTCAAAAGTATACTGAACAAAAATATAAACGCAACACCTCAATTACCTCGACTAACCTGTGCCCCCGCACATTGACTCTGTCCGGTACCCCCTGTATATAGCCTCCCTACTGTTATTTCCCATTGACTCTGTACCGGTACCCCTACTGTTATTTCACATTGACTCTGTACCGGTACCCCTGTATATAGCCTCCCTACTGTTATTTCCATTGACTCTGTACCGGTACCCCTGTATATAGCCTCCCTACTGTTATTCCCATTGACTCTGTACCGGTACCCACCTGTATTAGCCTCCCAACTGTATTTCCCATTGACTCTGTACCGGTACCCCTGTAATAGCCTCCCTACTGTATTTCCCATTGACTCTGTACCGGTACCCCTCTGTATATAGCCTCCCTACTGTTATTTCCCATTGACTCTGTACCTGTACCCCCTGTATATAGCCTCCCTACTGTTATTACACATTGACTCTGTCCCGGTACCCCCTGTTATATGCCTCCCTACTGTTATTTCCCATTGACTCTGTACCGGTACCCCCTGTATATAGCCTCCCTACTGTTATTTCCCATTGACTCTGTACCGGTACCCCCTGTATATAGCCTCCCTACTGTTATTTCCCATTGACTCTGTACCGGTACCCCCTGTATATAGCCTCCCTACTGTTATTTCCCATTGACTCTGTACCGGTACCCCTGTATATAGCCTCCTACTGTTATTTCCCATTGACTCTGTACGGTACCCCCTGTATATAGCCTCCCTACTGTTATTCCCATTGACTCTGTACCGGTACCCCCTGTATATAGCCTCCCTACTGTTATTTCCCATTGACTCTGTAACGGTACCCCCCTGTATATAGCCTCCCTACTGTTATTTCCCATTGACTCTGTACCGGTACCCCCTGTATATAGCCTCCCTACAGTTATTTCCCATTGACTCTGTACCGGTACCCCCTGTATATAGCCTCCCTACTGTTATTACACATTGACTCTGTACCGGTACCCCCTGTATATAGCCTCCCTACTGTTATTTCCCCATTGACTCTGTACCGGTACCCCCTGTATATAGCCTCCTACTGTTATTACACATTGACTCTGTCCCGGTACCCCCTTGTATATAGCCTCCCTACTGTTATTTCCCATTGACTCTGTACCGGTACCCCCTGTATATAGCCTCCCTACTGTTATTTCCCATTGACTCTGTACCGGTACCCCCTGTATATAGCCTCCCTACTGTTATTTCCCATTGACTCTGTACCGGTACCCCCTGTATATAGCCTCCCTACTGTTATTTCCCATTGACTCTGTACCGGTACCCCCTGTATATAGCCTCCCTACTGTTATTTCCCATTGACTCTGTACCGGTACCCCCTGTATATAGCCTCCCTACTGTTATTTCCCATTGACTCTGTAACGGTACCCCCTGTATATAGCCTCCCTACTGTTATTTCCCATTGACTCTGTACCGGTACCCCCTGTATATAGCCTCCCTACTGTTATTTCCCATTGACTCTGTAACGGTACCCCCTGTATATAGCCTCCCTACTGTTATTTCCCATTGACTCTGTACCGGTACCCCCCTGTATATAGCCTCCCTACAGTTATTTCCCATTGACTCTGTACCGGTACCCCCCTGTATATAGCCTCCCTACTGTTATTACACATTGACTCTGTACCGGTACCCCCTGTATATAGCCTCCCTACTGTTATTTCCCATTGACTCTGTAACGGTACCCCCTGTATATAGCCTCCCTACTGTTATTTCCCATTGACTCTGTACCGGTACCCCCTGTATATAGCCTCCCTACAGTTATTTCCCATTGACTCTGTACCGGTACCCCCTGTATATAGCCTCTCTACTGTTATTTCCCATTGACTCTGTACCGGTACCCCCTGTATATAGCCTCCCTACTGTTATTTCCCATTGACTCTGTACCGGTACCCCCTGTATATAGCCTCCCTACTGTTATTTCCCATTGACTCTGTACCGGTACCCCCTGTATATAGCCTCCCTACTGTTATTACACATTGACTCTGTACCGGTACCCCCTGTATATAGCCTCCCTACTGTTATTTCACATTGACTCTGTCCCGGTCCCCCCTGTATATAGCTGTATATAGCCTGTATATAGCCTCTGTACCGGTCCCCCCTGTATATAGCTGTATATAGCCTGTATTTAGCCTCTGTACCGGTCCCCCCTGTATATAGCCTGTATATAGCCTCTGTCCCAGTCCCCCCTGTATATAGCCTGTATATAGCCTCTGTCCCAGTCCCCCCTGTATATAGCCTGTATATAGCCTCTGTCCCAGTCCCCCCCCTGTATATAGCCTGTATTAGCCTGTTATATTAGCCTCTGTACCGGTCCCCCCTGTATATAGCCTGTATATAGCCTGTATATAGCCTCTGTACCGGTCCCCCCTGTATATAGCCTGTATATAGCCTCTGTACCGGTCCCCCCTGTATATAGCCTCTGTACCGGTCCCCCCTGTATATAGCCTCTGTACCGGTCCCCCCTGTATATAGCCTCTGTACCGGTCCCCCCTGTATATAGCCTGTATATAGCCTCTGTACCGGTACCCCCTGTATATAGCCTCCCTACTGTTATTTTACTGCTGCTCTTTAACCATGTTATTTCTTACTTATCTATTTTGTACTTAACACTTATTTTTCTTAAATCTGCATTGTTGGTTAAGGGCTTGTCAGTAAGTATTTCACTGTAAGGTCAACACCTGTTGTATTCTGCGCATGTGACAAATAACATTTGATTTGATTTGATTTGTAAAGTGTTGGTCCCATGTTTCATGAGCTGAAATAAAAGATCCCAGAAATGTTCCATATGCACAAAACCCGTATTTCTCACAAAATAATTGCACACATTTCTTTACATCCCTGTTGGTGAGCATTTCTCCTTTGCCAAGATAATCCATCCACCTGACAGGTGTGGCATATCAAGAAGCTGATTAAACACCATGATCATTACACAGGTGCACCTTGTGCTTGGGACAATAAAAGGCCACTCTAAAATGTGCAGTTTTTTCATACAACACAATGCCACAGATGTCTCAAGTTTTGAGGGAGCGTACAATTGTCATGCTGACTGCAGGAATGTCCACCAGGGCTGTTGCCAGATAATGTAATGCCTCCAACGTCGTTTTAGAGAATTTGGCAGTACGTCCAACCGGCCTCACAACCCCAGACCACGTGTAACCACGCCAGCCCAGGACCTCCGCAGACCACGTGTAACCACGCCAGCCCAGGACCTCCCCAGACCACGTGTAACCACGCCAGCCCAGGACCTCCCCAGACCACGTGTAACCACGCCAGCCCAGGACCTCCCCAGACCACGTGTAACCACGCCAGCCCAGGACCTCCCCAGACCACGTGTAACCACGCCAGCCCAGGACCTCCACGCCAGCCCAGGACCTCCACGCCAGCCCAGGACCTCCACGCCAGCCCAGGACCTCCACGCCAGCCCAGGACCTCCACGCCAGCCCAGGACCTCCACGCCAGCCCAGGACCTCCACGCCAGCCCAGGACCTCCACGCCAGCCCAGGACCTCCACGCCAGCCACAGGACCTCCCCAGACCACATGTAACCACGCCAGCCCAGGACCTCCACGCCAGCCCAGGACCTCCCCAGACCACAACTACCACGCCAGCACCCAAGGACCTCCACGCCAGCCCAGGGACCTCCACGCCAGCCCAGGACCTCCACGCCAGCCCAGGACCTCCACGCCAGCCCAGGACCTCCAGCCAGCCCCAGGACCTCCACGCCAGCCCCAGGACCTCCACGCCAGCCCAGGACCTCCACGCCAAGCCCAGGACCTCCACGCCAGCCCAGGACCTCCACGCCAGCCCAGGACCTCCACGCCAGCCCAGGACCTCACACAGCCAGCGCCAGGACACTCCACGCCAGCCCAGGACCTCCACGCCAGCCCAGGACCTCCACGCCAGCCCAGGACCTCCACATCCGGCTTCTTCACCTGCGGGAGCTGAGACCAGCCACCCAGACAGCTGATGAAACTGAGGAGTATTTCTGTCTGGCCTTTTGTGGGGAAAAAACTCATTCTGATTGGCTGGGTCTGGCTCCCCAGTGGGTGGGCCTATGGGGCAGGAGGAGAGGGCCGAGCCGGCCGGGAGGAAAGGGGACAGTGTGAGTCATTGGATGCGGAAAGGGAGGAGAGTAGGGTCGAAGAGGCAGAATCAGGAGACAGGAGGGAGAAGGATTTAGCAGAAGGGAGAAATGATAGGATAGAAGAGAGCAAGTAGGGTTGGAGGAGAAGGGAGACAGAAAAGGAAACAAAGTAGTGATCAGAGACCTGGAGGGGGGTTGCAGTGAGAATAGTAGGAGAACAGCCTCTAGTAAAGATGAGGTCAAGCCTATTGCCTGCCCTGTCAGTGGGAGGGAACTGGGAAAGGGTGAGGTCAAAAGAGGCAAGGAGGGGAAAGAAAGAGGTGGAAAGAAATGAGTCGAAGTGAGAAGGTTGAAGTCGCCCAGTACGAAGAGCAGTGAGCCATCGTCGGGAAATTAGCTTATCAAGGTGTCAAGCTCATTGAGGAACTCTCTAAGGGCACCAGGTGGGTGATAGATGGCAACAATGTTACGCTTGAGTGGACAAGTGACAGTGACAGCACATAATTAAAATGTGAGAGGTGAGAGAGGGAGGAAAGGAGATGGACAGGTGAGAGAGGGTGGAAAGGAGATGGACAGGTGAGAGAAGGAGGAAAGGAGATGGACAGGTGAGAGAGGGAGGAAAGGAGATGGACAGGTGAGAGAGGGAGGAAAGGAGATGGACAGGTGAGAGAGGGAGGGAAAGGAGATGGACAGGTGAGAGAAGGAGGAAAGGAGATGGACAGGTGAGAGAGGGAGGAAAGGAGATGGACAGGTGAGAGAGGGAGGAAAGGAGATGGACAGGTGAGAGAGGGAGGAAATGAGATGGACAGGTGAGAGAGGGAGGAAAGAGAACATCTCCACTTAGGAGAAATGAGTAGACCTGTACCACCCCCGTGATGACCAGATGCTCTCGGACTATGAGAGAAAACGTAGTCAGATGAGGAGAGAGCAGCTGGAGTAGCAGTGTTCTCTGGGGTGATCCATGTCTCCGTCAGGGGACTGAAGGGAAGCACAGGCTGAGATGAACTCTGCGTTCTTGACTGCAGTTGGGCCGTTCCAAACGCTGCCAGAGACCAGGAACTCCACATGGGTTGTGTGCGCAAGGCACATTAAATTAGAAAGGTTGCAACCAAGGGTTTGTCTGTAAAGCCTTCAGGGGGAGGAGCCAACAGGTATAGAAAACACACACATAGTTGACAAAGCTACAAAAGAGCAAAATGAGATCATCTGAAAATAACTAAGATACTCAGTGAGAGATGAGAGGTGTGGAGCCTTCCTCGAATAACTCTGCAGATCAACTCAGCAGAACCGTCTTCGTTTCAGCAACGAGACCGCCGCTGAGAAAACAGGATAGACTGAAGTACTAACGCTAATTGCCTACCAGAGGTGCAGAGCACACCTCCCGGTACTAATTGTTGATTAACGAGGAGAAACCACTCCCCCTCCAACACAGCCACGGATTACCAAAACAACAACAGTCACACATTGCCCCGCCCCTTGATCCTGGTCGATGTGTCAACAATCAGCTGCAATTTATGAGCAGTCAGCAGTTCACACACCAAGTAGGCTACTGGGAAGACAGGCAGCACAGTAGATGGCCCTTAGCTAGCAACAAGACAGGACTAGACAACAACAGATAAAACAAAACATTATACTTATCACTCCTGGAGATATCAGGAGTCCTCTAGCTATAGAATGAAGCACTATATAGGGAATAAGGTGAATTTAGCGTAATAGTGTAATGTTAATGTACCTGCAATTGAAGCCCTTCTTCCTGGTGTGGGTTACCAGGTGTTTCTTTAACGAGTTGTGCCACTTGAAGTTCTTCCCGCACTGCGGACATTCAAACTTCGGCGCCGCCGCTTTGCTACCACAACACCGGTGGCTGACCCGCTCCCTGCCCGACCCAAAACTGCTTCCACATTTGATACAGACGTAGGCCGCGTTGGAGCACTGTGTCCGGCGGTGGGTGGACATCTCCGAGGACCTTCTGAAGGTCTTGCCACACTGGGAACACTTGTAGGGGTTCTCCCCTGTGTGGAGTCTCTGGTGCTCGAGCATCTTATAGCGGTAGATGAAACAACGGCCACACTGGGGGCACTTATGGGCAACGCGCCGCCGAGGCTGCTCTGACGATACGGTGCTGGAGGCAGGGGTGGAGGACGATACGGTGCTGGAGGCAGGGGTGGAGGACGATACGGTGCTGGAGTTGGCTGTTGGGGGCCCTTGTGTAGTGTTGATGGATGTTGAGGTAGTGCTCTGGGCAGAGACGGAGGCAGCTTGTTGGCTGGCTGATGGGGCAGTGTCTTGTTCAGCAGTCTGAGGAGCAGTGTTGGTGCTCAGTGAGTATTGGTGCTCAGTGTCTAGTGCTTTCCTCCCTTCCTCAGACAACTGCACACGTTGTCTTTCCACACCTTTCTCCTTCACGTCCTTCTGGTTGTCCTTCTGTTTGTCCTTCTGGTTGTCCTTCTGGTTGTCCTTCTGGTTGTCCTTCTGGTTGTCCTTCTGGTTGTCCTTTCTTTGAGAACCTCCTTGGTGTTCTACTGAATCTGTTCCAATCCTGTTTTGATCTATACTTGCTTTGGACTCAGCCCATTGGCCACTCAAACTGTCAGTCATAGTCCCCTGGTAATCTCTGACCTGCGGGGGCGGGTTCTCACAGTCAGGGAAGCCTTCTGATTTGCTGGCGCTGGGGCGCGAGGCATTGGCCAGTCTCATTGAGGGAGGGAAGGATAAGGAGATGAGGAGGCGGTCCTCTGTCCGCAAGGGAGCTGAACAGTGACAACCAGGACCAATGGAAAGAAAATGGGAAACAATTGTGAGGTTATTATATACAGTACCAGTCAAAAGTTTGGACACACCTACTCATTCAAGGGTTATTCTTTATTTTTTACTATTTTCTACATTGTAGAATAATAGTGAAGACATCAAAACTATGAAATAACACATATGGAATCATGTAGTAACCAAATGGGTGTTAAACTAATCAAACATTTTATATTTGAGATTCTTCAAATAGCCACCCTTTGCCTTGATGACCACTCACTGATTGGTTACCCTGCGTGTCGAAGGTCATTGGACACAAATTGAAAGGAAATAACAAAAACCAGCACACTCGGTGGAATGAGTTGGACACTGCTTCCCTACATAGTGCACTACTTTTGAGCAGAGCCCTATGGGAATAGAGGGTCATTTGGGATGCAGACAGAGGCTCACCGCTCTTGGGCAGCTTGAGTTTCCCGTGGCACTGTCGGTTCTGTAGCAGAGACTTCAGATCCTCCCCATGGGAGACACAGTGCATTGAGTCCTCCAGAACAGAGGGGGCAGCACTGATCAACAAAGCAGTCTGGAGACAGCAGAGAGAGCAGTGGTGAAAATGACAGTTACATTTACATTTTAGTCATTTAGCAGACGCTCTTATCCAGAGCGACTTACAGTTAGTGAATACATATTTTTTTATACTGGCCCCCCGTGGGAATTGGACCCACAACCCTGGCGTTGCAAACGCCATGCTCTACCAACTGAGCTACATCCCTGCCGGCCATTCCCTCCCCTACCCTGGACGACGCTGGGCCAATTGTGCGCCGCCCATGAGTCTCCCGGTCGCGGCCGGCTGCGACAGAGCCTGGATTCGAACCAGGATCTCTAGTGGCACAGTTAGCACTGCGATGCAGCGCCTTAGACCACAGCGCCACTCAGTTGTATTGTGACGACAAAGATTTACATATCTGCAATTTCCTCAATGTTTTACCTTACTGAACCCAGTTTACTGTTCAGAACAAAACATAGCTATTGTTTCTCTATCTTACTGTGTCTCTCTGTGGCTGTCTGTCAGTCTGTCTGTCAGTCTGTGTCAGTCTGTCTCTATCCGTCCGTCTGTCTGTCTGTCTGTACCTGTTTGAAGTCAGGGATGGGCAGTAGGTCCTCTAGTCTGGACAGCAAATGATACACCAGATTCTGCAGCGCTGAGTCAAAGTTAGGTCCATACTTCACCGGGAACACAACCTATTGTACAAGAGAGACTTACAACCTGTTTCAATAGTCTAAAAAAACAGCATACTTCCTTGTATTGAGGTTAGCACTAAACATGAGGTCAACTTGATCTGATAAAGTGCAGTGCATCAGTTGGGATCTGTATCAGTGTGACTTGGAGAAGTATCATACCTTGAAGAAGTGTTTCCTCCTATCTGGGTCTTCCACTAGGCTCTGGATCAGTTTCAGGAAGTTGGCTTCAGCAAATTCAATCGCTGCATCGTTTGACTGCAACACATAAGGGGTCCAGACAAACATCACAAGCTGAACCGTGGCGGTTCCCTGGACACAGACTGAGCCTAGTCCCGGAGAATCTCCTTTGAAAGTGCTTTTTAGTCCAGGACTTGGCTGTCTGTGTCCGGGAAACTGCCCCTTACTGCTTACCGTTTAAGAGAACAGGCTTGTCAGAATTGCTCACCAGTTGATTAAAACACTCACCTCTTTGAGACCAGATGTTGTGATTCTATCCAGGTGGCTTTGAACAGCCTTGAGGTCATCCGGATGCCCAGACCCTAATAGTTGTAGACTCACCTTAGACAAGAATCAACCAGTTACCAACTGCTGCATGAAGCCTCCAATCACACAACCTTAATAAACCATAAGAGATACTAGCAAGAGTAGTGTGCAGGTCTCTCTTTTAATCCCATGCACCTGCAACAAGCAGACTTCCATGTGCGAGTTCCAATTTTTTAGCCTCCAATCACAAACAGAACCTTCCAGGGGATTGGCCTGAGCAAGCTGCTAATCTGGACCCCACATAATGAGTTTGTTCCAGTTTGTAGATCAGTGATTCTGCTGAAGCATGCTGGGGAGTCTCTTACCCGTCCTCTGAGAGCCAGGGTCAGCAGCCACTTCTGTCTGTTGGACAGGAGATCTGGAACCGCCTCTGTGACCATGGATACAAACTCCTCCAGTTTCCCATAATGCTTTGTGTTGCCCTGGCGCACCACCTGCCACATGACCGCTGACATCATCCGGAGAGGAGGGACCAGGAAGCCCAGGGAGGGCAGAGGAAAGGGGGATTCTGTTAGGACGGGGAAAGAGAGAAGAGATGGAGGGAGAGAGGAGGTTGGGTCACAATCTTCTTCCCTTCTCCCTGACTTGTCATCAAAAGAGAAGCCATGTGGATATATAAAATCAATTCTGTATCTCCACACGGTTTAAAACGAAGAACTAGATTTCACCTCCTTCCTATAAGCCACATTTAGACTGTTATACAAGAACACTGTCCATATCAGATTTTGCATATCGTTTATGAGTTGGCTCCACATATTTATGAACCTATCTCATGAATTGATATGATGTATTTAGGTGAGGGGACACCTGGGGCGGTTGATTGGTGAGTTGCCCTTCGTGGCCCCTCCCATACCCTATAATTCTGTATCTCTTTGTGACTCATTTGTATACAGGTAGACCAGAGAAGCCACATTCCTGATTGGCCGATGAGTGGCCACCCTGATTAGAATCACCTGCTGCTCATCTGTTGTTCTTTAAAAAACGCTGTTTTTAATTAAAATAACATTTGTACCAACACGCTGAATGAAGTAAGCTTTATGCGACATGTTTTTGAGTATGAACCCATTCCACCATTTAGTTTCTCTTCATTTGTCGTCCGATCTAAAAAGGACAGGTGGAAGGAACAGGGTGTAAATTCCTTCTCTAGTTCATTCATGTTTAAAGAGCACGTTTCAGGAAGACGGGTAGGGAATCGGAATTCAGCACCTTGAATAGTTTGAAAAGTCAGCCATTGCACCCCTCCCTCCCCCCCTCCCCCTCTCCCCCCCCCCCCCCTCCCTCCCTCCCCCCCTCTCACGACATTATAAAATCCATGTACACAAACAACAAGTGTGCGATAAAATTTGACATACCAATTAGGATCTGGCTAAAAATACTTGAATCAGTTATAGAACCCATTGTCCTTTATGGTTCTGAGGTCTGGGGTCCGCTCACCAACCAAGAATTCACAAAATGGGACAAACACCAAATTGAGACTCTGCATGCAGAATTCTGCAAAAACATCCTCCGTGTACAACGTAAAACACCAAATAATGCATGCAGAGCAGAATTAGGCCAATACCCGCTCATTATCAAAATCCAGAAAAGAGCCGTTAAATTCTATAACCACTTAAAAGGAAGCGATTCCCAAACCTTCCATAACAAAGCCCTCACCTACAGAGAGATGAACTTGGAGAAGAGTCCCCTAAGTAAGCTTGTCCTGGGGCTCTGTTCACAAACAGACCCCACAGAGCCCCAGGACAACAACAACAACAACAACACAATTAGACCCAACCAAATCATGAGAAAACAAAAATATAATTACTTGACACATTGGAAAGAACAAACAAAAAAACAGAGCAAACTAGAATGCTATTTGGCCCTAAACAGAGAGTACACAGTGGCAGAATACCTGACCACTGTGACTGACCCAAACTTAAGGAAAGCTTTGACTATGTACAGACTCAGTGAGCATAGCCTTGCTATTGAGAAAGGCCGCCGTAGGCAGACCTGGCACTCAAGAGAAGACAGGCTATGTGCACACTGCCCACAAAATGAGGTGGAAACTGAGCTGCACTTCCTAACCTCTTGCCAAATGTATGACCATATTAGAGACACATATTTCCCTCAGATTACAGCGATCCACAAAGAATTCGAAAACAAACCCAATTTTGATAAACTCCCTTATCTACTGGGTGAAAAACCAGTGTGCCATCACAGCTGCAATATTTGTGACCTGTTGCCACAAGAAAAGGGCAACCAGTGAAGAACAAACACCATTGTAAATACAACCCATATTTATGTTTATTTATTTTCCCATTTGTACTTTAACTATTTGCACATTGTTACAACACTGTATATATACATAATATGACATTTGAAATGTCTTTATTCTTTTGAAACTTCTGAGTGTAATGTTTACTGTTAATATTTATTGTTTATTTCACTTTTGTTTACTATCTACTTCACTTGCTTTGGCAACGTTAACACACGTTTCCCATGCTAATAAAGACCTTAAATTGAAATTGAAATTGAGAGGGAAGAGCGAAGAGACAGTGAGAGGGGGGACTAGAGAAGTAGAGAGAGAGGGAGGTAGAGAGAGAAGAGACAGGGAGAAGGGGGATTAGAGAATAGGAAGAGAGGGGTAGAGAGAGAAGAGACAGGGAGAGGGGGGATTAGAGAATAGAGAGAGAGGTAGAGAGAGAAGAGACAGGGAGAGGGGGGATTAGAGAATAGAGGAGGGGAGGTAGAGAGAGAAGAGCCCAGGGAGAGGGGGATTAGAGAAGTAGAGAGAAAAGGTTTTAGAAAAGAAAAGACAGGGAGAGGGGGGATGGATTAGAAATAGGGAAGAGAAGGTAGAGAGAGAAGAACGGGGAGAGGGGGATTAGAGATAATAAGAGAGGTAAGAGAGAGAAGGGACGATTTTAAGAGACGAGATTTGAGGAGGAATAGGGAGAGGAGGATTAGAGAATAGAGAAGAAGTTAGACGAAGAAGAGACAGGGAGGGGGGATTAAAATAGAGAGAAAAGGGGGTAGAGAGAGAAGAAAAGAGGGGGGAATTAGAGATAGAGAGAGAGAGGTTAGAGAGAGAAGAGAGAGAGGGGGGACTAGAGAAGTAGAGAGAGAGGGAGAGACATGTCTGTCTGTCTGTGAGTCTCATATTTTCCCATTGACTGGAATGTATTGACATAAGCTTCAAGTGGTAGCTCAGCTCAGCTGGAAAAGCACGGCGCTTGTAACGCCAGGGTAGTGGGTTCGATCCCCGGGACCACCCGTACACAAAAATGTAGGCACGCATGACTGTAAATCGCTTTGGATAAAAGCGTCTGCTAAATGGCATATTATTATACTAATCTTTTCACATTGGCACCGCAAAGCCTGCTGGGAGCATGGCCAATTGACAAATGCATCAATTGTATGATTCTTAACCATTTGGAAAAACAGGATGACATTGTCCTATTATATCATGTTGGCAGAATATATTGTAGCGACCCTGCTTTTATAAGCAAGGATAAATCATTACCACTGTTGTTCCATCGAATGTACACGTTGCTGCTAACTGAAGCCCGTTTGTCTTGAACAACACAAATGTAGCTTGGCTACTGTAGCTAGTGAGAATGGTGCAATTGCGGCCCGCAATTGGGGGGTGTTCATACATGTGGGCATTTCTGCGTCTGCATGAACCCCTCTTAATACTTCTATTGGTCCATTTTTAAACCAGGACTCCGGTATGGAGATGGGGGCGCTGCAGTACAGCGCCCCCATCTCACAGTACAGTACAGTACAGTACAGTACAGTGATTCGGCTAATAAAAAAGTGGTCAGATGACGCAGATGCTAAGCTACAGGACTGTTTTGCTAGCACAGACTGGAACATGTTCCGGGATTCTTCAGACAGCATTGAGGAGTACACCACATCAGTCACTGGCTTCATCAATAAGTGCATCGATGATGTCGTCCCCACAGTGACCGTACGTACATACCCCAACCAGAAGCCATGGATTACAGGAAACATCCGCACTGAGCTAAAGGGTAGAGCTGCCGCTTTCAAGGAACGGGACTCTAACCCGGACGCTTATAAGAAATCCCGCTATGACCTCCGACGAACCATCAAACAGGCAAAGAGTCAATACAGGTCTAAGATTGAATCATACTACACTGGCTCTGACGCTCGTCGGATGTGGCAGGGCTTGAAAACTATTACAGACTACAAAGGGAAGCACAGCCGCGAGCAGCCCAGTGACACAAGCCTACCAGACGAGCTAAACCACTTCTATGCTCGCTTCGAGGCAAGCAACACTGAAGCATGCACGAGAGCACCAGCTGTTCCGGACGACTATGTGATCACGCTCTCCGTAGCCGATGTGAGTAAGACTTTTAAGCAGGTCAACATTCACAAGGCCGCAGGGCCAGACGGATTACCAGGACGTGTACTCCGAGCATGTGCTGACCAACTGGCAAGTGTCTTCACTGACATTTTCAACATGTCCCTGACTGAGTCTGTAATACCAACATGTTTCAAGCAGACCACCATAGTCCCCGTGCCCAAGAACTCTAAGATAACCTGCCTAAATGACTACCGACCCGTAGCACTGACGTCTGTAGCCATGAAGTGCTTTGAAAGACTGGTCATGGCTCACATCAACAGCATAATCCCAGAAACCCTAGACCCACTCCAATTTGCATACCGCCCCAACAGATCCACAGATGATGCAATCTCTATCGCACTCCACACTGCCCTTTCCCACCTGGACAAGAGGAACACCTACGTGAGAATGCTATTCATTGACTACAGCTCAGCATTCAACACCATAGTGCCCTCTAAGCTCATCACTAAGCTAAGGATCCTGGGACTAAACACCTCCCTCTGCAACTGGATCCTGGACTTCCTGACGGGCCGCCCCCAGGTGGTAAGGGTAGGTAACAACACATCTGCCACACTGATCCTCAACACGGGGGCCCCTCAGGGGTGCGTGCTCAGTCCCCTCCTGTACTCTCTGTTCACCCATGACTGCATGGCCAGGCACGACTCCAACACCATCATTAAGTTTGCCGACGACACAACAGTGGTAGGCCTGATCACCGACAACGATGAGACAGCCTATAGGGAGGAGGTCAGAGATCTGGCCGTGTGGTGCCAGGACAACAACCTCTCCCTCAACGTGACCAAGACAAAGGAGATGATTGTGGACTACAGGAAAAAAAAGAGGACTGAGCACGCCCCCATTCTCATCGACGGGGCTGTAGTGGAACAGGTTGAGAGCTTCAAGTTCCTTGGTGTCCACATCACCAACGAACTATCATGGTCCAAACACACCAAGACAGTCGTGAAGAGGGCACGACAAAGCCTATTCCCCCTCAGGAGACTAAAAAGATTTGGCATGGGTCCTCAGATCCTCAAAAAATTCTACAGCTGCACCATCGAGAGCATCCTGACTGGTTGCATCACCGCCTGGTATGGCAACTGCTTGGCCTCTGACCGCAAGGCACTACAGAGGGTAGTGCGTACGGCCCAGTACATCACTGGGGCAAAGCTCCCTGCCATCCAGGACCTCTATACCAGGCGGTGTCAGAGGAAGGCCCTCAAAATTGTCAAAGACTCCAGCCACCCTAGTCATAGACTGTTCTCTCTGCTACCGCACGGCAAGCGGTACCGGAGTGCCAAGTCTAGGTCCAAAAGACTTCTCAACAGCTTCTACCCCCAAGCCATAAGACTCCTGAACAGCTAATCATGGCTACCCGGACTATTTGCACTGCCCCCCCCACCCCATCCTTTTTACGCTGCTGCTACTCTGTTAAGTATTTATGCATAGTCACTTTAACTCTACCCACATGTACATATTACCTCAACTACCTCAACTAGCCGGTGCCCCCGCACATTGACTATGCAACGGTACCCCCCCTGTATATATAGCCTCCCTACTGTCACTTTATTTTACTGTATATATAGCCTCCCTACTGTCACTTTATTTTACTTCTGCTCTTTTTTCTCAACACTTTTTTGTTGTTGTTTTATTCTTACTTTTTTGTTTAAAATAAATGCACTGTTGGTTAAGGGCTGTAAGTAAGCATTTCACTGTAATGTCTGCACCTGTTGTATTCGGCGCATGTGACCAATACAATTTGATTTGATTTGATTTGAGGTGGCAGTAATGAACCATAGCGTTGGATGCCGATAGACCCCACAGAAGAAGAAGAAGCTGGGGGCGACAATGGTAGCTGGCTAGCTAGGACCGTGTATTTCGCCCCCGCCTGTTGGACACTGTTTTCCTGCAGTTCTTTTAACGACGGCAAGGGCAGGTGTTCAGGAAGCGTTAGCGAGGGACTCTGTGTGCTAGCTAGCTAGGACTCTGGCAAACAGCAGGCGGGATAGGTAGCTAGCCAGCTAGGACACCAGTAGATAGTCTCCTTCACCCCTGCCTGTTGGAGCACTGCTTTTCTGTTAATGATGGTGAGGGCAGGCGGGAGCGAAGGCCACTGTGCTAGCTAGCTAGGAGGACTCCGGTACACAACAGGCGGGAGGCAGGGGCGACATCGGTAGCTAGCTAGGACACCGGTAGACAAAGTGTCCTTCGCCTCCGGAAAAATTCAGACAATACTTATTTCCTTTTGATCGTTTGATCTCCATACACTTGTTTCCAAAAACTAGAATCTGTAAACAAACAGAGTGGACTGCGTTTTGTAGACTTTGCCAATGTCGTAAAACATTATTTCGAAGGAGTGCAAGGGCGAATTGAGTTATTGCGCACTTCACAGCGTAGGCGTTCCCTAACGGAAATATGCAAATAAATGTTAGGAATGCGCCAATAGGATGTCAATAACTCGTGCTTGCCTCCGCCCACCTCCTTGCTTTGTTCTGCCCACTATGATTCATTTTCTCCCATTGGAAACGACAGGCTCTGGTCTATCTAGCTTGGGTTAGTTAAACAAATATTTGCTATTGTAGCTAGCTAACAACACAAGCCTTTGGCTTGAGGGCCGAAGCAACTGATACACTAGTAGTTACCAAAAGAACAATGCAATCTATACATCAGCTAATACATACCCATATTTCCCCTCTTGCTTCGGATTTTTATGAAAAGAAATAGAAGGAATGTCTTATCTAACAAATATACTAGCTAGTTAGCTATCCTAGCCAGCAAATAAACACCTTTTCGGCTTCTTCTTCATCGTTGGCTTAGAATTTGTACTTCCGGAAACGGTCATGCTGCTTCCTGTCAAAATAAAAGTCCCATGCATCTTTAGGAGGTATTTTCTCTATGATAAAGAAGATTTATCCACCTGCAGTCATCTTCTTTAAAATCATGATCAAGAATAAAATGTTAATAAAATGAGAATATGCGCCGATTTTATGTGCTGTTTTTAGATCAGATCATTTGACTTTTATTTAGAAAAACGAAAATGCGACCGGAAAAGGGAGCTGAGTGTTAACGTTACAAATCTGTTTTACTTCCTGACAGGGTAAAGTATATATTTATGATAATTTGGTTATTTAATAGTTAGTGGAGTTATTATTCACAATGTAGCTAACGAAATGTAATGCCTTCCTTGTATTTGGCATAGTTATGCATTAGGATTAGGGAATGAACGGTATTTATGATAATCGTTACATGGTGAAAATCGGGCCTCTCTGAAATGAAAATGGTTGACCCTCCCTTCAACAAAATATATGTTACCTAAACCATCCCTGAACGCTTGAAAAATAACAAGTGACCGTCCCCTGTACCCAAAATAGTAATTAAAACATAAAGTGGATAGCAGGGAACATTCTTACTGTTTACCAGTGGTGTAGTGCACTTTTTTTCAGGTGAGGGAACGCAACAAACAAAAAGTTGGCTAAATGACATCATAATTTCCTCAATCAAAGTTTATACCGACAGTTGAATAGGCTATCATTATATAATATACATAAAATGCATCCGCCAATTGCAATTTACGCCTGCTTATGCCCACACACATTGTATAAAGGAAAGTTTCCATTTTGAATACCATCAAACACCAAGTTAAGCATAGGCTACCTATTTTCTAAAGAGGCCATCATCACTGAACACGGTTACATGCGTGGCCATTGGATCGTCAGATTAATATAATAGGTCGATTGAAACGTTTACATGCATTGCAAGAAGAACGATTCCCCTAATAATTCTGTCTACATGGACAGATCTGAAATCAGGCTAACTGATGGCACTCTGATAAATGCAGATAATCGCCAATCAAAATAAACGTTCTACCACAGCAAACATGTTATTTTTGGGAAGCATATTTGATTCTGAGTTCGGACATATAAAGTTTGTATGTGAAAACTACTTCTACTACGTATACATTCAGTAGTTCCGAATTGAATTCGCTCGCTCGGCTGGTGCTAGGATGCTGGACGGCGGATTAAGGCGTTTACATGTCCTAATTGTTGGGTAGTTGAATTAAAGAAGTTTAACTCGCTTTAATAACAACTCATCCTTTCCTAGGTTTTACACTTCAAAGCCATTTTCATTCTCTAGTTCTAGTCACGTCTTCATCACTATAACAGGTAGGTAGTCTTGCAATAGTACTATACTACGTCCCATCCTTTGTTAGATTTAAAGTCCACAACTTTAACAATACAACTGTATTCCCGTTTCTAACATTGTTGTTACAATAGCTTACACATTAAATACGATTTATTTTCTTTTACATTCAAAAGGGAAGTACTTTTGTTTTTACATACATCAAAGTTTCAACTGCAATTTTTCAGTGCTTCCATATAAACATTATTCAACAGTCAAATGTAACATTTCAGGAACTCTTGATACAAATCTTCTCTTATATCAGTTATTTTTATTTCAGACCTCCCTAAACCATGCTGGCTTTCTAGATCCATCTTCTGTGCTCACTCGTTCAAATTAGTTGTCTGAGGTTTGTCCCAGAAACACATAGCGTGTCTCAGACCTTGGCATCCAACTTTCCATTCTACATACTTACAATGTACACAACGTCTCCAACATCAAAGCTGTGTTCTTTGGCTCTGTTTTGTCAGCGTATTGTTTCATTTTCTGTTTCTAGGTTTTGTGGTGGTTTTGAATGTCTTTTGCTTTTTCCTTTTACTTCTCAATACTTGGCAACTTTGTTCAAATGTCTCTTCCAAACATGAGAAAGGTTGGTGTTTCCCCCGAAGCACGATGAGGCGTTGAGCGATTAGCTAGGAGAATCTTTGGAAGCTCCTCTTTCCAGCACTTCAAATCAATTGTATTGGTCACATACAGGTGTTTAGCAGATGTTATTGCGGGTGTTATTGCAATCTCTATCGCACTCCACACTGCCCTTTCCCACCTGGACAAGAGGAACACCTACGTGAGAATGCTATTCATTGACTACAGCTCAGCATTCAACACCATAGTGCCCTCTAAGCTCATCACTAAGCTAAGGATCCTGGGACTAAACACCTCCCTCTGCAACTGGATCCTGGACTTCCTGACGGGCCGCCCCCAGGTGGTAAGGGTAGGTAACAACACATCTGCCACACTGATCCTCAACACGGGGGCCCCTCAGGGGTGCGTGCTCAGTCCCCTCCTGTACTCTCTGTTCACCCATGACTGCATGGCCAGGCACGACTCCAACACCATCATTACGTTTGCCGACGACACAACAGTGGTAGGCCTGATCACCGACAACGATGAGACAGCCTATAGGGAGGAGGTCAGAGATCTGGCCGTGTGGTGCCAGGACAACAACCTCTCCCTCAACGTGACCAAGACAAAGGAGATGATTGTGGACTACAGGAAAAAAAAGAGGACTGAGCACGCCCCCATTCTCATCGACGGGGCTGTAGTGGAACAGGTTGAGAGCTTCAAGTTCCTTGGTGTCCACATCACCAACGAACTATCATGGTCCAAACACACCAAGACAGTCGTGAAGAGGGCACGACAAAGCCTATTCCCCCTCAGGAGACTAAAAAGATTTGGCATGGGTCCTCAGATCCTCAAAAAATTCTACAGCTGCACCATCGAGAGCATCCTGACTGGTTGCATCACCGCCTGGTATGGCAACTGCTTGGCCTCCGACCGCAAGGCACTACAGAGGGTAGTGCGTACGGCCCAGTACATCACTGGGGCAAAGCTTCCTGCCATCCAGGACCTCTATACCAGGCGGTGTCAGAGGAAGGCCCTCAAAATTGTCAAAGACTCCAGCCACCCTAGTCATAGACTGTTCTCTCTGCTACCGCACGGCAAGCGGTACCGGAGTGCCAAGTCTAGGTCCAAAAGACTTCTCAACAGCTTCTACCCCCAAGCCATAAGACTCCTGAACAGCTAATCATGGCTACCCGGACTATTTGCACTGCCCCCCCACCCCATCCTTTTTACGCTGCTGCTACTCTGTTAAGTATTTATGCATAGTCACTTTAACTCTACCCACATGTACATATTACTTCAACTACCTCAACTAGCCGGTGCCCCCGCACATTGACTCTGCAACGGTACCCCCCTGTATATATAGCCTCCCTACTGTCACTTTATTTTACTTCTGCTCTTTTTTTCTCAACACTTTTTTTGTTGTTGTTTTATTCTTACTTTTTTTGTTTAAAATAAATGCACTGTTGGTTAAGGGCTGTAAGTAAGCATTTCACTGTAATGTCTGCACCTGTTGTATTCGGCGCATGTGACCAATAAAATTTGATTTGATTTGATTTGAAATGCTTGTGTTTCTAGCTCCGACAGTGCAGTAATATCTACCAAGTAATATCTAACATTTTCACAACATATACCCAATACACACAAATCTAAGTAAAGCAATGGAATTAAGAATATATAAATAAATATATGGATGAGAAATGTCAGTGGCATAGACTAAGATACAGTAGAATAGTATAGAATACAGTATATACATATGAGATGAGTAATGCAAGATATGTAAACATTATTAAAGTGGCTAGTGTTCAATTTATTAAAGTGGCCAGTGATTTCTAATCTATGTATGTAGGCAGCAGCCTCTAATGTGCTAGTGAAAGCTGTTTAACAGTCCGATGGCCTTGAGATAGAAGCTGTTTTTCTGTCTCTGGGTCCCAGCTTTGATGCACCTGTACTGACCTCGCCTTCTGCATGATAGCAGGGTGAACAGGCAGTGGATCGGGTGGTTGTTGTCCTTGATGATCTTTTTGGCCGGTAGTTTGCCCCATGTGATGCGTGGCCATTTGATTAATTGTTCTGCAGTCTTATGGCTTGGTGGTGGAAGCTGTTAAGGAGCCTTTTGGTCCAAGACTTGGCGCTCCGGTACCGCTTGTCGTGCGGTAGCAGAGAGAACAGTCTATGACTTGGGTGACTGGAGTCTTTGACAATTTTGAGGGCTTTCCTCTGACACCGCCTGGTATAGAGGTCCTGGATGGCAGGAAGCTTGGCCCCAGTGATGTACTGGGCCGTACTCACTACCCTCCTTAGCGCCTTACGGTTGGAGGCCAAGCAGTTGCCATACCAGGCGGTGATGCAACCGGTCAGGATGCTCTCGATGGTGCAGCTATATAACTTTTTGAGGGTCTGGGGACCCATGCCAAATCTTTACAGTCTCCTGAGGGGGAAGAGGCGTTGTTGTGCCCTCTTAATTTTTCCTTGTTAAGTGTCAGTCCTCTGTCTTGGAATGTCTCTGTTCCAGTTCACTTTTGCTTTCAGCGAAGACAACAACATCGTCCATGTAGCAAACCACACCTTGTAACCACATAGCATAAAGTCCATGGCTTTCTGGTAGGCCTCAGGTGCGCTTGATAATCCGAAGGGAACTTTCTTGAATCTGTAGTATCCTCTGTGTGTGATGAATGTTGTCAGGTTTCTTTATTCTGAGGGTAGTTCAACTTGCCAAAATCCTTTTCTTGCGTCCAGTTTTGCAAACACTTTCGCTCCTTGCATTGCTTGCAGTATACTGTCTACTGTGGGAATGTCATGCGTCTGGGTGTAGCGGTAGGATGGAATCAGGCGTAGGACACAGAACTATAATAACAAAGTTCTTTACTGGAACAAAATAGCAGAGCAAATCCTCCACGCAGGGAAGCGCAAATACCGGCTCACCAAAAGACAGCAAAACAACGAACAATCA
This sequence comes from Coregonus sp. 'balchen', assembly GCA_902810595.1. Classification (NCBI taxonomy): domain Eukaryota; kingdom Metazoa; phylum Chordata; class Actinopteri; order Salmoniformes; family Salmonidae; genus Coregonus; species Coregonus sp. 'balchen'. Next base: position 49,976,703 of record LR778273.1, on the reverse strand, counting down.
CGCACAACACCATGAGGGAACCAGAGGGTAAAATAGGGAAACGAATTACCATAATGAATAACAGGTGTGATCAATACAGACAAGACTAGTGGAACACAGAAAACATAGATCGGTGGCAGCTAGTACTCCGGTGACGACGAACGCCGAAGCCTGCCCGAGCAAGGAGGAGGGGCAGCCTCGGCTGAATTCATGACAGGGAACTGGGTGTCTCGTATGACAGCTTTGTTCTCGTAAGTTGAACACAAACTCCCGACTTCTTTTGTTGCTTTCATTGGAATGAGGAGAATATCGGAAATCCATTCTGATCCTTCATTCACTAGATTAACATCATCATCTAACATCCTAGTCCAGTTCTTGATTGACAGCTTCCAGCTTTTGATAAGGAACGCATCTCAGGCCTTGAGCTACAGGGGGTGTTTTCCCATTCACCGTAACTTTGTGACTATTTCCAAGTCCTTGGAAAAGGGACTCATATTCCTGTGCTAGCTGCACGAATCTGCCTGGTGATTTCTCTATTATTGCCATTATCTCTTGTGCTCAGTATTTTCAATTCAAAACATGTTTTCCTTCCTATCAATGCTTCTACATTTCCTTTGGTATTTTGTTGCACTTTTATTCCATACTAGTTCTGCTTTGCAGTCTGAGCATAAGCATATCACTTTTTCTTAGCCTCTAAGTTCCATTCCTGCAAACGTTCTCTTGAACAGGGATTCTCCGATGAAATTCCTTCCACTGCCTGTATCGAGGATAATTTTCCAGCTATTGTCCATTGACTTTCACTGTTTCTTTACCCTCACGTCAGATTCAGGTTCATTCTTGAACTGGTTTGTCAGTTTTTAGCTTTGTCTCTCTTTATGTTTGTCGCTTGTGTTCTTTTGAATGCTCTTTTCTTTTTTCTACAGACCATAATGCACGTATGTAATGGACATACACGAAATAGTCTGAATTGGTGAAGTGAAATGACAAAAATTACTTGTTTCAAAACATTCTAAAACGGAAAAGTGGTGTGTGCATATGTATTCACCCCCTTTGCTATGAAGCCCCTAAATAAGATCTGGTGCAACCAATTACCTTCAGAAGTCACATAATTAGTTAAATAAAGTCCACCTGTGTGCAATCTAAGTGTCACATGACCTCAGTATATATATATACACCTGTTCTGAAAGGCCCCAGATTCTGTAACATCACTAAGCAAGGGGCACCACCAAGCAAGCGGCACCATGAAGTCCAAGGAGCTCTCCAAACAGGTCAGGGACAAAGTTGTGGAGAAGTACAGATCAGGGTTGGGTTATAAAAAAATATCTGACACTTTGAACATCCCACGGAGCACCATTAATTAAAAAGAAAAGATTAAGATGGGCAGTCTGAGATGTGGCTTTTTCTTTGCAACTCTGCCTAGAAGGTCAGCATCCCGGAGTCGCCTCTTCACTGTTGACGTTGAGACTGGTGTTTTGCGGGTACTATTTAATGAAGCTACCAGTTGAGGACCTGTGAGGCGTCTGTTTCTCAAACTAGTCACTAATGTATTTGTCCTCTTGCTCAGTTGTGCACCAGGGCCTCCCACTCCTCTTTCTATTCTGGTTAGAGCCAGTTTCCGCTGTTCTGTGAAGGGAGTAGTACACAGCGTTGTACGAGATCTTCAGTTTCGTGGCAATTTCTCACATGGAATAGCCTTCATTTCTCAGAACAAGAATAGACTGACAAGTTTCAGAAGAAAGTTATTTGTTTCTGGCCATTTTGAGCCTGTAATCGAACCCACAATTGCTGATACTCCAGATACTCAACTAGTCTCAAGAAGGCCAGTTTTATTGCTTCTTTAATCAGCACAACAGTTTTCAGCTGTGCTAACATAATTGCAAAAGGGTTTTCTAATGATGAATTAGCCATTTTAAAATGATAAACTTGGATTAGCAAACACAACGTGCCATTGGAACACAGGACTGATGGTTGCTGATAATGGCCCTCTGTACGCCTATGTAGATATTCCATTAAAAATCTGCCGCTTCCAGCTACAATAGCCGTTTACAACATTAACAATAATGGACAAAAAAATGGCTTTTCTTTAGAAAACAAGGACATTTCTAAGTGACCCCAAACTTTTGAACGGTAGTGTGTGTGTGTGTGTGTATATATATATATATATATATATATAACACAAAATATTACATGACCCTCCCTTGGACTAGATTAAAATAATACTAAACCCTCCCCTTGACTGAAATTGAAATAACATGACCCTCCCCCATTTTCCTCCAGGTCCCCATTCTGTAAATGTTGATCCATCCGACCTTGATTTAGCTAGCAGTGCTGAGTTCGATTTGTCATCTGCATTCAGTTGCAGTGAACATACAAAACTGTAGTTACATTGACTATATACTGTATATGTTGACATGTTATTGTTAGCCTGTCAACCTCTGTCCTCTGAAAAAGCTACTGAGTGATCGTCATTGAATCCCGTTGAACAAGTTTATCCACATAACATCAACACAAGGCTAGCAGCGTAATAGAACTCTATTGACCTCATGTATCTTTTTCTCCACAGGCTGTTCTCCTGATCAGTATCCTACATGGCGGATAACAGTGATTTCCTCTTGCAATTTCAAGGTGAGTGAGTTTTTATAGACTGTATTAATAATGATAATGCCATTCAGATCAGTGGAGGCTCCTCAGAGGAAGGGGAGGACCATCCTCCTCAGTGAATTCAATAAAAATAGAAATAGCGAAACATTAAAAAAGTTATTATTTTTAGATAAAGCGATACTAAATATATTCACGTCACCAAATAATTGATTAAAACACACTGTTTTGCGATGAAGGTCTACAGTAGCCTCAGCAGCACTCTGTAGGGTAGCACCATGGTGTAGCCGGAGGACAGCTAGCTTCCATCCTCCTCTGGGTACATTGACTTCAATACAAAACCTAGGAGGCTCATGGTTCTCACCCTCTTCCATAGACTTACACAGTAATTATGACAACTTCCGGAGGACGTCCTCCAACCTATCAGAGCGTTTGCAGCATGAACTGACATGTTGTCCACCCAATCAAAGGATAAGCTACAGCTAGCTAGCAGTGCATAAAATGTGTTGAGAAGTTGACTCAAAGAGAGAGAAAGACAATAGTTGAACAGTTTTGAACAAATTCATTTCTTCAAAAATCCTGATATTACCAGGTTCTGACCACTAGATGGTGCTGTTAGGGGATTTAACAATCTGAGATGGTGAGTGTCGAAATCCTCTTTCTTGTGCTTTTTGAGGTGGAACAACACTTTACTAACATTCTGAATCAGAATCTTTGTCATAACCTTTTCTTTTACTAACATTCTGAATCAGAATCTTTGTCATAACCTTTTCTTTTACTAACATTCTGAATCAGAATTCGACAGTGCTGAGAGCCATTTGGGAGGGAACAGAGATGCGACCACCATCAGTATCGAGGACAAAGCAGCAGGAAGTCACAAACCTCAGAAACAGAGGAGATCTGCCCCGGTGACATCCTTCGAAGAGGACAATGACCCATTGGCCAATGACGACAAGACTGAGGTCAGAGAAATACATACACTACATGACCAAAAGTATGTGGACACCTGCTGGTCGAACATTTCATTCCAAAATCATGGGCATTAATATGGAGTTGGTCCCCCCTTTGCTGCTATAACAGCCTCCACACTTCTGGGAAGGCTTTCCACTAGATGTTTAAACATTGCTGCAGGGACTTGCTTCCATTCAGCCACAAGAGCATTAGTGAGGTTGGGCACTGAGGTTGGGCGATTAGGCCTGTCTCGCAGTCTGTGTTCCAATTAATCCCAAAGGTGTTCAATGGGGTTGAGGTCAGGGCTCTGTGCAGGCCAGTCAAGTTCTTCCACACTGATCTTGACAAACCATTTCTGTATGGACCTCGCTTTGTGCACGGGGGCATTGTCATGCTGAAACAGGAAAGGGCCTTCCCGAAACTGTTGCCACAAAGTTGGAAGCACAGAATCGTCTAGAATGTCATTGTATGCTGTGGCGTTAAGATTTCCCTTCACTGGAACTAAGGGGCCTAGCCCGAACCAAGAAAAACAGCCCCAGACCATTATTCCTCCTCCACCAAACTTTACAGTTGGCCCTATGCATTCGGGCAGGTAGCGTTCTCCTGGCATTCGCCAAACCCAGATTTGTCTGTCGGACTGCCAGACGGTGAATCGTGATTCATCACTCAAGAGAACGCGTTTCCACTGCTCCAGAGTCCAATGGCGGCAAGCTTTACACCCCTCCAGCCGACGCTTGGCATTGCGCATGATGATCTTAGGCTTGTGTGCGGCTGCTCGGCCGTGGAAACCCATTTCATTAAGCTCCAGACTAACAGTTATTGTTAGAGCCGATTTGGGCATATTTTGTATAAAAGACTGAACATACTGAGCTCCATGTACATTTGTGTAAATATATTAAATATTAATGTATATGATGAAATATTAGGTACGTACCTTTATGATTTATTTACCGGATTGAGATATATTCATTTGTTATTAGTGTAACTCAGTTTTTGGCCCCCCCTCTTGCCCATTCATTGTACTGTGTTAATTGTGTTAGTATAAAGGCAGGAAGTTGGGCCTTCGGGGGGAGGAGTCCTTGCTAGATGCGGGAGCGGTATAGTTTTTTGACCATATAGACATACAGAAATACAGACAGACAGGTCATATTATATTATGTATTTGCATTTCAAGTAATCTCTGCTTTAAGTTGATTGGAGAATACCTTTTTGTTAGATAAGAAGAATAAACAGTTTTGTTGCACTATATCCCTGGATCTCATTGAATGTTTGGCCGTTTGGAAACGTTGAGTGTGGACTGTATGCGTCCGAAACAACCCCGCTTCAGGCTAGGGCAGTGGCTATGGTAAAGAGGAAAGGAAGCCACTACAGTTATTGTGCTGATGTTGCTTCTAGAGACAGTTTGGAACTTGGTAGTGAGTGTTGCAACTGAGGACAGACCATCTTTATGCGCTTCGGCGGTCCCATTCTGTGAGCTTGTGTGGCCTACCACTTCGCGGCTGAGCCGTTGTTGCTCCTAGACGTTTCCACTTCACAATAACAGCACTTACAGTTGACCAGGGGCAGCTCTAGCAGGGCAGAAATTTGACGAACTGACTTGTTGGCAAGGTGGCATCCTATGATGATGCCATGTTGAAAATCACTGAGCTCTTCAGTAAGGCCATTCTCCTGACAATGTTTGTCTATGGAGATTGCATGGCTGTGTGCTCGATTTTATACACCTGTCAGCAACGGGTGTGACTGAAAGAGCCAAATCTACTCATTTGAAGGCGTGTCCATATACTTTTGTATATATAGTGTAGTTTACCACGTTATAACGTAACATTGACAACATATGGGCTGCGATCGGCAAGCATTTAGTTGCAGCCCATATGTTGTCAATGTTTGCTTCAGAAATAAAGCACATGCCATATAAAAGCCCATTTGATGTTTGTGATAATTCATCTAATTATGTGACTGTGGGTTGTTTGTTTGTTACTGGATGTAAGTTACATTGTTTTTAAAATGCAAGTTTCTTTTCCCTCCAGCTGTTGTCTGGGCAGAAGAAAAGTGCTCCTTTCTGGACCTTTGAATATTATCAGACATTCTTTGACGTAGAGACACACCAGGTACTTCCACTCAACTGCCTTTATCTCAGACTTGTGATGTATTGTTCATCTGAATTTAATCGGCCAAACAAATAGGCCTTTGAATACATTATACACATTTTGTAATGACTATTGCAATGAGTATTTAAGAACGAATCAAGTTACTTTCCTCATCCATTGGATCAGGACCTGATTATTTTTGTGGGGAAAACAGCTAACTTCCTGCATTTCAACACACATTTTGCCGTGGAGAGAAAAATGTGCTGTTTTATAGATCATCTCATGTTATTGTTCACATTTTGCAATGAGGCTGAGAGGTTTTTATTTATTTTTAAAGCAAATGTCCTGTAATTCTACACATTTTGCTATCATATGCTATCTAGGGGGCCCCCCGACCTCCAGGTGACCCATAACCCCAAAAAACAAAACAAAAAGTCGGGGGCCACCGGGTCACGTGCCCTGCGTGCCCTTTCTGTCGTCCATAGGATAGGCGTCCGCCTTTTGATATGTAATAATGTATTCATTCAATTTCTGTGTTGTAATGCCAGTGCTGTCATGCCAGTGTTGTAATGCCAGTGTTGTAATGCCAGTGTTGTAATGCCAGTGTTGTCATGCCAGTGTTGTAATGCCAGTGTTGTCATGTGTTTCCTCCAGGTGAGAGAGAGAATCCTAGGGTCGTTATTGCCATGGCCAGGGAAGAACTTCGTCCGTCTCTACATCCGCAGCAACCCTGATCTTTATGGTGAGCGTCCTTCCTTCCTACTAGTGATGACATGAAGTGTTGTTACCCTAAAATGTTTTCCGTTAGCGCCAGCTGTCGGCCAATCAGCCGCTTACTTTTTCCACTTCATATTACCTACCGTATTTTCCGCACTATAAGGCCACCGGAGTATAAGCCGCAGCAGCTAAATTGAATGATATTGAATGATGTGTCCATATATAAGCCGCACTGGACTATAAGCCGCAGGTGTTTTAATGTTTAATTACCATATGTAAGGGTTCGTACACAGAGGGGATTGTCGGGAAAGAGACAAACTGTCTCGCTCTCGTAATGTCTGTCTGTCTTGCTCTCGTTCTGTCTCTCGTTCTGTCTCTCGTACCACTCTCGGGTTCCACTTTTACTTTTGCACGATACCTGTCTCACTCATTTCCGGCCTCCAGCTTTTCCTGCTGGAGCCCGCCGCTTAAAGGTGGGGGGCGCGGACCGGTCATAGAGCCCATAGAGTTAAAGTTGGTGGACTGTAACCTGTAAAATCCATAGATTTAGGAGGTCTTCTAGTGGCCGTTAGCTGTAAAAATCCATAGATTAGCCGCACCATTATATAAGCCGCAGGGTCGAAAAATGGGGAAAAAAGGCGCGGTTTATAGTCCGAAAATTACGGGTAGGTTACTTTTCATTTAAACGTTTTAATTGGCTAGTCTGTCGATCCCACTCCCGCTACAGTGAACGATATGCATCTTCTAGCGATCTACCGATAGGTACAGGCTCCTGTCAGTCACAAAGCGAGCGACGACATGGGTAATGCGGTGTGCTTTCTGTCCAACCTCCTGGTACAATTTGTTGCAATTTAAGTTCTTTACACACGGAGAATACGATTTAGCTTAATTATAGTTTTTCTGACACATTAATTTATTTTACTTTGTGTGTTTCACATAGCCAGCCACATGGAGTCGTGACACATAGTGGGCTGTTTACTGGGTGTTACATAGTAGGCTGTTTACTGTGTGTTGATTGACAACTGAACACCAAGTGTTGACTAGTTTATAAAAGGTGTCGAACTGACGGAATAAAGTCGATCTCCTACAGTGCATTCGGGAATACATTCAGACCAATTGACTTTTTCCACATTTTGTTACGTTACAGCCTTATTCTAAAATTGATTAAATTGTTTTTTTGGCTCCTCAATCTACACACAATACCCCATAATGATAAAGCAAAAACAGGTTTTTAGAATGGTTTGCAAATTTATTAAAAATAAAAAATGGAAATATCACATTTACATACTGTAAGTATTCAGACCCTTTACTCAGTACTGTGTTGAAGCACCTTTGGCAGCGATTACAGCCTTGAGTCTTCTTGGGTATGACACTACAAGCTTGGCACACCTGTATTTGGGGAGTTTCTCCCATTCTTCTCTGCAGATCCTCTCAAGCTCTGTCAGGTTGGATGGGGAGCGTCGCTGCACAGCTATTTTCAGGTCTCTCCAGAGATGTTAGATCGGGTTCAAGTCCGGGCTCTGGCTGGGCCACTCAAGGACATTCAGAGACTTGTCCCGAAGCCACTCCTGCATTGTCTTGGCTGTGTGTTTAGGGTCGTTGTTCTGTTGGAAGGTGAACCTTCGCCCCCAGTCTGAGGTCCTGAGCGCTCTGGAGCAGGTTTTCATCAAGGATCTCTCTGTACTTTGCTCCATTAATCTTTCCCTCGATCCTGACTAGTCTTCCAGTCCCTGCTGCTGAAAAACATCCCCACAGCATGATGCTGCCACCACCATGCTTCACCGTAGGGATGGTATTGGCCAGGTGATGAGCGGTGCCTGGTTTCCTCCAGACGTGACGCTTGGCATTCAGGCCAAAGAGTTCAATCTTGGTTTCATCAGACCAGAGAATCTTGTTTCTCATGGTCAGAGTCCTTTAAGTGCCTTTTTGTCAAACTCCAAGCGGGCTGTCATGTGCCTTTTACTGAGGAGTGGCTTCCGCCTGGCCACTCTACCATTAAGGCCTGATTGGTGGAGTGCTGCAGAGATGGTTGTCCTTCTGGAAGGTTCTCCCATCTCCACAGAGGAATTCAGGAGCTATGTCAGTGTGACCACTGCGTTCTTGATCACCTCCCTGACAAAAAAGGCCCTTCTTCCCCGATTGCTCAGTTTGGCCGGGCGGCCAGCTCTAGGAAGAATCTTGGTGTTTCCAAACTTCTTCCATTTAAGAATGACGGAGGCCACTGTGTTCTTGGGGACCTTCAATGCTGCAGAATTTTTTTGGTACCCTTCCCCAGATCTGTGCCTCGACACAATCCTGTCTCGGAGCTCTACGGACAATTCCTTTGACCTCATGACTTGGTTTTTGCTCTGACATGCACTGTCAACTGTGGGACCTTATATAGACAAGTGTGTGCCTTTCCAAATCATGTCCAATCAATTGAATTTACCACAGGTGGAGTCCAATCAAGTTGTAGAAACATCTCAAGGATGATCAATGGAAACAGGATGCATCTGAGCTCAATTTCGAGTCAATTTGAAGTCTCATAGCAAAGGGGCTGAATACTTATGTAAATAAGGTATTTCAGTTTTTTATTTGTATACATTTTCAAACATTTCTAAAAACCTGTTTTCGTTTTGTCATTATGGGGTATTGTGTGTAGATTGATGAGGGAAAAAATATATATAATCCATTTTAGAATAATGCTGTAACGTGACAAAATGTGGAAAAAGTCAAGGGGTCTGAATACTTTCCGAATGCACTGTATATCCCTTTGCCATTCATAAATCATGCAATGTGGTTATTTGTCCATGGTATTGCATATCGACAAGTCAACCAAAGGGTTTCCAAGGTTTCCTTTCCTAGGAGCTTGGCTTGCCAGGCAGTGACTCTAAAGTGAGTGGTCTCGTCGGTGATGTAGCCTGGCGGATCGCATCGGTGATGTATCCTACCGGATCGCATCGGTGATCGGATCGCATCGGTGATGTAGCCTACCGGATCGCATCGGTGATGTAGCCTACCGGATCGCATCGGTGATCGGATCGCATCGGTGATGTAGCCTACCGGATCGCATCGGTGATGTAGCCTGCCGGATCGCATCGGTGATGTAGCCTACCGGATCGCATCGGTGATGTAGCCTGCCGGATCGCATCGGTGATGTAGCCTGCCGGATCGCTTACCGGATCGCATCGGTGATGTAGCCTGCCGGATCGCATCGGTGATGTAGCCTGCCGGATCGCTTACCGGATCGCATCGGTGATGTAGCCTGCCGGATCGCATCGGTGATGTAGCCTGCCGGATCGCTTACCGGATCGCATCGGTGATGTAGCCTACCGGATCGCATCGGTGATGTAGCCTGCCGGGTCGCATCGGTGAGAGAGCCGTTCATTTGGCTCCCTAATTTGCATATGCTACTGGTAGGCCTAGTCTTTTTGCAGATTATCTGCAAATAAATTATGAAAACATTCGATGAAGATGGTGAATCATCACTGCAGGAACAACAGGTAGTGGAGAGACTCATTCTGGTCCAAATATCATCATTAGGGCCCTCACAGAATCCAGGCATTAAAACATGTATTGACCTTAGTAGGGAATCAACTAAATGTATTGACCTTAGTAGGGAATCAACTAAATGTACTGACCTTAGTAGGGAATCAACTAAATGTATTGACCTTAGTAGCGAATCCCTTTGAAAACTGCTTATGTTGCATCGATATGAGTCAGAAACAAAATTTACTACAAAGTGTAAATAGGATCATTTTGGTCATAAAGTCAGTCTTGTCTAAAACTGAGTTTGGAACATCCGTGCGTCACAACCGATAAATGGAGGTTGAGTTTTGATTTGATGATGTCCATTTGCCAAACTCGTGATGCGAGATTGCTCTCTATCCCAGTGGTTCCCAAACTTTTTCAGTTACTGTACCACCAACTGAATTTTGCTCTTAGATTCATTCTGGGGATTTTGAGGAAGTGAAATAGGCTTCATGGGGGACAAACATCATTAACCAAATGCAGAGTTGGTCAGGAAACACACCTCCAAGACTGATATCTAATTTTTTCAAATGAGCAACAGAAAAACATACGTGCCAATTGGCGTGTTCAGTGGTTCTTTAACTACGAAGTAGCCTGGCAGAATGATATCATGATTATTTTCATCAATCCACTGGGTATTTACTCTACCGTCACATGGTCACTACAAAACCACCGCTAAACAACATCCTCATGCTAGGTGCTCACTTCCATTAATGGGTAACTACATCCAAAAATCAACAAGTGGTCTCCTGATGTGGTTTAAGCATTGTTGTGGACTTAGAACATACAATTTTGTTGTTTTTCAAAAAACCTTTTTTTTTTTAAATAGATAATTTGAAGAACTAACATCATTGTGGCAATTCATATCTTGCAGTACAAATGAGACTTTAATCTCAAGAGAAGACAAGATAAATGTTAAAAGGTTTAATGTTCTCTTACTTAGAAAACAGTCCTGATCATATAGTCCTAGACAATATCCAAAACAACAATACACTGAATCCGGACATTTTCAGGCATTTCAAATGGTAAAGTCATGTCTTTCTAGACAATACCACAACACATTTTTTCAATCTGAGAGGTAAACTCGTTAAAGTATTCAATAATTTCGCTGTGTATTTCGGATGGAATTAAGGCATAAGAATTTACGCCAAAAACATTTTGAACGCAGAAGGACAAGCCCCCCCGGACCGGGGGCACCTGGCTGGCCACTTTTTCTATTTGGCTGGCTACTCTATCTCCAGTCGTGTTCAAAAGTTTTGAGAATGACACAAATATTAATTTTCACAAAGTCTGCTGCCACAGTTTTGATGATGGCAATTTGCATATACTCCAGAATGTTATGAAGAGTGATCAGATGAATTGCAATTAATTGTAAAGTCCCTCTTTGCCATGAAAATGAACTTAATCCCATTTCAGCCCTGCCACAAAAGGACCAGCTGACATCATGTCAGTGATTCTCTCGTTAACACAGGTGAGAGTGTTGACGAGGACAAGGCTGGAGATCACTCTGTCATGCTGATTGAGTTAGAATAACAGACTGGAAGCTTTAAAAGGAGGGTGGTGCTTGAAATCATTGTTCTTCCTCTGTTAACCATGGTTACCTGCAAGGAAACACGTGCCGTCATCATTGCTTTGCACAAAAAGGGCTTCACAGGCAAGGATATTGCTGCTAGTAAGATTGCACCTAGATCAACCATTTATCGGATCATCAAGAACTTCAAGGAGAGAGGTTAAATTGTTGTGAAGAAGGCTTCAGGGCGCCCAAGAAAGTCCAGCAAGCGCCAGGACCGTCTCCTAAAGTTGATTCAGCTGCGGGATCGGGGCACCACCAGTGCAGAGCTTGCTCAGGAATGGCAGCAGGCAGGTGTGAGTGCATCTGCACCCACAGTGAGTTAAAGACTTTCGGAGGATGGCCTGGTGTCAAGAAGGGCAGCAAAGAAGCCACTTCTCTCCAGGAAAAACATCAGGGACAGACTGATATTCTGCAAAAGGTACAGGGATTGGATTGCTGAGGACTGGGGTAAAGTCATTTTCTCTGATGAATCCCCTTTCCGATTGTTTGGGGCATCTGGAAAACACCTTGTCCGGAGAAGACAAGGTGAGCGCTACCATCAGTCCTGTGTCATGCCAACAGTAAAGCATCCTGAGACCATTCATGTGTGGGGTTGCTTCTCAGCCAAGGGAGTTGGCTCACTCACAATTTTGCCTAAGAACACAGCCATGAATAAAGAATGGTACCAACACATCCTCCGAGAGCAACTTCTCCCAACCATCCAAGAACAGTTTGGTGACGAACAATGCCTTTTCCAGCATGATGGAGCACCTTGCCATAAGGCAAAAGTGATAACTAAGTGGCTCGGGGAACAAAACATCGACATTTTGGGTCCATGGCCAGGAAACTCCCCAGACCTTAATCCCATTGAGAACTTGTGGTCGATCCTCAAGATGCGGGTGGACAAACAAAAACCTACAAATTCTGACAAACTCCAAGCATTGATTATGCAAGAATGGGCTGCCATCAGTCAGGATGTGGCCCAGAAGTTAATTGACTGCATGCCAGGGCGGATTGCAGAGGTCTTGAAAAAGAAGGGTCAACACTTGTGTCATTCTCAAAACTTTTCACCCCCCTTGGCATTTTTCCTATTTTGTTGCCTTACAACCTGGAATTTTAATTGATTTTTTGGGGGATTTGTATCATTTGATTTACACAACATGCCTACCACTTTGAAGATGAAAAATATGTTTTATTGTGAAACAAACAAGAAATAAGAAAAAAAAACAGAACTTGAGCGTGCATAACTATTCACCCCCCCCCAAAGTAGAGCCACCTTTCGCAGCAATTACAGCTGCAAGTCTCTTGGGGTATGTCTCTATAAGCTTGGCACATCTAGCCACTGGGATTTTTGCCCATTCTTCAAGGCAAAACTGCTCCAGCTCCTTCAAGTTGGATGGGTTCCGCTGGTGTACAGCAATCTTTACGTCATACCACAGATTCTCAATTGGATTGAGGTCTGGGCTTTGACTAGGCCATTCCAAGACATTTAAATGTTTCCCCTTAAACCACTTGAGTGTTGCTTTAGCAGTATGCTTAGGGTCATTGTCATGCTGGAAGATGAACCTCTGTCCCAGTCTCAAATCTCTGGAAGACTGAAACAGGTTTACCTCAAGAATTTCCCTGTATTTAGCGCCATCCATCATTCCTTCAATTCTGACCAGTTTCCCAGTCCCTGCCGATGAAAAACATCCCCACAGCATAATGCTGCCACCACCATGCTTCACTGTGGGGATGGTGTTCTCGGGGTGATGAGAGGTGTTGGGTTTGCGCCAGACATAGCGTTTTCCTTGATGGCCAAAAAGCTCAATTTTAGTCTCATCTGACCAGAGTACCTTCTTCCATATGTTTGGGGAGTCTCCCACATGCCTTTTGGCGAACACCAAACGTGTTTGCTTATTTTTTTCTTTAAGCGATGGCTTTTTTCTGGCCACTCTTCCATAAAGCCCAGCTCTGTGGAGTGTACAGCTTAAAGTGGTCTTATGGACAGATACTCCAATCTCCGCTGTAGAGCTTTGCAGCTCCTTCAGGGTTATCTTTGGTATCTTTGTTGCCTCTCTGATTAATGCCTTCCTTGCCTGGTCCGTGAGTTTTGGTGGGCGGCCCTCTCTTGGCAGGTTTGTTGTGGTGCCATATTCTTTCCATTTTTTATTAATGGATTTAATGGTGCTCCGTGGGATGTTCAAAGTGTCGGATATTTTTTTATAACCCAACCCTGATCTGTACTTCTCCACAACTTTGTCCCTGACCTGTTTGGAGAGCTCCTTGCTCTTCATGGTTCCGCTTGCTTGGTGGTGCCCCTTGCTTAGTGGTGTTGCAGACTCTGGGGCCTTTCAGAACAGGTGTATATATACTGAGATCATGTGACAGATCATGTGACACTTAGATTGCACACAGGTCGACTTTATTTAACTAATTATGTGACTTCTGAAGGTAATTGGTTGCACCAGATCTTATTTAGGGGCTTCATAGCAAAGGGGGTGAATACATATGCACGCACCACTTTTCCGTTATATATTTTTTAGAATTTTTTTAAACAAGTTATTTTTTTCATTTCACTTTACCAATTTGGACTATTTTGTGTATGTCCATTACATGAAATCCAAATAAAAATCAATTTAAATTACAGGTTGTAATGCAACAAAATAGGAAAAACGTCAAGGGGGATGAATACTTTTGCAAGGCACTGTACTTGTGGAATACACTGAGTATATAATGACATTTTACATTTTAGTCATTTAGCAGACGCTCTTATCCAGAGCGACTTAACAGTTAGTGAGTGCATACATTTTCATACTGGCCCCCTGTGGGAATCAAACCCACAACCCTGGCGTTGCAAGCGCCACGCTCTACCAACTGATCCACATGGGGCACCTGTATCTTGATGACGCCATTCAACAAGTGGCAGAATAAAATTCTACCTCATCAGTGAATTGAGGGACGTCGCTTTGTTTTGAATGGAGTGAGGGACATTGCTTTGTGGAAGCAGCCTTTGAAACTGGCTGTGATGCTGCTGATTACTGATACCGTCTGTCTCTCTGTGTCTCCAGGTCCCTTCTGGATCTGTGCTACTCTGGTCTTTGTCATCGCCATCTGTGGAAACATCTCTGACTTCCTGGTTTACCTGGGGAATCCCCAGTACAAATACGTCCCAGAGTTCCGGAAAGGTGAGTGTCATTTAAGTTTTTCGAGGGTAAAACAAACACATGATCAAACTGACTCCTCCACTTTCCAAGACTCAGTCAAATAGATACTGAACAAAAAAACGTCCTTTCCCATAAATGTTTTTAGAAAAATAGTGTGATTGTTGCTACTGTATCTGTGTGTGTTTTTATTTCCCAGTGACCATTGCGGCCACGGCGATCTACAGCTATGCGTTGCTGGTTCCCCTGGCCCTGTGGGGCCTGCTGGTCTGGAGGAACGCCAAGGTTATGAACATGGTCTCTTACTCATTCCTGGAGATCGTCTGTGTCTACGGATATTCCCTGGCCGTCTACATACCTGCTGTGGTAAAACATGAGAGATTACACTGTTTCATGTCTGATTGTGTGGCTTTGTTGATATTTTATTAGGTTCAATATTGTCCGATTTACTTTGTTGGAATGCAAATGTTGAGGACATGTTTATTCCAGTCTTTTTTTTTAAATCATGTTGTTGTTGTTACAGGTGTTGTTGTTGACAGGTGTTGTTGTTGACAGGTATTGTGGATCATCCCGTATGAGACCGTCAGGTGGCTTTCCATTGTTGTGGCTCTCTGTCTCTCTGGTTCCGTCCTGGTCTTGACCTTCTGGCCCGCCGTCCGTGACGACCGGCCCCGGGTTGCCATAGCGATCATGACGGCCATCGCGGCGCTCCACATCCTCTTGGCGGTCGGTTGTAAGGTAAACATTCCGGAAAAACACACCTGGGTCGTGTGCATTAGGGCACAGCGTAGCAAAACGTTACTAAACGTTGTGGTGCACCATGGGAAACCAAAATGAGTGTTTCTTATTGGTCAAGTTCAGACCTCTTTCTTCCGTATCGTGCCTGGTGAACACGACACCAGCCTCACGGAGTTGGGTTGTTCCTGGAAATGTAATACAATGTCCTGATTTAACAATCTCCAACCTGACTGACCCAGTTTAGATAACCCCACCTGGCTGCGCTCTGTTAGCTCCAATGGTTGCATCGCCAAATGGGACCCACACAATGACTTAATTAGCTCAGTTACCTCCTCGCTATTCTACTGGAGTCTTGTAGCGTGGCATCTGGCAGAGCGATACACCAGGGAGGGTGGACCTGACCATAGTATCTTTGGCTACACTCCCTCAAGACGGCCATCTTGACAGCGCATGAGAAACAGATTAGAGGAGTCAAGTTAGTTAGTTTACCTCAGGGGGAGGGAGGGAGGGAGGGAGGGGAGGGGAAAGAGGGAGGGAGGGGAAGGAGGGAGGGGAAGGGAAGGAGGGGAGGGGAAAGAGGGAGGAAGGAGGGAGGGAGGGGAGGGGGGAGGGGAAAGAGGGAGGAAGGAGGGAGGGAGGGGAGGGGGGAGGGGGAAGGGAAGGAGGGGAGGGGAAAGAGGGAGGGAGGGGAAGGGAGGGAGGGAGGGAGGGAGGGAGGGGACAGGGAGGGGACGGGAGGGACGGGGCGGGGTGGGGGGACGGGAGGGGAAGGGAAAGGAGGGGAGGGGACAGAGGGAGGGAGGGGAAGATTTGCTGTTTTGGGAGGGAGGGAGGGAGGGAGGGAGGGGAAGGAGGGAGGGAGGGGGGGGGGAGGAAGGGTGGGGAGGGAGGGGGGGCGTGAAGTGGGAGGGACGGGAGGGAGGGGAGGGGAAGGAAAGAGGGAGGGAGGGAGGACGAGGGAGGACAGGGAGGGAGGGGAAGGAAGGAGGGAGGGAGGGAGGGTAGGGGGGAAAGAGGGGAGGGAGGGAGGGGGGGAGGGGGGACGGGAGGGTAGGTGGAGGAGAGAGAGAGCGGGAGGAGGGAGGAGGGAGGAGGGAGGGAAGGGCGGAGGGGAGGGTATGGGAGGGGAGGGAAAGTAGGGGAGGGAGGGAGGGAGGGAGGGGAGGGGAAAGGATGGGGAGGGAGGGAGGGGGGGCAGGGAAGGAGGGGGGGGGAGGGGAAGGGAAGGAGGGGAGGGAGAGGGGGAGGGAGGGAGGGAGGGGAGGGGGGGGAGGGAGGGAGGGAGGGGAGTGGAAGGAGGGAGGGAGGGGAAGGAGGGAGGGAGGGAGGGAGGGGAGTGGAAGGAGGGAGGGAGGGAGGGAGGGAGGGGGGAAGGAGGGAGGGAGGGAGGGGAAGGAGGGAAGGACTTTTTGCACTTTTATTCTATGTTAGTGCACTTAATTTAATGTAACAGGCTTTTAAAATTCCATAATTTCTACTTAAAATATCAAAGGGACGCAAAAGGCACCCATTTCGTGGAATGACCCCCCTACTTACAGAGAGAGATGAGTGACTGAAGGGCTTAATAAAAAAGACTGACAGGAAATTAGTTTAGTCCCAAATGACACCCTATTCCCTATATAGTGCACTACTGTTGACCAGGGTGGCACCCTATTCCCTATATAGTGCACTACTGTTGACCAGGGTGGCATCCTATTCCCTATATAGTGCACTACTGTTGACCAGAGCCCCTGTTCCTCTCTAGCCTGTCGGTCTCGGGTTTTTCCCCAAATCGCACCCTATTCCCTACGGGCCCTGGTCAAAAGTAGTGCACTATATAGGGAATAGGGTGTCATTTGGGACGTTCTCTCAGTATAAATGATTTGCTGTGTTTATTTTCATCCAGGCTTACTTCTTCAGTACGTTGGAGGTTGAACACACTGCTGTTGATGCTGTGGTGGGCAATGTAACCAAGTCATCTCCAACCACAAACGCACTGAACTGATACAATGTCCTGAGGTAAATGGTGGAACTAAAGATGTTTGCATTGTCACCACTGGTGATCTTATATAGCCACTTGTGTAACTAATATAATAATAATAATAATAATAATAATAATATGCCATTTAGCAGATGCTTTTGTCCAAAGCGACTTAGTCATGTGTGCATACATTTAACTAACCTGTAATTAGTACTGAGCGATTAACCAACATTTCTTTTTTGGGAGGGGTTATTAAACAACTAATTGACCGTCGGTTCAATTACTTGAAATCCATTTAGTTCTGTATTTTCTGTGAGCCCAACGTGCTGTTTCTCTAGAGATAAATCAAATAATTAATGAAGAGAAATCAATGAAAGAAGTATGTGGGACGCTGGGCTGATGGGAGTTGTAGTTTTCATAAAGCCAATATTCAGCGTAGTTCAGCGTAGAAACGCGGTAATTAACTACAATGACCATAATCCATTCTGGCAGTTTTTTCCTGCTCTGAGACGAATCAGAGAGTTTTCACTCTCGCCAAAATAAGCCCAATGTGTTTCTATGGGGTTATTTTGGACCTGAGATGTCGCCTGCCTTCCCGCCTTTAGGACAACGACTCTCATTGTTAGGGCGGGGACATGAACATCTGGTCATTATATGTGACCCATTTCAGGAAACTAGGCATATGTCACAAGTCACGACTTCACAGTTTAAATCATAATTGCGTTTTTTGGCAGAAATGCCTTCTGGAACATGTGAACTTTCATGTGCCTTAATAACAAACTTGTATGCCATCTGTAAATACGAATATTTTTTTTTAAATTACGAGCCTTGTTGGTTAAGCCACAGAAAAAGACAGCAACCTTCCCACTAACCATGATTGGCTGAGATAATAACATGCCGAGAGAGTAGTTCGGATTGGTCTGCCATATGATTGGTCTGCCATATGATTGGTCTGCCATATAGACGGTTTCTGTCTTTTTGAGCTGGTCAGTATGTGTAGGTAATCCTGTCAAACGCTGCTTTTTTTTTAAATGTATCGTGTAGTGGAGCTGCATTAGTGTTGCTCTCCACTTTCTGGAGGATCGAGTTTTGAAATCAGTGGAATTAGAGAGTATGATAGCTAAGGAGATGGAGAAAACACCTGTCTCCGGATTACATCTTCAAACTAAGGGCAACCATGGCATCCGTGAGGGAGACACGTCCATCATGCATGATGATGTATACGGTTAAGATAGTCTAGCTAGCTACATTTTCAGATATTACACATTTCGTTTCAAGCTAAAGTGTACTGTTAGCTAGCTAGCTAGCTAGCTAGCTAGCTAGCGTTAGCTGGCTGGCTCCCTAGCTAACGTTATTTGTATGACGTTATTATTCGTATCCCAGAACCGTTTGCTTTGCTAGTTAGAGCCTAATGTTAGCTAGCTAACATTGAACATGGTTGGTTAGCTACCTACAGATTCATACAGGGTAGTAACGACATGATTTGGCACTATGTTCATTGTTGTTTAACTAGCTAACGTTAGCTGGCTGGCTCGTAGGCTAACGTTACGTGACGTGTGTGATCTTACATGTTGTTTACCTAGCTATGTTCAATGTTTACCTTGCTAGCTAGCTACATGTCTTAAGCTAAAGTGTACAACACCCGTTGAATATGGCCGGTGTCAGTAAACGTCGGCATAAAAGCGTAATGAAATTGTTGCCAGCAGAGCTGGTTAGGCTGTTTTCATGTTATCCAGAGGTAAAACGAGATGGGTGGGGCTAAAGCTTAAGAGAGTGTGAACGATGCTGAATGGGTGGAGACAAAGAAGAGCTCTTCACTAGATACCAAAACATTCAAATGCCATTTTCTCAAAAGTGAGTTTACAAGTTCATCAACTTTCAAAGCAGAATTACTTTCCCATTGTTCCTCAAATGCAGTGTATGATATACCATTTTGTAGCTCTGAGTCTCTACTTTTATCCAATGTAAAAAAACACAATTTCAAATGTTGCTACATAAGACCAAATCCAGGTGGTGAGTCACATATACAGATCTCTGGACGGATACACTTTTACCCCTGCTATGTTAGGTTAGAGAAGACCGCATGAGAGAGGAATGTACACAACTCAGCGACAAGGGAGAGAGACAGTTGGTGAAAGTATGCCTTATCTACTCTGAAGAACTAGTACAATGATTTAGTCAGACAGCTTTGCAGCAGTCTTTGGCAGGATAGCTAAATAGGATGACTAAAGACGGGACAGTACGGGGAGCAGCACATAACGTTAGATGGTCTGGCTGGCTGGCTGCTACTGCCTGAGCAGAGATAACGTTAGATGGCCTGGCTGGCTGACTGCTACTGCCTGAGCAGAGATAACGTTAGATGGTCTGGCTGGCTGGCTGCTACTGCCTGAGCAGAGATAACGTTAGATGGTCTGGCTGGCTGGCTGCTACTGCCTGAGCAGAGATAACGTTAGATGGTCTGGGTGGCTGGCTGCTACTGCCTGAGCAGAGATAACGTTAGATGGTCTGGCTGGCTGGCTGCTACAGCCTGAGTAGAGATAACGTTAGATGGTCTGGCTGGCTGGCTGCTACTGCCTGAGCAGAGATAACGTTAGATGGTCTGGCTGGCTGGCTGCTACAGCCTGAGTAGAGATAACGTTAGATGGTCTGGCTGGCTGGCTGCTACTGCCTGAGCAGAGATAACGTTAGATGGTCTGGCTGGCTGGCTGCTACTGCCTGAGCAGAGATAACGTTAGATGGTCTGGCTGGCTGGCTGCTACTGCCTGAGCAGAGATGAGATGATAACTTTAAGGAATGAAAAATAATAAAGTAATCAAATAAAAAATAAAAAATAAGCAACTGAAATATTTTGTTATTTCATAGTAATTTCCTTTGTTTCTGTCCAAAGTGGAACTGACAGAGACAATGGAATATTTTCAATGTTTTGGCAATTAAATGTTCACTATTTTTGGCTTTGGAATTTGCATTAAAAAGCTCTAAAATCGTTTTAACGTAATTATTTCATAATACATTCCATGTTTTTGTTTTTTTAAATCGTCGAAATCCGTGATAAAAAAATAAATAATCGAACCGAAACCGAACTGACCTCAAAAAGCACTAATCGCTCAGCACTTCCTGTTATACACACATGTGAAAAGACTTGTGAATGTATCATGTGTTTTCCCATGCCACTGTACATCCTGTTTACAGGTTTTAGTGGTGTGAGTTACATCCTGTTTTAGCATAAAAACATTTTCTTTATCGTCTTTTCATTTCTTATTTATTTACCACCTTCTGTTGTGCCCAACATCATCTGACACCAGACTTCCTGTCCTGGAAATGATTTATCCTTCCCACAGCGAACAAGTGTTAGTGTTATAATTTTTTAATTGCAGCGTCTCCTGTTCCCTTATTAGGTAGAATCAAGTTCCCGTGGCGACGGTGTCATGGTGTTGTCTTCGTTACCGACCTGCTGCACCGACCTTGCCTGGGTGGGTCTTCCTGTTAAAGCCCGTAAAGACACAGTAATGTGTTACAGCACGACACACACACACAACACACACACACACACACACACAACACACACACACACACACAACACACACACACACACACACACACCTGGGTTGTAATCATTAGGGACCAAACGGAAGAAAATGGACTGAAACAATAAGAAAGGCATATTTGTGTTTTCCGTTGCAAAGCGTTGGACGTTTTTCATGTGTATGTACTAATGAATACGACCCTGGTCCGAAGACCTGGGTTATGTACCAAATGGCACCCTATTCCCTATGTAGTGCACTACTTTAGACCAGAGAATGGCACCCTATTCCCTATATAGTGCACTACTTTAGACCAGAGAATGGCACCCTATTCCCTATATAGTGCACTACTTTAGACCAGAGAATGGTACCCTATTCCATATATAGTACACTACTTTAGACCAGGACCCCTATAATGCACTATATAGTGAATAGGGTGCTATTTGGAACGCTGACTTCTGGAAACAGACACTGGTGGTGGCTACAGAATGTTCTTTCTAAAACGGTTTCTAAACTGTCTGCCTTAATGATACACAACTAAACATGAGTGGTGTTACTGGGGGGAGCCAGTCATTTCCTCCCTTCCTGTTTAACTAGTCATAGTTTTACTGTTAAATATGTGTGTGTATATATATATAGAACTTGATATTGATAAGACACTGTTCACAAAAAACGTCATTTGAAAGACGCTTCTTTGTATTAAAATGTTTTTCTTTGTTACCGAGTCATTACTATCGCATACACTACATTTACAGAAAATACTATATACTACTGTCTTAGTTATTAACTGCCAGAGGTCCAGAAACGGCCAGACCTCTGTCTTAGTTATACACTGCCAGAGGTCCAGAAACGGCCAGACCTCTGTCTTAGTTATTAACTGCCAGAGGTCCAGAAACGGCCAGACCTCTGTCTTAGTTATACACTGCCAGAGGTCCAGAAACGGCCAGACCTCTGTCTTAGTTATACACTGCCAGAGGTCCAGAAACGGCCAGACCTCTGTCTTAGGGGGTGCTATACACATGCTGCTGCTACCGTATTCCTCAATAGTGAAAAGTAAATATAACTAACTTCAGGGCAAAAGGCACTAGCCTAACCATCCAATGGAATGCCAAAGTATTTCAAAGTTTGAAGGGTTATTTAAGCTACTACCTTTGCCATTCAGTTGTTGTAATAATAGCGACACTGACATTTGAAAGCATTGAAATGATGACCATTAGTTATTTTATGGGAAAATGTATAACTCTGTGGTACTAAACAAACGTTGTGCCTTAACGGGTGAAATTAATTTATTGGACATCAAAACACTTTGTAACTCTCTTTCTCTCTGGGCCCTTTTGTTACGATCATACAAGAGTAACGCTTAAAAAAGATCCAAAACACTGAAATACCAAATGATAACCAGTCTGTCTGGTTATTTTTTAGTGGTCTGCTGTTGACAACCATGTTGAAGTAAGCCAGTACATCAGTACAATTTGACTGTTTAAATCATTCAGGGACAGAATGTAACTTAGAGGGAGGGACTAGAGCAATTGCAGTGTCTCAAGGTCAATGTAAGAGAGTGGACACCTAGACATCTACTGATTAAGTGGAGCTTTTGTCCCTTAATGTTTTTAATACGTAGACATTAGTCAATGTCAGATCAGTCAGCCTAACGGGGGTATGTGGTCAGATCAGTCAGCCTAACAGGGGTATGTGGTCAGATCAGTCAGCCTAACAGGGGTATGTGGTCAGATCAGTCAGCCTAACAGGGGTATGTGGTCAGATCAGTCAGCCTAACAGGGGTATGTGGTCAGATCAGTCAGCCTAACAGGGGTATGTGGTCAGATCAGTCAGCCTAACAGGGGTATGTGGTCAGATCAGTCAGCCTAACAGGGGTATGTGGTCAGATCAGTCAGCCTAACAGGGGTATGTGGTCAGATCAGTCAGCCTAACAGGGGTATGTGGTCAGATCAGTCAGCCTAACAGGGGTATGTGGTCAGATCAGTCAGCCTAACAGGGGTATGTGGTCAGATCAGTCAGCCTAACAGGGGTATGTGGTCAGATCAGTCAGCCTAACAGGGGTATGTGGTCAGATCAGTCAGCCTAACAGGGGTATGTGGTCAGATCAGTCAGCCTAACGGGGTATGTGGTCAGATCAGTCAGCCTAACAGGGGTATGTGGTCAGATCAGTCAGCCTAACAGGGGTATGTGGTCAGATCAGTCAGCCTAACAGGGGTATGTGGTCAGATCAGTCAGCCTAACAGGGGTATGTGGTCAGATCAGTCAGCCTAACAGTAAAAGGTTGTGGTGTCTCTGGGAAGGGAACAGATCTACAGTAACATTGTTCCTGTGGCGCCAGGATCAAATACAATGGAAAGTATTCAAAAGTTTACATACACCTTAGCCAAATACATTTAAACTCAGTTTTTCACAATTCCTGACATTTAATCCTAGTAAAAATTCCCTGTCTTAGGTCAGTTAGGATCACCACTTTATTTTAAGAATGTGAAATGTCAGAATAATAGTAGAGAGAATGATTTATTTCAGCTTTTATTTCTTTCATCACATTCCCAGTGGGTCAGAAGTTTACATACACTCAATTAGTATTTGGTAGCATTGCCTTGTCAAACGTTTCGGGTAGCCTTCCACAAGCTTCCCACAATAAGTTGGGTGAATTTTGGCCCATTCGTCCTGACAGAGCTGGTGTAACTGAGTCAGGTTTGTAGGCCTCCTTGCTCACACACCCTTTAGCAGTTCTGCCCACACATTTTCTATAGGATTGAGGTCAGGGCTTTGTGATGGCCACTCCAATACCTTGACTTTGTTGTCCTTAAGCCATTTTGCCACAACTTTGGAAGTATGCTTAGGGTCATTTTCCATTTGGAAGACCCATTTGCGACCAAGTTTTAACTTCCTGACTGATGTCTTGAGATGTTGCTTCAATATATCCACATAATTTTCCTTCCTCATGATGCCATCTATTTTGTGAAGTGCACCAGTCCCTCCTGCAGCAAAGCACCCCCCCCAGCATGATGCTGCCACCCCCGTGCTTCACGGTTGGGATGGTGTTCTTCGGCTTGCAAGCACCCCCTTCTTCCTCCAAACATATCAATGGTCATTATGGCCAAACAGTTCTATTTTTGTTTAATCAGACCAGAGGACATTTCTCCAAAAAGTACGATCTTTGTCCCCATGTGCAGTTGCAAACCGTAGTCTGGCTTTTTTATGGCGGTTTTGGAGCAGTGGCTTCTTCCTTGCTGAGCGGCCTTTCAGGTTATGTCGATATAGGACTTGTTTTACTGTGGATATAGATACTTTTGTACCTGTTTCTTCCAGCATCTTCACAAGGTCCTTTGCTGTTGTTCTAGGATTGATTTGCACTTTTTGCACCAAAGTACGTTCATCTCTAGGAGACAGAACGCGTCTCCTTCCTGAGCGGGATTGTCACGCCCTGACTCAGGGGACTCTGATATGTTGAGTCAGGGTGTGTATATTCTTTGTTTGTATATATTCTATGTTGTAGATCTATTATGTGTAGATCTATGTTGGCCGGGGTGGTTCCCAATCAGAGGCAGCTGTCGCTCATTGTCTCTGATTGGGGACCATACTTAGGCAGCCTTTTGGCACTAGTGGGTTGTGGGATCTTGTTCCGTTTAAGGTTTGTTGTGTGTTACCTTAGGGCTTCACGTGTCGTTGGTTTATTCGTTATAATAAACATGTTTGCATATCACGCTGCGCCTTGGTCCGTCCCGTCCGTCAACGAGCGTGACAGAAGATCCCCCCAGACCTGGACCAGACCTGGACCAAGCAGTGTGCCGAGGAGGAGCAGAGAGGATGGACTTGGCAGGAGATAAGAGAGGATCTGGCAAGGAAGATGGAGGCCCTGAAAGGGATCAGGGTGGAGAGGCAACCCCAAGAACATTTTGGTGGGGGCACACGGTGTGGACGACGAGCCAGCAGGAGGCCGTGATAGGGTGGATCTGCTGGTTAGGAGAGGAGGCCACCAGATTACGGGGGCTATTGGTTCAGAGGGAGCAGGAGGTATTTGGTCAGAGGGAGGCGCTACAGGAGGCTATACTACCACAGATACTATACACTACCACATATACTATACACTACCACAGATACTATACACTACCACATATACTATACACTAACCACAGAACTATACACTACCACAGATACTATACACTACCACAGATACTATACACTACCACAGATACTATACACTACCACAGATACTATACACTACCACATATACTATACACTACCACAGATACATAACTACACAGTACACATAACATACTACCACAGTACTATACACTACCACAGATACCACATATACTAACACTACCACAGATACATACACAAACCATTATACACTACCACAGATACATAAATACCACTACACATATATACACTACCACAATACTATACACAACCAGATACTATACACTAACCACAGATACATACACTACCACAGAACTATACACTACCACATATATACACCACCACAGATACTATACACTACCACAGATACTATACACTACCACAATCATACACTACCACAGATACACACATAACCACAGATACATACACTACCACAGATACTATACACTACCACAATATATTACACTACCACAGATACTATACACTACCACATACTAACATACACAATACTAACACTACCACAGATACTATACACTACCACAATACTTACATACCACATATACAACACTACCACATACAGTACACTACAACCACAACTAATAACCACATATACACAACCACAGATACTATACACTACCACAGATACATTACACTACCACAGTATATACACTACCACAATACTATACACTACCACAGATACTATACACTACCACAGATATACATACCACAATAATACATACACAGATACTATACACTACCACAATACTATACACTACCACAGATACTATACACTAACCACAGATACATACACTAACCACAGATACTAACACTACCACAGATACAACACTACCACAGACTTACACTACCACAGATACTAACACTACCACAGATACTATACACTACCACAGATACTATACACTACCACAGATACTATACATACCACAGATACTATACACTACCACAATACTATACACTACCACAGATTAACATACACTAACACACAGATACTATACACTACAGATACACTACCACCAGATACTATACACTACCACAGATACTATACACTACCACAGATACTATACACTACCACAGATATACACATTATACACTACCACAGATACTATACACTACCACAATATACACACCACATCTAGACTACCATACACTACCACAGATACCACTATATACTACCTACCACAATACTATACACTACCACAGATACTATACCCCTAACCACAGAACTATACACTACCACAGACTATCACCACAATATACTATACACTAACCACAGATACTATACACTACACCCAACAGATATCACTCCACAGATACACTACCAACACACACACAATACTATACACTACCACAGATACTATACACTACCACATACTATACATACACTAACCACAGATACTATACACTACTACACAAGATACAATATAACACGAAACCACAGATACTATACACTACCACAGATACTATACACTACCACAGATCTACTACATACTAACACTACCACAATACTATACACTACCACAGTACTATACACACCACAGATACTATACACTACCACATAACGATACACTCCAATACCACAGATACTATACACTACCACAGATACTAACCTACCACGATACTACACTACACAATACCATACACAAAGATACTATACACACCACGATACTATGACACTACCACAAACTAACACTACCACAGATATACACAATAACCACTAACCACAAATAACAGATACAACTAACCACAGATACTATACACTACCACAGATACATACACTACACAATACCATCACTACCAACCACAGATACTATACACTACCAACATACTACCCATTACACTAACCACAGATACTATACACTAACCACAGAACTACACTACCAACTATACATACCACAATACTATACACTACCACAGATACTATACACCGAAACATACTAACCAAGATACTAACTACCACAGATACTATACACACCACATACTATAACTACTACACATACCACATATACTATACACAACCACAATACTATACACTACCACAATACCACTATACACTATACACAACACATGATACTATACACTACCACATATAACTATACACTAACCACATATACTATACAACTACCACAGAACTATACATACCACTATACAACACAACCACATACTACACTAACACCAAATATACTATACACTACCACAGATACTATACCTACCACATATACTATACACTACCACATATACATACACACTACAAATACATACACTACCACATTATACACTACACACAACACAATACTATACACTACCACAGATACTATACACTACCACTAGAACTCACTATTACACATACCACATATACTATACACTACCACAGATACTATACACTACCACAGATACTATACACTAACCACAGATACTATACACTACCACAGATACTATACACTACCACAGATACTATACACTACCACAGATACTATACACTACCACAAACTAACCCCCACGATACTATACACTACCACATATAACACTACCACAATCTAACATCACATTACTATCACACATCATACCACTAACACTATAACACTACCACAGATACTATAACACTACCACAGATACTATACACTTAACCACATATACTATACACTACCACAGATACATACACTACCACAGATACATACACACTACCACAATACATAACTACCACTACCACATATACTATACACTACCACAGATACTACACTACACTATCCAACATACAAACTACACTACCACAGATACTCATATACTACTAACCACAGATACTATACACTAACCACAGATACTATACACTACCACAGATACCACATACACTACCACAGATACTATACACTACCACAGATACTATACACTACCACATATACTATACACACCACAGATACTATACACTACCACATATACTATACACTACCACAGATACTATACACTACCACATATACTATACACTCAATACCACAATACTACACAGACTACCACATACCACATACTATACACTACCACATATATACACATATATACACTACCACAATACCACACACTAACCACAGATACTATACGCTAACCACAGATACTAGACGCTAACCACAGATACTATACACTAACCACATATACTATACACATATACTATACACTAACCACAGAACTATACACTACCACAGATACTATACACTAACCACAGATACTATACACTAACCACAGATACTATACACTACCACAGATACCACATATACTATACACTACCACAGATACTATACACGTACCACAGATACCACATATACTATACACTACCACAGATACTATCACCCCTACAACAGATCTAACCACAGATACTATACACCACGATACTATACACTACACACCACAGATACTATACACACCATACCAAATACACAATACATATACACTACCACATACCATTAGATACTATACACTACCACATATACTATACACTACCACAGATACTATACACAGATACTATACACTAACCACACATATACTATACACTACCACAGATACTATACACTACCACAGATACTATACACTACCACAGATACTATACACTACCACAGATACTATACACTACCACAGATACATTTAAGTCATTTAGCAGACGCTCTTATCCAGAGCGACTTACAGTTAGTGAATACATATTTTATATATATAATTTTTTTATACTGGCCCCCCGTGGGAATCGAACCCACAACCCTGGCGTTGCAAACGCCATGCTCTATCAACTGAGCTACATCCCTGCCGGCCATTCCCTCCCCTACCCTGGACGACACTGGGCCAATTGTGTGCCGCCCATGAGTCTCCCGGTCGCAGCCGGCTGCGACAGAGCCTGGATTCGAACCAGGATCTCTAGTGGCACAGTTAGCACTGCGATGCAGTGCCTTAGACCACTGCGCCACTCAGGAGACCACATATACTATACACTACCACAGATACTATACACTACCACAGATACTATACACTACCACATATACTATCACTACCACAGATACTATCACTACCACAGATACTATCACTACCACAGATACTATACACTACCACAGCTACAATCAACAGAAGATTTGTGTTGACGCATTTACTGATCAAGGAGGGCTCAAGTATTTGGCTTTAATTAAGAAAATAGAAACATTGTGTCACTTGAAACTAACTGTGTCAAAGAGATGGTGTGGCCTAATTAACGGTCATTCTAGCCCTGAGCTTAGTGTTACACTGGAGAGGAACCAGCTGCAGCTGCCCTGGTGCTGCCCTCCTGCCTCTCTGCTTTCTCTCTCTGAGAGACTAACACGAGGGGATTGTCTTAGGTCCAGGGTGAATATAACAATGGACGGAACATTATAGATCCTGAGGAATACTAATGTTAAAGATTTCTGAAATGGTTTGTTGATCTATTTTATCCCATGGGGAGAGAGACCTGCATTAGAGAAACCTGAAACCTGGAGCAGAGAACAGAGGATCTATAGGCTAATATCGTACACCATGTGTTTTTAGTTTTATGTGTGATATTTGAGTCTGTAAAAAGCTATAAAGGATGGCCGAGAAAAAAGAGAACGCCTCCAAGTTTCAGATGTTGAAACTCCTGGAGAAATGCAGGAAGGAGAGAGACGATGTGGCGCACAGGGAGAGTATTATGAAGGAGAAGCTCAGACAGTACGAGTCCAGGATGAGGTCAACGGAGGTGCTGAAACAGAAATTCAAGACCATGACTTTGGAGAACAAGGAGCTGCGCAAGCATGTCAAGACTCTCCGTCAAGAGATAGGCCTGGAGGCTAGCCCCAAGTTCAACGGCAAGACCACCAAGGACATCATCTCTGACCTGCACGAGAAGGAGCGTCAGTGCAGTTCGCTGGTGGAGAAAACAGGTAGACTCAGTTTGACCATTGATGATCTGACATCAGAGCTGGCAAATGCCGTCACGTCTAAAACTCTTCTGGAATATCAGGTGCAGTCATTGCAGCAGAACCTGAAGGACATGACGAATAATCAACGCCGTTTGTTGAAACTCTGGGAGGATAGGAAGTCTCAAAGAGAGCAGCTCACTCTCCCTGCGATAGGCATACCCCAGAGACCCGGACAGAAACCTGTGTCTCACAAGGGAGTACAAACAGAGATGTCCATCAACTCAGCCCAGAAACTCCCACCCAACGCGTTTGAGACCAAACCTTCTCCTTCAACACGATCACGACACCACGAGAGAAGGTCTTCTATCGATAAACAAGGGGGTTTAACAACATTAGGAAATGGTCATCAGTTGGGGAATGGGAATCACCAATTGGGGAACGGCGACCATAATTCAATGGGAAATGGCAAACATCATCGTGAAAAGGCGGCTTTATTTCACGATGTAACCAATGGACACATACTGTAAAGACGGAATAATATATTGATAAGTATATAGAAAGTATAAATTGAATATATAAAAGGCTCATGTGGAAAAATTAGGGTGAATATAATTTTGGGGTGTTTAAAAGAAAAACAGGAGAGGAGCCTGATACTGCTTTTGATTGGATAATACACTCGTGTGGTTGTTTGGTTGTTCTCTGTTGCCATCTAGTGCAAAAAAAAGCCTGCAATTGATTCAGTGTGTTTTTATTTAAAATACAGTGCATTCTGAAAGTATTCAGACCCCTTTTACTTTTTCCACATTTTGTTACGTTACAGCCTTATTCTAAAATGGATTAAATCGTTTTTTCCCCCTCATCAATCTACACACAATACCCCATAATGACAAAGCAAAAACAGGTTTTGCAAATGTATTCAAAATACAAAACTGAAATATCACATTTACATAAGTATTCAGACCCTTTACTCAGTACTTTGTTGATTACAGACTCGAGTCTTCTTGGGTATGACGCTACAAGCTTGGCACACCTGTATTTGGGGAGTTTCTCCCATTCTTCTCTGCAGATCCTCAAGCTCTGTCAAGTTGAATGGGGAGCGTCGCTGCACAGCTATTTTCAGGTCTCTCCAGAGATGTTCGATCGGGTTCAAGTCCGGGCTCTGGCTGGGCCACTCAAGGACATTCAGAGACTTGTCCCGAAGCCACTCCTGCGTTGTCTTGGCTGTGTGCTTAGGGTCGTCGTCCTGTTGGAAGGTAAACCTTCACCCCAGTCTGAGGTCCTGAGCGCTCTGGAGCAGGTTTTCATCAAGGATCTCTCTGTACTTTGCTCAGTACATCTTTCCCTCGAACCTGACTAGTCTCCCAGTCCCTGCCGCTGAAAAACATCCCCACAGCATGATGCTGCCACCACCATGCTTCACCGTAGGGATGGTGCCAGGTTTCCTCCAGATGTGACGCTTGGCATTCAGGCCAAAGAGTTCAATCTTGGTTTCATCAGACCAGAGAATCTTGTTTCTCATGGTCTGAGTCTTTAGCTGCCTTTTGGCAAACTCCAAGCGGGCTGTCATGTGCCTTTTACTGAGGAGTGGCTTCCGTCTGTCCTTCTGGAAGGTTCTCCCATCTCCACAGAGGAACTCTGGAGCTCTGTCAGAGTGACCATCGGGTTCTTGGTCACCTCACTGACCAAGGCCCTTTTCCCCCAATTGCTCAGTTTGGCCGGGTGGCCAGCTCTAGGAAGAGTCTTCGTTGTTCCAAACTCCTTATATTTAAGAATGATGGAGGCCACTGTGTTCTTGGGGACCTTCAATGCTGCAGACATTTTTTGGTACCTTTCCCCAGATCTGTGCCTTGACACAATCCTGTCTTGGAGCTCTACGAACAATTCCTTCGACCTCATGGCTTGGTTTTTCCTCTGACATCAAAACACACCTCCAGGCTGTGTAAGGGCTATTTGACCAAGGAGAGTGATGGAGTGCTGCATCAGATGACCTGGCCTCCACAATTTTTTGAAAACATTTTAGTCATTTAGCAGACGCTCTTATCCAGTTAGTGAGTGCATACATTATTTTATTTTTTTATACTGTCCCCCCGTGGGAATCGAACCCACAACCCTGGCGTTGCAAACGCCATGCTCTACCAACTGAGCTACATCCCTGCCGGCCATTCCCTCCCCTACCCTGGACGACGCTGGGCCAATTGTGCGCCGCCCCATGGGTCTCCCGGTCACGGCCGGCTACGACAGAGCCTGGATTTGAACCAGGATCTCTAGTGGCACAGCTAGCACTGCAATGCAGTGCCTTAGACCACTGCGCCACTCGGCAATCACAATCACCCGACCTCAACCCAATTGAGATGGTTTGGGATGAGTTGGACTGCAGAGTGAAGGAAAAGCAGCCAACAAGTGCTCAGCATATGTGGGAACTCCTTCAAGACTGTTGGAAAAGCATTCTAGGTGAAGCTGGTTGAGAGAATGCCAAGAGTGTGCAAAGCTGTCATCAAGGCAAAGGGTGGCTACTTTGAAGAATCTCAAATATAAAATATATTTAGATTTGTTTAACACTTTGTTGGTTACTACATGATTCCATATCTGTTATTTCATAGTTTTGATGTCTTCACTAATATTCTACAATGTAGAAAATAGTAAAAATAAAGAAAAACCTTTGAATGAGTAGGTGTGTGTAGCTCAGTTGGTAGAGCATGGCACTTGCAAAGCCAGGGTTGTGGGTTCGTTTCCCACGGGGGACCAGTATGAAAAAAAATTTATGCACTCACTAACTGTAAGTCGCTCTGGAGAGGAGTGTCTGCTAAATGACTAAAATGTAAAAATGTGTGTCCAAACTTTTGACTGGCACTGTAGGTAAAACGTTTTGTCTTCGTTTCTGTCATTCAGATGTTTTCAGAGACACGGAAAAAACACAGCAGGTTACAGAGTAGAGCTTAGTAGCTGCGTTTTGATGTATGGGTCCAGGGATTGGTCCAAATTCACGTGTCGCCAACCCCATTTCCATGACCAGTGTTAGCTGTTAGCTTGCTAGCTGTGCGGGAGGCATTGGCTGTATTGTGCTAGCTGCGAATTTTGTGATTGATGGTTTTATTCTTTCAAGTAAAATCTACCTGAATTCAGTGGCTACAGCCCTACAATCGATAAAAACAGCTAAATACCAGTGAATTGGAAATGTTTCCCATCTATTTTTCTGTGCAGCTTGCTAGCAGATAGCTCACTGTCTCTTCTGAGCCTAGGCTAATTATTTGCTTGAAACGGTGCAGTTTATCCTCCCATCAACAGGCTCTGTCGCAGCCGGCCGCGACCGGGAGACCCATGGGGCGGCGCACAATTGGCCCAGCGTCGTCTAGGGTAGGGGAGGGAATGGCCGGCAGGGATGTAGCTCAGTTGATAGAGCATGGCGTTTGCAACGCCAGGGTTGTGGGTTCGTTTCCCACGGGGGGCCAGTATAAAAAAAAAATATATGTATTCACTAACTGTAAGTCGCTCTGGATAAGAGCGTCTGCTAAATGACTAAAATGTAAATGTAAATGTTAAACAGAGCAACACCAAACATAACGTTACAATGTAACCCAACTCAGGTGTAGGCCTACCTTAGAGGTAAGCTGCAATTAGACTAGTAGCCTTCTGTGTTACTGTTCAGACTTAGTGAGAAGTGTGTGTCTGTGTTGTGTGTTAGGCAGTGTATTGGTGGGGGTGCTGTAGTGTGTTGGTGGGGGTGCTGTAGTGTGTTGGTGGGGGTGCTGTAGTGTGTTGGTGGGGGTGCTGTAGTGTGTTGGTGGGGGTGCTGTATGGTGTGTTGGTGGGGGTGCTGTAGTGTGTTGGTGGGGGTGCTGTATGGTGTGTTGGTGGGGGTGCTGTATGGTGGGGGTGCTGTATATTGTGTTGGTGGGGGTGCTGTATAGTATTACATGTACATTTTAGTCCAGAGCGACTTACAGTGCATACATTATTTTTTTTATTTTTCATACTGGCCCCCCGTGGGAATCGAACCCACAACTGAGCTACATCCCTGCCGGCCATTCCCTCCCCTACCCTGGACGACGCTGGGCCAATTGTGCGCCGCCCCATGGGTCTCCCGGTCGCGGCCGGCTACGACAGAGCCTGGAATCGAACCAGGATCTCTAGTGGCACAGACCACTGCGCCACTCGGGAGGTTGTATGGTGTGTTTGGTGGGGGTGCTGTGTATGGGTAGTTGGTGGGGGGTGCTGTAGTGTGGAGGTGGGGGTGCTGTAGTGTGGAGGTGCTGTTATTGGGTGGTTGGTGGGTGGGGTGTGTAGTGTGTTGTGGTGGGGTGCTGTATGGTATGTGGTGGGGGTTGCTGTATGGTTGTGGTGTGGTGGGTGCTGAGGTGTAGTGTGGGAGGTGGGGGTGCTGTATTTGGGTGTTGGTGGGGGGTGCTGTATGGTGTGGTTGGTGTGGGGGTGTGGTGTAGTGTGGAGGGGGTGGGGGGGTGTGGGTGCTGTATGTGTGTTGGTGGGGGTGCTGTGTTGGGGTGTGTGTGTGTGGGGGTGCTGTAGTGTGAGGTTGGGGGTGTGCTGTAGTGTGGAGGTGCTGTATGGCGTGTTGGTGGGGGTGCTGTAGTGTTGTGGGGTGCTGATGTATGGTTGTGTTGGTGGGTGGGTGTCTGTATGGTGTGTTGGTGGGGGTGCTGTAGTGTGGAGGTGGGGGTGGCTGTATGGTGTGTTGGTGGGGGTGCTGTATGGGTTGTTGGTGGGGGTGCTGTAGTGTGGATGGTGGGGGTGCTGTATGGTGTGTTGGTGGGGTGTGACTGTATGGGTTTTTGGTGGGGTGTGCTGTAGTGTGGAGGTGGGGGTTGCTTTATGGTTGTGTTGGTGGGTTCCTTATTGTGGGTTGGTTGGGGGGCTGTATGGTGGGTCTTGTGGGGTGTGGCCTGTAGTGGGAGGGGGGGTGCTGTAGTGTGTTATGGGGAGGTGTGTTGGTGGGGGTGCTGGTAGTGTCGTTGGTGGGGGTGATGTAGTCGTGTTGGTGGGGATGCTGTAGTGTGTGTGGTGAGGGGTGCTGTATGGTGTGTTGGTGGGGGTGCTGTATGGTGTGTTGGTGGGGGTGCTGTAGTGTGTTGGTGGGGGTGCTGTAGTGTGTTGGTGGGGGTGCTGTGGTGTATTGGTGGGGGTGCTGTATGGTGTGTGTATGCAGGTGGAGATAATTTATATATATATATATATATATATATATATAATCATAATATGACCAACCTACTTTAAATTATTGGGCTTAAATACAAAAATAAATATAAACCTTGTCATCCCTTCCAGAGAGGGGAGATAATTGATGGGAGACTTAGTGGATTCTGTGGCCCTTTAGATGGAATAATCACGTTCTTATGTAATTCCTGAGGATGTGTTTCACACTGGCCTAATTACATAATAATGACTCCTTGATAGTAGGCTAATAATAATTCATCTTGAACTTCTTCCATTTTCTAATAATTGCGCCAACAGTTGTTGCCTTCTCACCAAGCTGCTTGCCTATTGTCATGTAGCCCATCCCAGCCTTGTGCAGGTCTACAATTTTATCCCTGATGTCCTTACACAGCTCTCTGGTCTTGGCCATTGTGGAGAGGTTGGAGTCTCTTTGATTGAGTGTGTGGACAGGTGTCTTTTATACAGGTAACGAGGTCAAACAGGTGCAGTTAATACAGGTAATGAGTGGAGAACAGGAGGGCTTCTTAAAGAAAAACGAACAGGTCTGTGAGAGTCGGAATTCTTACTGGTTGGTAGGTGATCAAATACTTATGTCATGCAATAAAATGCAAATTAATTACTTGAAAATCATACAATGTCATTTTCTGGAGAGAATTTGTATTGATTCCGTCTCTCACAGTTGAAGTGTACCTATGTTTACAGACCTCTACCTGCTTTGTAAGTAGGAAAACCTGCAAAATCGGCAGTGTATCAAATACTTGTTCTCCCCACTGTACTTCAATTCATTTTTGGTCAATAGGGTCAATACAATGTGAACACACATTTGGTCGCTATTGTGCAGGCCAATGATACGGCCTACTGTAAACTGTATACAGTCAACATAGGACTACTGTAAACTGTAGACAGTCAACATAGGACTACTGTAAACTGTAGACAGTCAACATAGGACTACTGTAAACTGTAGACAGTCAACATAGGACTACTGTAAACTGTAGATAGTCAACATAGGACTACTGTAAACTGTAGATAGTCAACATAGGACTACTGTAAACGGTAGATAGTCAACATAGGACTACTGTAAACTGTAGATAGTCAACATAGGACTACTGTAAAGTGTAGACAATCAACATAGGCCTACTGTAAAGTGTAGACAGTCAACATAGGTCTACTGTAAACGGTAGACAGTCAACATATGCCTACTGTAAAGTGTAGACAGTCAACATATGCCTACTGTAAAGTGTAGACAGTCAACATAGGCCTACTGTAAACTGTAGACAGTCAACATAGGCCTACTGTAAACTATAGACAGTCAACATAGGCCTACTGTAAACTGTAGACAGTCAACATCTGCCTACTGTAAAGTGTAGACAGTCAACATAGGCCTACTGTAAACTGTAGACAGTCAACATAGGTATACTGTAAAGTGTAGACAGTCAACATATGCCTACTGTAAACTGTAAACAGTCAACAAAGGACTACTGTAGACAGTCAACATATGCCTACTGTAACATGCTGACTAAACCGCCTCCCCTCTGCGCATGTTGATTTGGGCTATCCTCATGACATGCAGGTTAAAATACCAAAACTAACTATATTAATTAGGGGACCGGTAGAAATACATGAAACATTCATGGACATTTAGCTAGCTTGCTGTTACTAACTAATTTGTCCTGGGAGATAAACATTGGATTGTTATTTGACCTGAAATGCATATGGTCCTTTTTTTAGCTAGTCATACAAATTTGTGTGTTCTCTACTCCAACAATTAATCCACAGATAAAAGGGGAAACCTAATTTGTTTTTAGACCCCGTTTGTTAGTTAATCTAAACCAACCCCGTCTGTTAGTTAATCTAAACCAACCCTGTCTGTTAGTTAATCTAAAACAACCCCGTCTGTTAGTTAATCTAAAACAACCCCGTCTGTTAGTTAATCTATAACAACCCCGTCTGTTAGTTAATCTAAAACAACCCTGTCTGTTAGTTAATCTAAGCCAACCCCATCTGTTAGTTAATCTAAACCAACCCCATTCGTTAGTTAATCTAAGACAACCACATCTGTTAGTTAATCTAAACCAACCCCATTCCTTAGTTAATCTAAGCTAACCCCGTTTGTTAGTTAATCTAAACCAACCCCATCTGTTAGTTAATCTGAACCAACCCCGTATGTTAGTTAATCTATGCCAACCCCATCTGTTAATCTAAACCAACCCTATTCCTTAATTAATCCAAGCCATCCCCGTCTGTTGGTTAATCTAAGCCAACCCTGTCTGTTAGTTAATCTAAACCAACCCCGTCTGTTGGTTAATCTAAGCCAACCCTGTCTGATAGTTAATCTAAACCAACCCCGTCTGTTAGGTAATCTAAACCAACCCTGTCTGTTAGTTAATCTAATACAACCCTATTTGTTAGTTAATCTAAACCAACCCCATATGTTAGTTAATCTAAACCAACCCCGTCTGTTAGTTAATCTAAGCCAACCCTATTCGTTAGTTAATCCAAGCCAACCCTGTCTGTTAGTTAACCTAAACCAACCACATAGCCTTCAACTCTAAAGCCACATAACCTGTGTTTAAATAGCTGGCAAAGCTGCATAGGTGGTCCCCATCCCTGTCTCAGACTCAGCCAACCCCATCCCTGTCTCAGACTCAGCCAACCCCATCCCTGTCTCAGACTCAGCCAACCCCATCCCTGTCTCAGACTCAGCCAACCCAATAGTCCACAGCGTCAAACACAGCTTGCTCACTCTTCTGATCAAAGAGTTTCCCCGGGTTTCATTTCTCCCGGGTTTCGTTTCTCCCGGGTTTCGTTTCTCCCGGGTTTCGTTTCTCCCGGGTTTCGTTTCTCCGGGTTTCGTTTCTCCCGGGTTTCGTTTCTCCCGGGTTTCGTTTCTCCCGGGGTTTCGTTTCTTCACGGGTTTCGTTTCTCCCCGGGTTTCGTTTCTCCGCGGGTTTTCGTTTTTTCCCGGGTTTAGTTTCTCCCCGGGTTTCCGTTGCTCCCGGGTTCGTTTCCTCCCGGGTTCGTTTCTCCCCCCGGGTTTTCGTTCTCCCTGGGTTTCGTTTCTCCCGGGGTTTCTCCGGGTTTCGTTTCTTCCCGGGTTTCGTTTTCCGGGTTTCGTTTCTCCGGGTTTCGTTTCTCCCGGGTTTCGTTTCTCCCGGGTTTCGTTTCTCCCGGGTTTCGTTTCTCCCGGGTTTCGTTTCTCCCGGGTTTCGTTTCTCCCGGGTTTCGTTTTCTCCCGGGTTTCGTTTCTCCCGGGTTTCGTTTCTCCGGGTTTCGTTTCTCCCGGGTTTCGTTTCTTCCCGGTTCGTTTTTTCTTCCGGGTTTCGTTTCTCCCGGGTTTCGTTTCTCCCGGGTTTCGTTTCTCCGGGTTTCGTTTCTCCGGGTTTCGTTTCTCCGGGTTTTCGTTTCTCCCGGGTTCGTTTCTCCGGGTTTCGTTTCTCCCGGGTTTCGTTTCTCCCGGGTTTCGTTTCTCCCGGGTTTCGTTTCTCCGGGTTTCGTTTCTCCCGGGTTTCGTTTCTCCCGGGTTTTTCTAACAATTGCTTCAGCAGCTCCTTGAATCTTGGACAGTGGAGGGTGAAAACCAAAGGCTTTGAGAGCCCTAGCCAAGGCGTATTTCAGTCTAGGTGCATAAAGTTATTTTGCGATGTTGTCAAAGTAGCTCTCAAAATAATAAGCATTTGGCACGAATAAGCAAGAATGTCTTCGCTGGCTAGGATGGCTCACTTCACACCCTATGCATGATTTATTTAGCTTGATTGCAATGATATGCTCCAGGATAAGAGCCAATGTTGCTTTGATAATATTCACAATCACTTCCACAGGTTTTGGCTGGTATGTTCGATTCAGAGGCCCTATTTCAGACGAAAACTGGTCGAGCCAGTGGTAATCCGTTGGCGGAAAAGAGTCCAGATTTGTGAGTTTTTGGTAAAGGCTTGAGTCAGGATAGCCTGTCTCTGCGTTGTCATCCAAGGCCGCATAACACCAGTCCATAG
This sequence comes from Coregonus sp. 'balchen', assembly GCA_902810595.1. NCBI lineage: Eukaryota > Metazoa > Chordata > Actinopteri > Salmoniformes > Salmonidae > Coregonus > Coregonus sp. 'balchen'. Next base: position 49,937,742 of record LR778273.1, on the reverse strand, counting down.
GCGCAGGGTTTTCAAAGTCTACTTGGGAATATTCTTGAGAGATACTCTTCAAACTGATGGTTGTGTCTTGTCTCTTTTTAAACCACTGTTCTGGAGTTGGAGCCACACTACGTCAGTGCTCCAGCCAACACTCTGTCAGTGCTCCAGCCAACACTACGTCAGTGCTCCAGCCAACACTCTGTCAGTGCTCCAGCCAACACTACGTCAGTGCTCCAGCCAACACTACGTCAGTGCTCCCGCCCACAGTCACACTCTAGTTCATTTACATTTGAGTCATTTAGCAGACGCTCTTATCCAGAGCGACTTAAAGTTAGTGAGTGCATACATTTTTCATACTGTCCCGAAGTGAATAGCTCTAAGCTAATGTTGTCATACTGTTTCAACGCTTCAATTAATGCTATTCAGCTCTCCTCTCCTGTGTCCTGCTCCCAGAGACCAACCAGGTGCTATTCAGCTCTCCTCTCCTGTGTCCTGCTCCCAGAGACCAACCAGGTGCTATTCAGCTCTCCTCTCCTGTGTCCTGCTCCCAGAGACCAACCAGGTGCTATTCAGCTCTCCTCTCCTGTGTCCTGCTCCCAGAGACCAACCAGGTGCTATTCAGCTCTCCTCTCCTGTGTCCTGCTCCCAGAGACCAACCAGGTGCTATTCAGCTCTCCTCTCCTGTGTCCTGCTCCCAGAGACCAACCAGGTGCTATTCAGCTCTCCTCTCCTGTGTCCTGCTCCCAGAGACCAACCAGGTGCTATTCAGCAAGCATGGGCTCAGCTGATTCCCTCACCTGTGAGGAGAACCATCCTACTGCAGTTTGAACTAGCCCTGCCGTCACTATTAGACATTGAGACTACACATGCATTGGCCTGCTGTCTTTTCTTTGTGGGTTTTGTCTTGCACTAGACCATGGTTCTTCAATTCCGGTCCTGGAGGGCCGAAACACTTCTGTTTCTTATTTCTACCTGGTAGTTAATTGCACTCACCTGGTGTCCCAGGTCTGAATTAGCCCCTAATTAGAAGGAGAGGATGAAAAACAGAGGTGTTTCGGCCCCCTCCAGGACCGGAATTGAAGAACCCTGCACTAGACTGTGAAGACGGTGTATTTCAGAGTTGAAGAGCACCGACTACAGATACACATGCTTGTCACAGCATCTCGAAGACTAAATTCAATATAGAATAAGTTTGACGAGGTGACACACAGATTATTTTTACTATTGTAACATGCAGTGGGGATAATTCTGCTAAGGCACTTGTCTCTCCTTACATCGGTTTGCTACATTGGTCACCAGGGTGGGATCCTTTTCGATACGCCTATGGGGGCCTGGGCACATGAATGCTCCTAGAGAGAAGGGGGGAATACTGAAGCATGCGTTGATGACAGTTCTACAGTCTCCATCAGAGGCCCAGGCTTTTGGCATAGATGGTAAAGCTCTCATATCTGGACTGCAACATTGTAAAGATTGTGCCCTCCACAGCACTTGATATACATTGATTGGTAGGTTACACTATATTTAGATACTTCACATACTGCCCGAGACACCTTTGCTATTTTGTCTCCCTACACAATAAATGGTGAAACACTATTTGTGATGGTGTTCTTTGTTCGTATGTATATGCATGAAACATACATTATGGAAAAACGTCTCACACTCACACTTAGTAGAATAATGAATGGATTGGCATCATCAACTTTTAGGAGGTTAGTAGGAAAGTTCATCATTTAAACCACCTAAATACACTGCTCAATAAAATAAAGGGAACACTAAAATAACATCCTAGATCTGAATGAATGAAATAATCTTATTAAATACTTCTTTCTTTACATAGTTGAATGTGCTGACAACAAAATCACACAAAAAATTATCAATGGAAATCAAATGTATCAACCCATGGAGGTCTGGATTTGGAGTCACCCTCAAAATTAAAAGTGGAAAACCACACTACAGGCTGATCCAACTTTGATGTAATGTCCTTAAAACAAGTCAAAATGAGGCTCAGTAGTGTGTGTGGCCTCCACGTGCCTGTATGACCTCCCTACAACGCCTGGTCATGCTCCTGATGATGTGGCGGATGGTCTCCTGAGGGATCTCCTCCCAGACCTGGACTAAAGCATCCGCCAACTCCTGGACAGTCTGTGGTCAACGTGGCGTTGGTGGATGGAGCGAGACATGATGTCCCAGATGTGCTCAATTGGATTCAGGTCTGGGGAACGGGCGGGCCAGTCCATAGCATCAATGCCTTCCTCTTGCAGGAACTGCTGACACAATCCAGCCACATGAGGTCTAGCATTTTCTTGCATTAGGAGGAAACCAGGGCCAACCACACCAGCATATGGTATCACAAGGGGTCTGAGGATCTCATCTCGGTACCTAATGGCAGTCAGGCTACCTCTGGCGAGCACATGGAGGGCTGTGCGGCCCCCCAAAGAAATGCCACCCCACACCATGACTGACCCACCGCCAAACCGGTCATGCTGGAGGATGTTGCAGGCAGCAGAACGTTCTCCACGGCGTCTCCAGACTCTGTCACGTCTGTCACATGTGCTCAGTGTGAACCTGCTTTCATCTGTGACGAGCACAGGGCGCCAGTGGCGAATTTGCCAATCTCGGTGTTCTCTGGCAAATGCCAAACGTCCTGCACGGTGTTGGGCTGTAAGCACAACCCCCACCTGTGGACGTCGGGCCCTCATACCACCCTCATGGAGTCTGTTTCTGACCGTTTGAGCAGACACATGCACATTTGTGGCCTGCTGGAGGTCATTTTGCAGGGCTCTGGCAGTGCTCCTCCTGCTCCTCCTTGCACAAAGGCGGAGGTAGCGGTCCTGCTGCTGGGTTGTTGCCCTCCTACGGCCTCCTCCACGTCTCCTGATGTACTAGCCTGTCTCCTGGTAGCGCCTCCATGCTCTGGACACTACGCTGACTGACACAGCAAACCTTCTTGCCACAGCTCGCATTAATGTGCCATCCTGGATGAGCTGCACTACCTGAGCCACTTGTGTGGGTTGTAGACTCCGTCTCATGCTACCACTAGAGTGAAAGCACCGCCAGCATTCAAAAGTGACCAAAACATCAGCCAGGAAGCATAGGAACTGAGAAGTGGTCTGTGGTCACCACCTGCAGAACCACTTCTTTATTGGGGGTGTCTTGCTAATTGCCTATAATTTCCACCTGTTGTCTATTCCATTTGCACAACAGCATGTGAAATTTATTGTCAATCAGTGTTGCTTCCTAAGTGGACAGTTTGATTTCACAGAAGTGTGATTGACTTGGAGTTACATTGTGTTGTTTAAGTGTTCCCTTAATTTTTTTGAGCAGTGTATATATATCACATTCACTGAACATTTAGTATTTGAAACTCCAACATTCATTTCCCAAGTTATTTTCTATAATCCTACAGGCTCATTATCATTCTCCAGACCTTATAGTCCAATTGGTTTCTCAAATGACTGCCTCGCCTGGTTCACCAACTACTTATCAGATAGAGTTCAATGTGTCAAATCGGAGAGCCTGTTGTCTGGACCTCTGGCAGTCTCTATGGGGGTGCCACAGGGTTCAATTCTTGGGGCGACACTTTTCTCCGTGTATATCAATGATGTCGCTCTTGCTGCTGGTGACTCTCTGATCCACCTCTACGCAGACGACACCATTTTGTATACATCTGGCCCTTCATTGGACACTGTGTTAACAAACCTCCAAACGAGCTTCAATGCCATACAACAATCCTTCAGTAGCCTCCAACTGCTCTTAAACACTAGTAAAACTAAATGCATGCTTTTCAATCGAACGCTGCTGGCACCCGCCCACCCGACTAGAATCACCACTCTCGACGGGTCTGACCTAGAGTATGTGGACAACTACAAATACCTAGGTGTCTGGTTAGACTGTAAACTCAACTTCCAGACTCACATAAAGAATCTCCAATCCAAAGTTAAATCTAGAATCGGCTTCCTATTTCGCAATAAAGCCTCCTTCACTCATGCTGCCAAACATGCCCTCGTAAAACTGACTATCCTACCGATCCTTGACTTCGGCGATGTAATTTACAAAATAGCCTCCAACACTCTACTCAGCAAATTGGATGTAGTCTATCACAGTGCCATCCGTTTTGTCTCCAAAGCCCCATACACTACCCACCACTGTGACCTGTACGCTCTTGTTGGCTGGTCCTCACTACATGTTCGTCGTCAAACCCACTGGCTCCAGGCCATCTATAAATCACTGCTAGGCAAATCCCCGCCTTATCTTAGCTCATTGGTCACCATAGCAGCACCCACCCGTAGTCTACGCTCCAGCAGGTATATCTCACTGGTCATTCCCAAAGCCAACACCTCCTTTGGCCGCCATTCCTTCCAGTTCTCTGCTGCCAATGACTGGAACGAATTGCAAAAATCTCTGAAGCTGGAGACTCTTATCTCCCTTAATAACTTTAAGCATCAGTTGTCAGAGCACCTTACCGATCACTGCACCTGTACACAGCCCATCCGAAATTAGCCCACCCAACTACCTCATCCCTATATTGTTATTTATTTTGCTCATTTGCACCCCAGTATCTCTATTTGCACATAATCTCTTGCACATCTAGCATTCCAGTGTTAATACTATTGTAATTATTCTGCACTATAGCCTATTTATTGCCTTACCTCCATAACTTGCTACATTTGCACACACTGTATATATATTTTCTGTTGTATTTTCTGACTTTATGTTTTTTTTTTTTTTTTACCCCATATGTAACTCTGTTGTTTTTATTGCACTACTTTGCTTTATCTTGGCCAGGTCGCAGTTGTAAATGAGAACCTGTTCTCAACTGGCTTACCTGGTTAAATAAAGGTGAAATAAAAAAATAAAAAAAATAAATAAATTGGACACTGTGTTAACAAACCTCCAAACGAGCTTCAACGCCATACAACACTCCTTCAGTAGCCTCCAACTGCTCTTAAACACTAGTAAAACTAAATGCATGCTCTTCAATCGAACGCTGCTGGCACCCGCCCACCCGACTAGAATCACTACTCTCGACGGGTCTGACCTAGAGTATGTGGACAACTACAAATACCTAGGTGTCTGGTTAGACTGTAAACTCTCCTTCCAGACTCACATTAAGCATCTCCAATCCAAAGTTAAATCTAGAATCGGTTTCCTATTTCGCAACAAAGCCTCCTTCACTCATGCTGCCAAACATGCCCTCGTAAAACTGACTATCCTACCGATCCTTGACTTCGGCAATGTCATTTACAAAATAGCCTCCAACACTCTACTCAGCAAATTGGATGTAGTCTATCACAGTGCCATCCGTTTTGTCACCAAAGCCCCATATACTACCCACCACTGTGACCTGTACGCTCTTGTTGGCTGGTCCTCACTACATATTCGTCGCCAAACCCACTGGCTCCAGGCCATCTATAAATCATTGCTAGGCAAATCCCCGCCTTATCTTAGCTCATTGGTCACCATAGCAGCACCCACCCGTAGTCTGCGCTCCAGCAGGTATATCTCACTGGTCATCCCCAAAGCCAACACCTCCTTTGGCCACCATTCCTTCCAGTTCTCTGCTGCCAATGACTGAAACGAACTGCAAAAATCTCTGAAGCTGGAGACTCTTATCTCCCTCACTAACTTTAAGCATCAGTTGTCAGAGCACCTTACCGATCACTGCACCTGTACACAGCCCATCTGAAATTAGCCCACCCAACTACCTCATCCCCATATTGTTATTGTTATTTATTTTGCTCATTTGCACCCCAGTATCTCTATTTGCATATCATCTCTTGCACATCTATCATTCCAGTGTTAATACTAATTGTAATTATTTTGCACTATGGCCTATTTATTGCCTTACCTCCATAACTTGCTACATTTGAACACACTGTATATATATTTTATGTTGTATTTTTGACTTTATGTTTTGTTTTACCCCATATGTAACTCTGTTGTTTTTATTGCACTGCTTTGCTTTATCTTGGCCAGGTCGCAGTTGTAAATGAGAACTTGTTCTCAACTGGCTTACAGCGGAGTCACTCGCCACCTTCCGGAGACACTTGAAACCCCACCTCTTTAAGGAATACCTGGGATAGGATAAAGTAATCCTTCTACCCCCCCTTACCCCACCCCCAAAAATAAAAAATGATTGTAAAGTGGTTATCCCACTGGCTATAAGGTGAATGCAACAATTTGTAAGTCGCTTTCATTCCGATCTCCTCTGCATTATTGTAGCCATCTGCTGCAGCCTGTCAACTATGCCTCTGCCTATCCCTGTTCTCTCCTCTCCGCACAGGCTACACAAACGCCTCACACCGCGTGGCTGCTGCCTCTCTAACCTGGTGGTCCCTGCACGCACCTCCCACGTGGAGTTCCAGGTCTCAGGCAGCCTCTGGAACTGCCGTTCTGCTGCCAACAAGGCAGAGTTCATCTCAGCCTATGCTACCCTCCAGTCCCTCGACTTCTTGGCGCTGACGGAAACATGGATTACCACTGAAAACACTGCTACTCCTGCTGCTCTCTCCTCGTCTGACCATGTGTTCTCGCATATCCCGAGAGCATCTGGTCAGCGGGGTGGTGGCACAGGAATCCTCATCTCTCCCAAGTGGACATTCTCAATTTTTCCCCTGACCCATCTGTCTATCTCCTCATTTGAATTCCATGCTGTCAGAGTCACTAGCCCATTTAAGCTTAATATCCTTGTCATCTATCGCCCTCCAGGTTCCCTTGGAGAGTTCATCAATGAGCTTGACGCCTTGATAAGTTCCTTTCCTGAGGATGGCTCACCCCTCACAGTTCTGGGGGATTTCAACCTACGTCTACATTTGACTCATTTCTCTCTGCCTCCTTCTTTCCACTCCTCTCCTCTTTTGACCTCACCCTCTCACCGTCCCCCCCTACTCACAAGGCAGGCAATACGCTTGACCTCATCTTTACTAGATGCTGTTCTTCTACTAATCTCACTGCAACTCCCCTCCAAGTCTCCGACCACTACTTTGTATCCTTTTCTCTCTCCCTCTCCTCCAACACTACTCACTCTGCCCCTACACAGATGGTAATGCGCCGTCGCAACCTTCGCTCTCTCTCTCCCGCTACTCTCTCCTCTTCCATCCTATAATCTCTTCCCTCTGCTCAATCCTTCTCCCTCCAATCTCCTGATTCTGCCTCCTCAACCCTCCTCTCCTCCCTTTCTGCATCCTTTGACTCTCTATGTCCCCTATCCTCCCGGCCGGCTCGGTCCACCCCTCCAGCTCCGTGGCTTGATGACTCATTGCGAGCTCACAGAACAAACTAGACTCCCTGCGGACCTGGCATCTTTTCACTCCCTCCTCTCTACATTTTCTTCATCTGTTTCTGCTGCTAAGGCCACTTTCTACCACTCTAAATTCCAAGCATCTGCCTCTAACCCTAGGAAGCTCTTTGCCACATTCTCCTCCCTGCTGAATCCTCCCCCCCCATCCGATCCTCGTTTGTTAAGTCAAATGACACTGCTGGTCCTGCTCACACTGCCCTACCCTATGCTTTGACTTCTTTCTCCCCTCTCTCTCCAGATAAAATCTTGCGACTTGTGACGGCCGGCCGCCCAACAACCTGCCCGCTTGACCCTATCCCCTCCTCTCTTCTCCAGACCATCTCCGGTGACCTTCTCCTTTACCTCACCTCGCTGATAAACTCATCCTTGACCGCTGGCTATGTCCCTTCCGTCTTCAAGAGAGCGAGAGTTGCACCCCTTCTCAAAAAACCAACACTCGATCCCTCTGATGTCAACAACTACAGACCAGTATCCCTTCTCTCTTTTCTCTCCAAAACTATTGAGCGTGCCGTCTTTAGCCAACTCTCTTGCTATCTCTCTCAGAATGACCTTCTTGATCCAAACCAGTCAGGTTTCAAGACTGGTCATTCAACTGAGACTGCTCTTCTCTGTGTCACGGAGGCTCTCCGCACTGCTAAAGCTAACTCTCTCTCCTCTGCTCTTGTCCTTCTAGACCTGTCTGCTGCCTTTGATACTGTGAACCATCAGATCCTCCTCTCCACCCTCTCCGAGCTGGGCATCTCCGGCGCGGCTCACTCTTGGATTGCGTCCTACCTGACCGGTCGCTCCTACCAAGTGGCGTGGCGAGAAGCTGTCTCCGCACCACGTGCTCTCACCACTGGTGTCCCCCAGGGCGCAGTTCTAGGCCCTCTCCTATTCTCGCTATACACCAAGTCACTTGGCTCTGTCATATCCTCACATGGCCTCTCCTATCATTGCTACGCTGACGATACACAACTAATCTTCTCCTTTCCCCCTTCTGATAACCAGGTGGCGAATCGCATCTCTGCATGTCTGGCAGACATATCAGTATGGATGACGGATCACCACCTCAAGCTGAACCTTGGCAAGACGGAGCTGCTCTTCCTCCCGGGGAAGGACTGCCTGTTCCATGATCTCGCCATCACGGTTGACAACTCCGTTGTGTCCTCCTCCCAGAGTGCGAAGAGCAATGGCGTGACCCTGGACAACACCCTGTCGGTCTCCGCTAACATCAAGGCGGTGACCCGATCCTGTAGGTTCATGCTCTACAACATTCGGAGAGTACGACCCTGCCTTACACAGGAAGCGGCACAGGTCCTAATCCAGGCACTTGTCATCTCCCGTCTGGATTACTGCAACTCGCTGTTGGCTGGGCTCCCTGCCTGTGCCATTAAACCCCTACAACTCATCCAGAATGCCGCAGCCCGTCTGGTGTTCAACCTTCCCAAGTTCTCTCACGTCACCCCGCTCCTCCGCACACTCCACTGGCTTCCAGTTGAAGCTCGCATCTGCTACAAGACCATGGTGCTTGCCTACGGAGCTGTGAGGGGAACGGCACCTCCGTACCTTCAGGCTCTGATCAGTCCCTACACCCAAACGAGGGCATTGCGTTCATCCACCTCTGGCCTGCTGGCTCCCCTACCTCTGCGGAAGCATAGTTCCCGCTCAGCCCAGTCAAAACTGTTCGCTGCTCTGGCACCCCAATGGTGGAACAAGCTCCCTCACGACGCCAGGACAGCGGAGTCACTCACCACCTTCCGGAGACATTTTAAACCCCACCTCTTTAAGGAATACCTGGGATAGGACAAAGTAATCCTTCTACCCCCCCCTTACCCCAACCCCCCCCCCCCCCCCCCCCCCCCCCCCCCCCCCCCCCCCCCCCCCCCAAAAAAAACAAACATTTTAAATAAATAAATTGTAAAGTGGTTATCCCACTGGCTATAAGGTGAATGCACCTATTTGTAAGTCGCTCTGGATAAGAGCGTCTGCTAAATGACGTAAATGTAAAATGTAAATGTGAAAATGCATCCAACATTATGCCCACCATTGTATTGGGCAGCTGCTATTGGATAACTCATCTGGGTTTTTTTGCAGAGCACATTGTACAACTGTTTTTAGAGATGATTATATTGCAAGGTATGCTGTATGTGTAGGCTATGCTTTGTTGGCTAATATGCATATGCTGCTGTCGTTTTTAAACCTCCATTCTAGCATACATCATTCAAATCTACATGCTTTTATTTGGGTTTCTATGCAAAGTATATGATTTAATGTTTCTTTATGCCTGCAGCTAGTTACTTAAAATGAGACATATAATCATACCGAAACATGATTCACTGTAAGCTATAAATACAAAGAGAGTCGCACACTCCATATGTATCACCTCCCAGTAAGCAGCTCGAGTGTTAATTTGAGGCTGTGTTTACATCCTACAGCCATTGGCTGCCTTCATCACGAGGGGTATGTAAGGGAGTTCTGATTGGTTCCAAGTTTAGCAGTTCGGCGAATTTGCCTGAGCAGACAAGGTGTTGAAATATACTTTTTATGAGAAAAGGTGCAAGAAATTAAGGTGCCAACAAATTTTATAGTCATCATAAGAATGTTGTACTGCCATATACAAAACGTCAGCTCCTCCCTCGACGGGGATTGATCAACTTCACGTTTTCAGCTTCTGCCCACCACCTCATTTTTATGGCACAGACCACAGAGTTTCTAAACCCAGAAGCGCAACATCACGACACTTCCGGTGACGCTTCAGAAACGGACCAAACGGACTAGGCCGGGGTTTCGGGTTTGAGAAGCCAATGAGAGAAGTGAAACGTTATTCATTAATTGTTAATTTTCTCGAAATCTAAAGGCAGAACCGAGATTTGAGCCAATGTCTTAAGTAGTTGAACATGTTATTACTCCAACCTCGTGAAAATGACAAACTGACACGTTTTAATTCTTGTCAAAAAACAACTTTACACCGATGGAGTGCCTTGGATTGGACGGCCTGCACATGCGCAGTTTGGCGCCGGATGACCGTTAGACCGGATGACGTTCTTCTACGCATGCGCTTAATAAAGTTTTGGCCTATCTTCATACTGTACTCTGTCTGTCTCTCTCTCTGTTTCTCTGGACAACATTTGAAAGGGGTCCTGACATGTCCTTTGAATGCATGTGCCGCGCTATATGGGAAACTGCACAAGAATGGAATGTTCTCTAGGAGTTTGACAACTAGCTAGCACATTTTTTTTAAACACTTTTTTTTGCAGTCAGATCAAAAGCTTTATCGAAACAAAAATGTTTTCTGCGGATCAAAGTTGTTGGTTCGTTCGTAAGGTAAGCACTGCCCTATTTAAACGACTAAACCACAGTTAGCTAGCTAGTTAGTAATCTGGCTACCCGTGGATGTTATCCAATTACAGTAGGTAGCTTGCTAGTAACTAACTAGTTAGCTAGTAACATTAGCTAGATATAGTAGCTATATTTTATTGCTAGTATAACAACAATAACACTAGTTGTTGGCTGGCTGGCTGTAATTGCAGAAATGTTAGAAAAGCTAGCTAGATTTTCATTTTTCACGTAAGCTAGGTAGTAGTTAACGTAGCATTCAGCTTTGACCAGAGGGTCTGGCTTCAGCAGCAGGGTTGCCAGGTCAAGCTACAATTTCTACTCCAATACATACGACTCAAAAGTAGCACAAAAGGCCTGCAAACTAGCCCCATTTTTTTTTCCACAACAAGAGTATTTATACAATAAACCCTTTTTCCATAATGTTATCGATCCAATTAAGAAGGAATATCATAGTAACTTGTAACTACATTAGAAGCATAATTCGTGTTGTTAAGCATGATGCAAAGCTGAGTGCCTGGATACAGCTGTTAGCCGTGGTATATTGGCCATATACCACAAACCCCCGGGGTGTCTTATTGCTATTATAAACTGCTTACCAACGTCATTAGAACAATAAAACGTAATGCCATTCGCTGAGTTTGAGCAACACAAATGAGGAAAAAGTCAGTGGTTGCATTTGCAAAGTTGGTATGAATGTTGGTGTTTCCAGGTGATCTGTTGGAGAGCAGTAATGTATCTGAATGAATTATGTTGTTTCCAGGTGATCTGTTGGCGAGCGGTAGCCAGTATGGCCTGGTCTGTCCTGCTACTGCTTCCCACAACAGCTCTGTTTGTAGTTCTCAGCAGATTCAGTCTGTTTCACCCTATACACTGGATATCAGGTAAGAGAACACTCACAAACCAAAGCTCGACTCCCGAGTGGCGCAGTGGTCTAAGGCACTCTATCGCAGTGCTAGCTGTGCCACTAGAGATCCTGGTTCGAGTCCAGGCTCTGTCGCAGCCTGCCGCGACCGGGAGACCCATGGGCGGCGCGCAATTGGTCCAGCGTCGTCCAAGGTAGGGGAGGGTTTGGCCGGCAGGGATGTGGGTTTGTTTCCCACGGGGGGGGGGGGGGGGGGGCAGTATGACCAAAAACAAAAACAAACAAAAAAACATGTATGCACTCACTAACTGTAAGTCGCTCTGGATAAGAGCGTCTGCTAAATGACTAAACTGTAAATGTAATACACTCACCTTGTACACAATGTCAAATTGAATTAGCTTACTGTAGCTAGGAGCCAGTCAGACTAACTTCCCTTACTGTTGCTAGGAGCCAGTCAGACTAACTTCCCTTACTGTTGCTAGGAGCCAGTCAGACTAACTTCCCTTACTGTTGCTAGGAGCCAGTCAGACTAACTTCCCTTACTGTTGCTAGGAGCCAGTCAGACTAACTTCCCTTACTGTTGCTAGGAGCCAGTCAGACTAACTTCCCTTACTGTTGCTAGGAGCCAGTCAGACTAACTTCCCTTACTGTTGCTAGGAGCCAGTCAGACTAACTTCCCTTACTGTTGCTAGGAGCCAGTCAGACTAACTTCCCTTACTGTTGCTAGGAGCCAGTCAGACTAACTTCCCTTACTGTAGCTAGGAGCCAGTCAGACTAACTTCCCTTACTGTTGCTAGGAGCCAGTCAGACTAACTTCCCTTACTGTTGCTAGGAGCCAGTCAGACTAACTTCCCTTACTGTTGCTAGGAGCCAGTCAGACTAACTTCCCTTACTGTTGCTAGGAGCCAGTCAGACTAACTTCCCTTACTGTTGCTAGGAGCCAGTCAGACTAACTTCCCTTACTGTTGCTAGGAGCCAGTCAGACTAACTTCCCTTACTGTAGCTAGGAGCCAGTCAGACTAACTTCCCTTACTGTTGCTAGGAGCCAGTCAGACTAACTTCCCTTACTGTTGCTAGGAGCCAGTCAGACTAACTTCCCTTACTGTTGCTAGGAGCCAGTCAGACTAACTTCCCTTACTGTTGCTAGGAGCCAGTCAGACTAACTTCCCTTACTGTTGCTAGGAGCCAGTCAGACTAACTTCCCTTACTGTTGCTAGGAGCCAGTCAGACTAACTTCCCTTACTGTTGCTAGGAGCCAGTCAGACTAACTTCCCTTACTGTTGCTAGGAGCCAGTCAGACTAACTTCCCTTACTGTAGCTAGGAGCCAGTCAGACTAACTTCCCTTACTGTTGCTAGGAGCCAGTCAGACTAACTTCCCTTACTGTTGCTAGGAGCCAGTCAGACTAACTTCCCTTACTGTTGCTAGGAGCCAGTCAGACTAACTTCCCTTACTGTTGCTAGGAGCCAGTCAGACTAACTTCCCTTACTGTTGCTAGGAGCCAGTCAGACTAACTTCCCTTACTGTTGCTAGGAGCCAGTCAGACTAACTTCCCTTACTGTAGCTAGGAGCCAGTCAGACTAACTTCCCTTACTGTTGCTAGGAGCCAGTCAGACTAACTTCCCTTACTGTTGCTAGGAGCCAGTCAGACTAACTTCCCTTACTGTTGCTAGGAGCCAGTCAGACTAACTTCCCTTACTGTTGCTAGGAGCCAGTCAGACTAACTTCCCTTACTGTAGCTAGGAGCCAGTCAGACTAACTTCCCTTACTGTTGCTAGGAGCCAGTCAGACTAACTTCCCTTACTGTTGCTAGGAGCCAGTCAGACTAACTTCCCTTACTGTTGCTAGGAGCCAGTCAGACTAACTTCCCTTACTGTTGCTAGGAGCCAGTCAGACTAACTTCCCTTACTGTAGCTAGGAGCCAGTCAGACTAACTTCCCTTACTGTTGCTAGGAGCCAGTCCCTTACTGTGGCCGTTCTCTGGCTATGTAGCCAGCTAAGAAAGTTATGTCGGAGACTGCTGGTAAGCACATTTTTCGAATGCCTCGTTCTAGAATGCTTGGCCCCTGTTGACCAGTGCCAGTAGATGGCTATACGTAGGTATTCAGTATGTCTAAGACTGTTGATAAGCAGCCTATAAAAGAGTGTTGTCTGCTTACAGAATGCTTGTCCCTACTGACCAGTGCCAGCACCATCTTCTCCTTCATCCTGCTATGTGGAGTGGTGCTGCTGGTGGGCTTCTTCAACCTGGAGTATTACACAGGTGAGTCAGACAATGAAGGGTTCTCCCAGGGATGACAGTTCTGAGTGAAAGGAGCCGGAGGTGATTGCTGCACTCCATTTCTTTAGATTGAATCAGGGTGCAATGGGTGGAGCGAGGACATAGTGCGTTTGAAAATACAAATACTGACAAAAAAAAAAACGATGCTCTCCCTGTACTGTAGGTGGCTTTGTATATGGAGGTGCCAATGGCCTGGGACATACATAGTCCCAGCATTCACCCTCTTTTATTTATTGTTTGATTGATTGATTTCCACCAGTCGTCCCATCCATCGCCTGCTCCAAGATCGACCTCCTAGGTCAGGTGCTTCACCCCCGTCAGTTCGTCCACTCACTGGCGCACTGTATCATGGGTGTTGTAGTGGCTTGGTGTTGTGCCTTCACCATCGGAGGGCGCTACCGGGCCTTGGGGCACCCCTGTACACAGGATGAGAGGTGAGACACCACACAACGTGTTTTTAACTGCCATACACACACGGATGTAAATTAAGAAAGCCCGCTGGCCCGAGGCTAGTACTTTTCAGACTGGGCTAGTAGAAAACTCGCCAAACTAGCCTGCCGGCTAGGGAAGTGTTGTACCTTTCGATACCAATTGGTACATGTTGGACCCGGTAAAACTACTAGCCTGGTTGGCTAGTTCCTGCATACACCTCATGGCTGTAGAGTAGTAATTCCTTATTTATGGAAGAATACTCTTATTCATAATAATTCATAATATTTGGTCAACATTTCGGTTGAGGTTGGGGACCTCAAGTTTACTTTAGTGAAACATTCTTACTTGTTTTCCCCTATACGAGTAAAAAAAACAACAACAGTCCTCATAAGTTTTTTGGGTTTTGTTGTAACTTCCCCATATCTCTGTCTGTTGTTGTGTTGGTTACAGTAGTAGTGGTCCTGAGATGTGCCTGAATGAATACCACCTGGTGCTGCTGCTGGTCGGGGCCTTCATCGGATACAGCCACAGCCTGCTGGGCGTGGTCCACAACATCAACTATGTCTCGTTCCACACCATGCGGGTACATACTCTCTTCTTCATTTATTTACTATCTGTTTTTTACATTCTAGAATAATAGTGAAGACATCAACTATGAAATAACACGTATGGAATCATGTAGTAACCAAAAAAGTGTTAAACAAAATTTTCAAATATTCACCCTTTGCCTGGATGACAGCTTTGCACACTCTTGGCATTCTCTCGACCATTTCAATTAACAGGTGTGCCTTGTTTCATTTTGTCGTTATAATAATGTTTGTAGCAATTTGTGAAAATCATTGTGGAAATCTGTTGCAGCTCAAGTCTACAAAACCTGCAGTGCTGTCTCTATGGGCTGGCTAGCTAGGTTAATAAAGTTGCAGTTGTTATTAACCGACTGCTTCAGAACAGCCGAGTGTGTTGTTAGATGCTTTTTTTTCTTCAGATCTCCGCTAAACAAATACTGTGGCAAGAAAAAGTATGTGAACCCTTTGGAATTACCTGGGTTTCTGCATAAATTGGTCAAAAATTTGGTCTGATCTTGATCTAAGTCAAAACAATAGACAACCACAGTGTGCTAAAACTAATAACACACAAACAATGATAAGTTTTCATGTCTTTATTGAACAAACCGTGTAAACATTCACAGTGCATGGTGGGAAAAGGATATGAGCCCTTGGATTTAATAACTGGTTGACCCTCCTTTGGCAGCAATAACCTCGACCAAACGTTTTCTGTAGTTGCAGATCAGACCTGAACAACGGTCAGGAGGAAGTTTGGAACATTCCTCTTTACAAACCCGTTTCAGTTCAGCAATATGTGTCTGGTGTGAACCGCTCTCTCGAGGTCATGCCACAGCATCTTGATAAACTTGTGAATTCATTTTTCCGTCGACGATAGCAAGCTGTCCAGGCCCTGAGGCAGCAAAGCAGCCCCAAACCATGATGCTCCCTCCACCATACTTTACAGTTGGGATGAGGTTTTGATGTTGGTGTGCTGTGCCTTTCTTTCTCCACACATAGTGTTGTGTGTTCCTTCCTTCCAAACAACTCAACTTTAGTTTCATCTGTTCACAGAATATTTTGCCAGTAGCGCTGTGGAACATCCAGGTGCTCTTTTGCGAACTTCAGACGTGCAGCAATGTTTTTTTTGGCATCAGTGTCTTCTTCCGTGGTGTCCTCCCATGAACACCATTCTTGTTTAGTGTTTTACGTATCGTAGACTCGTCAGCAGAGATGTTAGCGTGTTCCAGAGATTTCTGTAAGTCTTTAGCTGACTCTAGGATTCTTCTTAACCTCGTTGAGCGTTCTGTGCTGTGCTCTTGCAGTCATCTCTGCAGGACGGCCGCTCCTAGGGAGAGTAGCAACAGTGCTGAACTTTCTCCATTTACAGACAATTTGTCTTACCGTGGACATCAAGGCTTTTAGAGATACTTTTGAAACCCTTTCCAGCTTTATGCAAGTCAACCATTCTTAATCTTAGGTCTTCTGAGATCTCTTTTGTTCGAGGCATGGTTCACATCAGGCAATGCTTCTTGTGAACAGCAAACTCACATTTTTGAAAGTTTTTTTTTTTATAGGGCAGGGCAGCTCTAACCAACATCTCCGATCTCGTCTCATTGGTTGGACTCCAGGTTAGCTGACTCCTGCCTCCAATTAGCTTTCGGAGAAGTCATTAGCCTACGGGGTTCACATTTTTCCCAACCTACACTGTGAATGTTTAAATGACGTTTTCAATATAGACAAGAAAAATACAATAATTTATCTGTTATTAGTTTAACCTCTTTAAGGATGGTACCCTTTGTTTTCCCCCCAATTTTCGCCTAAAATGACATGTCCAAATCTAACTGCTTGTAGCTCAGGACCTGAAGCACGGATATGCATATTCTTGATACCATTGGAAAGGAAACACTTTGAAGTTTGTGGAAATGTAAAATGATTGTAGGAGAATATAACACATTAGATTTGGTAAAAGATAATACAAACAAACAAAAAAACGTTTTTTTTTTTATTCCATCATCTTTGAAATGCAAGAGAAAGGCCACAATATAATATTGCAGTTTAGGTGCAATTTAGATTTTGGCCATTAGATGGCAGCAGTGTGTGTGCAATGTTTCAGATTGATCCAGTGAAGCATTGCAATACTGGACTATTTTGTATCAAGTCTGCCCAAATGTGCCGAATTGGTCAATTGATACATTTTCAAGTACATAACTATAGAGAACATACAAAAATGATATGGTAATACAAAATGTAAGTTTACATACTCCCAGGAATGTCATACATGATGGATCATTAGCTTATACACTAACTTTCACACATCTAGATGGCCGGGTGGGGTGGGTGTGGAGCCAGAGACAGCAGGGGTTCAAACTGTAGAACCCAGATCCTACATTTGAATATACAAATTTATTTTATCA
This sequence comes from Coregonus sp. 'balchen', assembly GCA_902810595.1. Lineage (NCBI taxonomy): Eukaryota > Metazoa > Chordata > Actinopteri > Salmoniformes > Salmonidae > Coregonus > Coregonus sp. 'balchen'. The sequence goes on along the minus strand of LR778273.1, from coordinate 49,920,609 downwards.
AACAAAACTATGCTACATTTTATCTCTGGGACCCTTAGGATGACAAATCAGAGCAAGATTACTAAATGTTAGTACATTATTTACCTTCAGAGGTGAATGTATCAAACCAGTTGCCGTGATACGTTTTTTGTTGTTGTGCACTTTCCTCAAACAATAGCATGGTATTTTTTCACTGTAAATTGGACAGTGCAGTTAGATTAACAATAATTTAAGCTTTCTGCCCATATAAGACATGTCTATGTCCTGGAAAGTTTGCTTGCTAATCACATTAGCGCACGTTAGCGAACCGTCCTGTTTACGGGACACCGATCCCGTAGAGGTTGAACCCACTGCTCATCTATTGTTGTGACTTACATGAAAATCAGATCAAATTTTATGACCAATTTATGCAGAAATCCAGGTAATTCCGAAGGGTTCACATACTTTTTTTTGGCATTCGGAAAGTATTCAGACCCCTCCACTTTTTCCACATTTTATTGTGTTACAGCCTCATTCTAAAATTGATTTAATAAATTGCCCTCATCAATCTACACACAATAACCCATAATGACAAAGCGAAAACCGTTTTTTAAGAAGTTTTATCCCATTTATTACAAAAAAAAAAAAAAACGTATTTACATAAGTATTCAGACCCTTTTCTATGAGACTAGAAATTTAGCTCAGGTGCATCCTGTTTCCATTGATCATCCTTGAGATGTTTCTACAACTTGATTGGAGTCCACCTGAGGTAAATTATATTGATTGGACATGATTTGGAAAGGCACACACCTGTCTATATAAAGGTCCCACAGTTGACAGTTCATGTCAGAGCAAAAACCAAGCCATGAGGTCAAAGGAATTGTCCATAGAGCTCCGAGACAGGATTGTGTCGAGGCACAGATCTGGGGAAGGGTACCAAAAAATGTATGCTGCATTGAAGGTCCCCAAGAACACAGTGGCCTCCATCATTCTTAAATGGAAGACGTTTGGAACCACCAAGACTCTTCCTAGAGCTGGTCGCCCGGCCAAACTGAGCAATCTGGGGAGAAGGGTCTTGGTCAGGGAGGTGACCAAGAACCCGATGGTCACTCTGACAGAGCTCCAGATTTCCTCTGTGGAGATGGGAGAACCTTCCAGAAGGACAACCATCTCTGCAGCACTCCACCAATCAGGCCTGTATGGTAGAGTGGCCAGACGGAAGCCACTCCTCAGTAAAAGGCACATGACAGCCCGCTTGGAGTTTGCCAAAAGGCACCTAAAGGACTCTCAGACCATGAGAAACAAGATTCTCTGGTCTGATGAAACCAAGATTGAACTATTTTGGCCTGAAAGCCAAGCATCACGTCTGGAGGAAACATGGCACCATCCCTACGGTGAAGCATGGTGGTGGCAGCATCATGCTGTGGGGATATTTTTCAGCAGCAGGGACTGGGAGACTAGTCAGGATCGAGGGGAAAGATGAACGCAGCAAAGTACAGAGAGATCCTTGATGAAAACCTGCTCCAGAGCGCTCAGGACCTCAGACTGGGGCGACGGTTCACCTTCCAAGAGGACAACAACCTTATGCACACAGCCAAGACAACGCAGGAGTGGCTTCAGGACAAGTCTCTGAATGTCCTTGAGTGGCCCAGCCAGAAAATAGCTGTGCAGCGATGCTCCCCATCCAACCTGACAGAGCTTGAGAGGATCTGCAGAGAAGAATGGGAGAAACTCCCCAAATACAGGTGTGACAAGCTTGTAGCGTCATACCCAAGAAGACTCAAGGCTGTAATCGCTGCCAAAGGTGCTTCAACAAAGTACTGAGTAAAGGGTCTGAATATTTATTTAAATGTGATTTTTCATTTTTCATTTTCCTACGGTGCACCCTACTGAACATAACCCATCGACGTCTACTAGTGTTGGGCATTATAGTTTCTGTTACCTTTTGACAGAACTAGCAAGGCACTTAACCCTAATTGCTCCTGTAAGTCGCTCTGGATAAGAGCGTCTGCTAAAATGACTAAAATGTAAATGTAACTATGTTATGAGACATCAGGAAGTGCCCTGTTCTCCTCAGGCTGCTTAGGGGAGGAGGCTCATAATAATGTCTGGAATGGAGTCAATGGAATGGAGTCAAACACATGGAAACCATGGAAACCCTGTCTCTGTGTGTGATACCATCCCATTTACTCCATTCCAGACATTATTATGAGCCTCCTCCCCTCAGCGGCCTCCACTGCTCTGCTTTTCATGTTTCAGCAATACAAGTACCTCCGCTTCAAGGGAACTCTGCCCCTAGTGGTGAAAGCCAGTGCTGTTCAGGCTCTCTACTCTCTCAGGAACTTCCTCCTCCTCTATTTCTTCCTGGGTAAGATGAAGAAGACATTACGAAGTCCGTCAAAGCTCTGTTTTGCGTATGAGGTATTCACCGGTATATATGCAGTGGGGTGTCTCCCAACTGTTCTGTAGTCAAATGATGAAGGTATTGTTAATGATGTCTATCTCCCTGTCTTTCAGGATATGCACCACGAGCGTGGATCTGTAAAACACTTGACCTCAACATCAACAGGTTAACCTCATGATATCATTTGAATCTGACCCAGATACCCCTCTACTACTAGGGAGCTCACCCAGATACCCCTCTACTACTAGGGAGCTCCCCCAGATACCCCTCTACTACTAGGGAGCTCCCCCAGATACCCCTCTACTACTAGGGAGCTCACCCAGATACCCCTCTACTACTAGGGAGCTCACTCAGATACCCCTCTACTACTAGGGAGCTCACCCAGATACCCCTCTACTACTAGAGAGCTCACCCAGATACCCCTCTACTACTAGGGAGCTCACCCAGATACCCCTCTACTACTAGGGAGCTCACTCAGATACCCCTCTACTACTAGGGAGCTCACCCAGATACCCCTCTACTACTAGAGAGCTCACCCAGATACCCCTCTACTACTAGGGAGCTCCCCCAGATACCCCTCTACTACTAGGGAGCTCCCCCAGATACCCCTCTACTACTAGGGAGCTCACCCAGATACCCCTCTACTACTAGGGAGCTCACCCAGATACCCCTCTACTACTAGGGAGCTCACCCAGATACCCCTCTACTACTAGGGAGCTCACCCAGATACCCCTCTACTACTAGGGAGCTCACCCAGATATCCCTCTACTATTAGGGAGCTCACCCAGATACCCCTCTACTACTAGGGAGCTCACCCAGATACCCCTCTACTACTAGGGAGCTCACCCAGATACCCCTCTACTACTAGGGAGCTCACCCAGATACCCCTCTACTACTAGGGAGCTCACCCAGATACCCCTCTACTACTAGATAGCTCACCCAGATACCCCTCTACTAATAGGGAGCTCACCCAGATACCCCTCTACTACTAGGGAGCTCACCCAGATACCCCTCTACTACTAGGGAGCTCACCCAGATACCCCTCTACTACTAGGGAGCTCACCCAGATATCCCTCTACTACTAGGTAGCTCACCCAGATACCCCTCTACTACTAGGTAGCTCACCCAGATACCCCTCTACTACTAGGGAGCTCACCCAGATACCCCTCTACTACTAGGGAGCTCACCCAGATACCCCTCTACTACTAGGGAGCTCACCCAGATACCCCTCTACTACTAGGGAGCTCACCCAGATACCCCTCTACTACTAGGGAGCTCCCCCAGATATCCCTCTACTACTAGGGAGCTCACCCAGATACCCCTCTACTACTAGGGAGCTCACCCAGATACCCCTCTACTACTAGGGAGCTCACCCAGATACCCCTCTACTACTAGGGAGCTCACCCAGATATCCCTCTACTACTAGATAGCTGTATTTAGATGGGACTCCTCATATTCCTTTCCTAATGTATTTTAAGTCTTAGTGTGCTGTGAAATCTGTTATGAATGTATTGTAATGTTTTTTTTAAATGTATAACTGCCTTAATTTTGCTGGACATCAGGAAGAGTAGCTTCTGCCTTGGCAGCAGCTAATGGGGATCCATAATAAATACAAAAGTCCTGCATTGAATACGTCGTTAAAAAATGATGTCAGTATTCCACTGGAATGGAATGGTACATGCAGCAAGACAGACTGAACCGATGACAGACGTGTTCTTGTCTCCCCCTCTAGTTCAATCCATTCCCTGGACAGTGTGTCTAGTCTTTTGGACCTTTCTCTCCTCTATCACCTGTGGATCAGTGGGACCTTCCTCCTCCTCACCTGGTACACCACAGTGCTGCTCTTCAGGATCTTTGTTACCGAGGTACATATAGCTCCTCTGACCCCTAACCCCTTACACCTCGATCAGACCGACAGCGTCATTGCGTTTTGGTACACCAGAAGTACATTATTTTCCAATGGAACGCTGCGTTTGCCTTGCGGCGTTGCAGAGGCAGTTGCAGTGAGTTCAGATGCATCAGATTGTATGAGTAGACGTGACAGAAATAGTAGTAAAAGGTGAATGTTGAACTTTTGTTGCTCACATATCCACTAAACATGTTGGATTACATCATGGGAAAAATATGACTGCAGAATTGATTACGCAGCGTTGATGCAATGACGCTGTCGGTCTGATCAAGGCGTAACCTTCACCTGGTACATCACTGTCCTGCTCCTCAGGACCTAACCCTAACCTCTGACCCCTAACCTTCCTCTTGCTGACCTGGTACGATACATCACTGTCCTGCTCCTCAGGATCTAACCTCTGACCCCTAACCTTCCTCTTGCTGACCTGGTACGATACATCACTGTCCTGCTCCTCAGGATCTAACCTCTGACCCCTAACCTTCCTCTTGCTGACCTGGTACGATACATCACTGTCCTGCTCCTCAGGATCTAACCTCTGACCCCTAACCTTCCTCTTGCTGACCTGGTACGATACATCACTGTCCTGCTCCTCAGGATCTAACCTCTGACCCCTAACCTTCCTCTTGCTGACCTGGTACGATACATCACTGTCCTGCTCCTCAGGATCTAACCTCTGACCCCTAGCCTTCCTCTTGCTGACCTGGTACGATACATCACTGTCCTGCTCCTCAGGATCTAACCCTAACCGCTGACCCCTAACCTTCCTCTTGCTGACCTGGTACGATACATCACTGTCATGCTCCTCAGGACCTAACCCTAACCTCGGACCCCTAACCTTCCTCTTGCTGACCTGGTACGATACATCACTGTCCTGCTCCTCAGGATCTAACCTCTGACCCCTAACCTTCCTCTTGCTGACCTGGTACGATACATCACTGTCCTGCTCCTCAGGATCTAACCCTAACCGCTGACCCCTAACCTTCCTCTTGCTGACCTGGTACGATACATCACTGTCCTGCTCCTCAGGACCTAACCCTAACCTCGTACCCCTAACCTTCCTCTTGCTCACCTGGTACGATACATCACTGTCCTGCTCCTCAGGATCTAACCCTAACCGCTGACCCCTAACCTTCCTCTTGCTGACCTGGTACGATACATCACTGTCCTGCTCCTCAGGGAGTGAATGCTCATTCTTTCTGTCTATTGGACTGACTCACTGCTTCTCCACCAGTCTAGTCTAGTCCTGGACTGACTCACTGCTTCTCCACCAGTCTAGTCCTGGACTGACTCACTGCTTCTCCACCAGTCTAGTCTATTGGACTGGCTCACTGCTTCTCTACCAGTCTAGTCCTGGACTGACTCACTGCTTCTCCACCAGTCTAGTCCTGGACTGACTCACTGCTTCTCCACCAGTCTAGTCTATTGGACTGACTCACTGCTTCTCCACCAGTCTAGTCTGTTGGACTGACTCACTGCTTCTCCACCAGTCTAGTCTAGTCCTGGACTGACTCACTGCTTCTCCACCAGTCTAGTCCTGGACTGACTCACTGCTTCTCTACCAGTCTAGTCTATTGGACTGACTCACTGCTTCTCCACCAGTCTAGTCTATTGGACTGACTCACTGCTTCTCCACCAGTCTAGTCCTGGACTGACTCACTGCTTCTCTACCAGTCTAGTCTATTGGACTGACTCACTGCTTCTCCACCAGTCTAGTCTATTGGACTGACTCACTGCTTCTCCACCAGTCTAGTCCTGGACTGACTCACTGCTTCTCCACCAGTCTAGTCCTGGACTGACTCACTGCTTCTCCACCAGTCTAGTCCTGGACTGACTCACTGCTTCTCCACCAGTCTAGTCTAGTCCTGGACTGACTCACTGCTTCTCCACCAGTCTAGTCTATTGGACTGACTCACTGCTTCTCCACCAGTCTAGTCCTGGACTGACTCACTGCTTCTCCACCAGTCTAGTCCTGGACTGACTCACTGCTTCTCCACCAGTCTAGTCTATTGGACTGACTCACTGCTTCTCCACCAGTCTAGTCCTGGACTGACTCACTGCTTCTCCACCAGTCTAGTCTAGTCCTGGACTGACTCACTGCTTCTCCACCAGTCTAGTCCTGGACTGACTCACTGCCTCTCTACCAGTCTAGTCCTGGACTGACTCACTGCTTCTCCACCAGTCTAGTCCTGGACTGACTCACTGCTTCTCCACCAGTCTAGTCTATTGGACTGACTCACTGCTTCTCCACCAGTCTAGTCCTGGACTGACTCACTGCTTCTCCACCAGTCTAGTCCTGGACTGACTCACTGCTTCTCCACCAGTCTAGTCTAGTCCTGGACTGACTCACTGCTTCTCTACCAGTCTAGTCTATTGGACTGACTCACTGCTTCTCCACCAGTCTAGTCTATTGGACTGACTCACTGCTTCTCCACCAGTCTAGTCCTGGACTGACTCACTGCTTCTCCACCAGTCTAGTCTATTGGACTGACTCACTGCTTCTCCACCAGTCTAGTCTATTGGACTGACTCACTGCTTCTCCACCAGTCTAGTCCTGGACTGACTCACTGCTTCTCCACCAGTCTAGTCTATTGGACTGACTCACTGCTTCTCCACCAGTCTAGTCCTGGACTGACTCACTGCTTCTCCACCAGTCTAGTCCTGGACTGACTCACTGCTTCTCCACCAGTCTAGTCTATTGGACTGACTCACTGCTTCTCCACCAGTCTAGTCTATTGGACTGACTCACTGCTTCTCCACCAGTCTAGTCTATTGGACTGACTCACTGCTTCTCCACCAGTCTAGTCCTGGACTGACTCACTGCTTCTCCACCAGTCTAGTCCTGGACTGACTCACTGCTTCTCCACCAGTCTAGTCTATTGGACTGACTCACTGCTTCTCCACCAGTCTAGTCTATTGGACTGACTCACTGCTTCTCCACCAGTCTAGTCCTGGACTGACTCACTGCTTCTCCACCAGTCTAGTCCTGGACTGACTCACTGCTTCTCCACCAGTCTAGTCTATTGGACTGACTCACTGCTTCTCCACCAGTCTAGTCCTGGACTGACTCACTGCTTCTCCACCAGTCTAGTCCTGGACTGACTCACTGCTTCTCCACAAGTCTAGTCCTGGACTGACTCACTGCTTCTCCACCAGTCTAGTCTATTGGACTGACTCACTGCTTCTCCACCAGTCTAGTCTATTGGACTGACTCACTGCTTCTCCACCAGTCTAGTCCTGGACTGACTCACTGCTTCTCCACCAGTCTAGTCCTGGACTGACTCACTGCTTCTCCACCAGTCTAGTCTATTGGACTGACTCACTGCTTCTCCACCAGTCTAGTCCTGGACTGACTCACTGCTTCTCCACCAGTCTAGTCCTGGACTGACTCACTGCTTCTCCACCAGTCTAGTCCTGGACTGACTCACTGCTTCTCCACCAGTCTAGTCCTGGACTGACTCACTGCTTCTCTACCAGTCTAGTCCTGGACTGACTCACTGCTTCTCTACCAGTCTCTAACTGACTGTTAAGTATTTACTCTCTATGGCTGCTGTTCGATTCACAACCATTCTTCTCCCAGAAGTGTGCACTTCTAACCTGTCTGCTTAGTACCATAGAAAATATAAGTATGATTTGACAATGATAATTTCTTGCAGGTTTACAGTTTTCCTGTCCAGTCCACGTTCACAGAGGATGCTCACCAGTGCCTCCCCAAAGTTATCACTGGCATGCAACCAATGATACTGAAGGTAAGCGTTCTACATCAATTTAACAATGGAAACAATCCATTTCAGGATCATCAGCATTCCCTGTTATGAGTGACTTCGATTTGATTTTCCTCTGTTAAAGCTTCTGTTGTGACTAACGATCGATTGATTTTACCCTCTGTTCTGTATCCCTCCAGTTAACCGTACATCTGTTCTGTGTCCTGTCAGTTCCTAAACCTCCAGTTAACCGTACATCTGTTCTGTGTCCTGTCAGTTCCTAGTCCTCCAGTTAACCATACATCTGTTCTGTGTCCTGTCAGTTCCTAGTCCTCCAGTTAACCATACATCTGTTCTGTGTCCTGTCAGTTCCTAAACCTCCAGTTAACCGTACATCTGTTCTGTGTCCTGTCAGTTCCTAAACCTTCCAGTTAACCATACATCTGTTCTGTGTCCTGTCAGTTTCTAGCCCTCCAGGACCTGGCTCTGCTGTCTCAACACTCTCCTTCTAGACGTCTGGAGGTGTTCAGTCTCAGCCAACCAGGTGACCCCACTGCTCTGCCTGCATAAATACAACTAATGCATATTTATACTTTCACATTACAGAATGCACTTCATGTGTCTCATTACTTACAGTAAAAAATAAAAACGCTATCTGCATTATCAATATATTTAGATTATTCCTCTGTTGACATTGGAAATGTCTCTGAAACATCAACTGGCTCTGCAGTATGCATATTCTTCTGTCTGTTGTTCCCAGAGTAATGTCCCCTATCTGCCGTTCTGTCTGTTGTTCCCAGAGTAATGTCCCCTATCTGCCGTTCTGTCTGTTGTTCCCAGAGTAATGTCCCCTGTCTGCCGTTCTGTCTGTTGTTCCCCGAGTAATGTCCCGTCTGCCGTTCTGTCTGTTATTCCCAGAGTAATGTCCCGTCTGCCGTTCTGTCTGTTATTCCCAGAGTAATGTCCCCCGTCTGCCGTTCTGTCTGTTATTCCCAGAGTAATGTCCCCTATCTGCCGTTCTGTCTGTTGTTCCCAGAGTAATGTCCCATCTGTCGTTCTGTCTGTTGTTCCCAGAGTAATGTCCCATCTGTCGTTCTGTCTGTTGTTCCCAGAGTAATGTCCCCTGTCTGCCGTTCTGTCTGTTATTCCCAGAGTAATGTCCCCTGTCTGCCGTTCTGTCTGTTGTTCCCAGAGTAATGTCCCCTGTCTGCCGTTCTGTCTGTTGTTCCCAGAGTAATGTCCCCTGTCTGCCGTTCTGTCTGTTATTCCCAGAGTAATGTCCCCTGTCTGCCGTTCTGTCTGTTGTTCCCAGAGTAATGTCCCCTGTCTGCCGTTCTGTCTGTTGTTCCCAGAGTAATGTCCCGTCTGCTGTTCTGTCTGTTATTCCCAGAGTAATGTCCCCTGTCTGCCGTTCTGTCTGTTATTCCCAGAGTAATGTCCCCTGTCTGCCGTTCTGTCTGTTGTTCCCAGAGTAATGTCCCGTCTGCCGTTCTGTCTGTTATTCCCAGAGTAATGTCCCGTCTGCCGTTCTGTCTGTTATTCCCAGAGTAATGTCCCATCTGTCGTTCTGTCTGTTGTTCCCAGAGTAATGTCCCCTATCTGCCGTTCTGTCTGTTGTTCCCAGAGTAATGTCCCGTCTGCCGTTCTGTCTGTTGTTCCCAGAGTAATGTCCCCTGTCTGCCGTTCTGTCTGTTGTTCCCAGAGTAATGTCCCCTGTCTGCCGTTCTGTCTGTTATTCCCAGAGTAATGTCCCCTGTCTGCCATTCTGTCTGTTGTTCCCAGAGTAATGTCCCCTGTCCTGCCGTTTATTTCCCTGAGTAATGTCCTGTCTGCCGTTCTGTCTGTTATTCCCTGAGTAATGTCCCCTGTCTGCCGTTCTGTCTGTTGTTCCCAGAGTAATGTCCCCTGTCTGCCGTTCTGTCTGTTGTTCCCCGAGTAATGTCCCGTCTGCCGTTCTGTCTGTTATTCCCTGAGTAATGTCCCGTCTGCCGTTCTGTCTGTTATTCCCAGAGTAATGTCCCCCGTCTGCCGTTCTGTCTGTTATTCCCAGAGTAATGTCCCCCGTCTGTCGTTCTGTCTGTTATTCCCAGAGTAATGTCCCCTGTCTGTCGTTCTGTCTGTTATTCCCAGAGTAATGTTCTGTCTGTTGTTCCCAGAGTAATGTCCCCTGTCTGCCGTTCTGTCTGTTATTCCCAGAGTAATGTCCCCTGTCTGCCGTTCTGTCTGTTATTCCCAGAGTAATGTCCCCTGTCTGCCGTTCTGTCTGTTGTTCCCAGAGTATGTCCCGTCTGCCGTTCTGTCTGTTATTCCCAGAGTAATGTCCCGTCTGCTGTTCTGTCTGTTTATTCCCAGAGTAATGTCCCGTCTGCCGTTCTGTCTGTATTCCCAGAGTAATGTCCCGTTGTGTTCTGTCTGTTATTCCCAGAGTAATGTCCCGTCTGCCGTTCGTATGTTATTCCCAGAGTAATGTCCCATCTGTCGTTCTGTCTGTTGTTCCCAGAGTAATGTCCCGTCTGCCGTTCTCTGTTATTCCCAGAGTAATGTCCCATCTGCCGTTCTGTCTGTTGTCCCAGAGTAATGTCCCCTATCTGCCTTGTCTGTTGTTCCCAGAGTAATTGTCCCTATCTGCGTTCTGTCTGTGTTCCAGAGTAATGTCCCTGTCTGTCGTTCTGTCTGTTGTTCCCAGAGTAATGTCCCATCTGTCGTTCTGTCTGTTATTCCCAGAGTAATGTCCCCTGTCTGCCGTTCTGTCTGTTGTTCCCTGAGTAATGTCCCGTCTGCCGTTCTGTCTGTTATTCCCTGAGTAATGTCCCGTCTGCCGTTCTGTCTGTTATTCCCTGAGTAATGTCCCGTCTGCCGTCTGTTATTCCCTGAGTAATGTCCCGTCTGCCGTTCTGTCTGTTATTCCCTGAGTAATGTCCCGTCTGCCGTTCTGTCTGTTATTCCCAGAGTAATGTCCCGTCTGCCGTTCTGTCTGTTATTCCCTGAGTAAAGTAAAGTCATCACTAGCTTCCATAGCCACAGTCATAATTATGGCTAAACCCCGCCCATTTCTACAATGTATCTTCTGACAATTTTTTTAATCTAACCTTAACCACACTGCTGACCTTATGCCTAACCGTAACCTCACTGCTGACCTTATGCCTAACCTTAACCACACTGCTGACCTTATGCCTAACCTTAACCACACTGCTGACCTTATGCCTAACCTTAACCACACTGCTGACCTTATGCCTAACCTTAACCTCACTGCTGACCTTATGCCTAAGCTTAACCTCACTGCTGACCTTATGCCTAAGCTTAACCTCACTGCTGACCTTATGCCTAAGCTTAACCTCACTGCTGACCTTATGCCTAACCGTAAATGAACGCTTTAAAGTCGATGTCCGTGCCCCCGTGGAAATCTAATTAGTTTAATAAAAAATTCCCCATTTAAAAATCTGGTTAAGCTAGTGCCTTCAGAAAGTATTCATACCCCTCGACTGATGCCACGTTTTGTTGTTACAGCCTGAATTCAAAATGGATTCAATCGATTTTTTTCTACACACAATACCCCATAATGACAAGGTGAAAACATGTTTTTAGACATTTTTGCACATTTTATTGAAAATGAAATACAGAAATCTTATTTACGTAAGTATTCACAACCCTGAGTCAATACTTTGTAAAGCACCTTTTGACGGTGAGTACAGCTTTGAGTCATCTTGGAATTTGTCTTTCAGCTTTGTACATCTGGATTTGGGGATTTTCTCCTATTGTTCCTTGCAGATTTTCTCAAGCTCTGTTAATAAGTTAGATGGGGAGTGGCAGTGAACAGCAATCTTCAAGTCTATCCACTGGGTTTCAAGTCTGGGCTTTGGCTGGGCCACTCAAGGACTTTCACATTCTTGTTCTGAAGCCATTCCAGTGTTGCTTTGGCTGTATTCTTGGGGTCATTGTCCTGTTGGAACACCTGCTGAGGACTGGGGTAAAGTCATATTCTTTGATGAATCCCCTTTCCGATTGTTTGGGGTATCCGGAAAACACCTTGTCCGGAGAAGACAAGGTGAGCGCTACCATCAGTCCTGTGTCATGCCAACAGTAAAGCATCCTGAGACCATTCATGTGTGGGGTTGCTTCTCAGCCAAGGGAGTGGGCTCACTCACAATTTTGCCTAAGAACACAGCCATGAATAAAGAATGGTACCAACACATCCTCCGAGAGCAACTTCTCCCAACCATCCAAGAACAGTTTGGTGACGACCAATGCCTTTTCCAGCATGATGGAGCACCTTGCAATAAGGCAAAAGTGATAACTAAGTGGCTCGGGGAACAAAACATTGACATTTTGGGTCCATGGCCAGGACACTCCCCAGACCTTAATCCCATTGAGAACTTGTGGTCAATCCTCAAGAGGCGGGTGGACAAACAAAAACCCACAAATTCTGACAAACTCCAAGCATTGATTATGCAAGAATGGGCTGCCATCAGTCAGGATGTGGCCCAGAAGTTAATTGACTGCATGCCAGGGCGGATTGCAGAGGGCTTGAAAAAGAAGGGTCAACACTGCAAATATTGACTCTTTGCATAAACTTCATGTAATTGTCAATAAAAGCCTTTGACACTTATGGAATGCTTGTAATTATACTTCAGTATACCATAGTAACATCTGACAAAAATATCTAAAAATACTGAAGCGGCAAACTTTGAAGACCAATACTTGTGTCATTCTCAAAACTTTTGACCACGACTGTAGACAGGTGTGTTTCTTTCTAAATCATGTCCAAACAGTTGAATTGGCCACAGGTGGACTCCAATCAAGTTGTAGCGACATCAAGGAGGATCAAAGGAAATAGGATGCACCTGAGCTCAATTTGGAGTGTCATAGCAAAGGGGTGTGAATACTTAAGTAAATTAGAATTTGGGATTTTATTTTCAATATTTCTAAAAACATGTTTTCACTTTGTCATTATGAGAAAAAGTAAAAAATAGAATATACGAATATTTAAGATATTATAAGAAATCTATAATTATAAGATAATTCTTAAATCTCTCAAATAGACTAGGGCGGTGACCTTATTTCCGCCACACCGGCAATCATCGTAGTCACAGTAGTTTCCTCTGGACATGCATTGGTACCCAACTAGCTAATGATCACCAGGTCGCTGGTCTGGTACTCAGCGCTCTATTGTCCCTTTAACCACTCTGACATCAATGCAATCGAAAATCACATACACTGATCATCAAAACAGTATCATGCTTTTAAAGCTCCGTTAGGCTGCACTGTGATGATCATTTTGATGAAAGACGCTCAACAACCGGTTGAAACTGAGTGGAAAACATGCTTGTTGTGGGATTTTGTTTCAAAGCCAAACACAACTAAATGGACAGCGCTTTCTAATCTAAGGTGATGATTCATTCAAAGCGTTTAAGACTTGCATGTGTACTGAACAAAAATATAAACGTAAGATGGTAAGTGTAGGTCCCATGTTTCATGAGCTGAAATAAAAGATCCCAGAAATGTTCAATACGCACAAAAAGCGTATTTCTCTCAAATGTTGCGCACAAATTTGTTTACATCCCTGTTAGTGAGCATTTCTTCTTTGCCAAGATAATCCATCCACCTGACAGGGTGGCATATCAAGAAGCTGATTAAGCAGCATGATCATTACACAGGTGCACCTTGTGCTGGGGACACAAAGGCCACTCTAAAATGTGCAGTTTTGTCACACAACACAATGCCACAGATGTCTCAAGTTTTGAGGGAGCGAGCAATTGGCATGCTGACTACAGGAATGTCCACCAGAGTTGTTTCCAGATAATGTTATGTTAATTTCTCTACCATAAGCCGCCTCTGTCATTTTAGAGAATTTGGCAGTACGTACAAATGGCCTCAACCGCAGACCACATGTAACCACATCAGCCCAGGGCTTCTTCACCTGCGTGATCATCTGAGACCAGCCACCCTGACAGCTGATGAAACTGAGGAGTATTTCTGTCTGTAATAAAGCCCTTTTGTGGGGAAAATCTAATTCTGATTGGCTGGGCCTGGCTCCCCAGTGGGTGGGGCCACCAATAGCAGTGTCCCTCCCCAGTCATGTGGAATCCATAGATTAGGGCCTAATGAATGTATTTCAATTGACCAATTTCCTTATGAACTGTAACTCAGCAAAATCATTGAAAATGTTGCATGTTGCGTTTTATATATTTGTGCAGTATAGAACACCCATATTAGAGCTTATGTGTATATACACACATGAGCCCAAGCGTAATTAAAATAATGATTGTGCTGTTATACAATACACAATACATAGCCAACCGCAGAAAACATTTTTTTTTTTTTATATTTAAGATACATAATTAGTCTAGCCTATACTCTAAAATTAAACAATTTCTAGTAATGGCCTTCTGAGTGTGGACTGTATTATGCTACGATCCAAAGTGGAAGATCACCTGTCGTGCAGCGCGAGGCTGCATGCTCCTCAAACAGTGATGTGAAGTGAAATAAGTGTTCTTATAAGCCCAGACGTTTCTATATGCAATCCCGTGTGAAAGCAGAAAGCATCATGCAGCCCATTATATGTTTTGATTTCTAAGACATTCTATAATTCACAACAACATGTTCCTAATAACTCTAAATCTAGCATATAGGACCTGTTTCAAAGGATCACTTTGACGCTCAACATGGCCACTTCATATGATCATATACAGTTTGGAGGACAAGTATTTGATACACTGCCGATTTTACAGGTTTTCCTACTTACAAAGCATGTAGAGGTCTGTAATTTTTATCAAAGGTACATTTCAACTGTGAGAGTTGGAATCTAAAACAAAAATCCAGAAAATCACATTGTATGATTCTTAAGTAATTCATTTGCATTTTTTTACATGACATAAGTATTTGATACATCAGAAAAGCAGAACTTAATATTTGGTACAGACACCTTTGTTTGCAATTACAGAGATCATACGTTTCCTGTAGGTCTTGACCAAGTTTGCACACACTGCAGCAGGGATTTTGGCCCACTCCTCCATACAGACCTTCTCCAGATCCTTCAGGTTTCGGGGCTGTCGCTGGGCAATACGGACTTTCAGCTCCCTCCAAAGATTTTCTATTGGGTTCAGGTCTGGAGACTGGCTAGGCCACTCCAGGACCTTGAGATGCTTCTTACGGAGCCACTCCTTAGT
The DNA here is from genome assembly GCA_902810595.1 of Coregonus sp. 'balchen'. Taxonomy (NCBI): domain Eukaryota; kingdom Metazoa; phylum Chordata; class Actinopteri; order Salmoniformes; family Salmonidae; genus Coregonus; species Coregonus sp. 'balchen'. The sequence continues at coordinate 49,905,471 of LR778273.1, read as the reverse complement.
TGCCCTGGCTGTGTGTTTCGGGTCGTTGTCATGCTGGAAGACCCAGCCACGACCCATCTTCAATGCTCTTACTGAGGGAAGGAGGTTGTTGGCCAAGATCTCGCGATACATGGCCCCATCCATCCTCCCCTCTATACGGTGCAGTCGTCCTGTACCCTTTGCAGAAAAGCATCCCCAAATAATTATGTTTCCACCTCCATGCTTCACGGTTGGGATGGTGATCTTGGGGTTGTACTCATCCTTCTTCTTCCTCCAAACACGGCGAGTGGAGGTTAGACCAAAAAGCTCAATTTTTGTCTCATCAGATCACATGACCTTCTCCCATTCCTCCTCTGGATCATCCAGATGGTCATTGGCAAACTTCAGACGGGCCTGGACATGCGCTGGCTTGAGCAGGGGGACCTTGCGTGCGCTGCAGGATTTTAATCCATGACGGCGTAGTGTGTTACTAATGGTTTTCTTTGAGACTGTGGTCCCAGCTCTCTTCAGGTCATTGACCAGGTCCTGCCGTGTAGTTCTGGGCTGATCCCTCACCTTCCTCATGATCATTGATGCCCCACGAGGTGAGATCTTGCATGGAGCCCCAGACCGAGGGTGATTAACCGTCATCTTGAACTTCTTCCATTTTCTAATAATTGTGCCAACAGTTGTTGCCTTCTCACCAAGCTGCTTGCCTATTGTCCTGTAGCCCATCCCAGCCTTGTGCAGGTCTACAATTTTATCCCTGATGTCCTTACACAGCTCTCTGGTCTTGGCCATTGTGGAGAGGTTGGAGTCTCTTTGATTGAGTGGGTGGACAGGTGTCTTTTATACAGGTAACGAGTTCAAACAGGTGCAGTTAATACAGGTAATGAGTGGAGAACAGGAGGGCTTCTTAAAGAATAACGAACAGGTCTGTGAGAGCCGGAATTCTTACTGGTTGGTAGGTGATCAAATACTTATGTCATGCAATAAAATGCAAATGAATTACTTAAAAATCATACAATGTGATTTTCGTTTTAGATTCCGTCTCTCACAGTTGAAGTGTACCTATGATAAAAATTACAGACCTCTACATGCTTTGTAAGTAGGAAACACTGCCGATTTTGCAGGTTATCAAATACTTGTTCTCCCCACTGTATATCATCACTCGCTCTGGAATGGAAAAAATATCCTTTCTATTTCATTTAAGTTCAGTTATATTGTTCTTACATTATTTTATATGATCTTATTGTATTTTCTGCTAAATGAACAAGCCTACAGCCTATGGCATGGAGCATAGCCAGATAACATACAGTAGGCCAACTCATATTCTGTTCTTCTGAAAAACATTTTCTTAAATGTCATAATGTTCCTAACATAATGGATTTATAGTGACTTTGTATTAAATGGATTTATTATACTTTTTAAAATGTAGATGTTTCAAAGGTGGCTTGTATACGTGGAGGCCTGGAGATGCTAAAAATGTTTATGTTAATTAACGGTCATTACCGTGAGACCGGCAGTCATTTGCATGACCATAACATGCTGACAAAATTCATCAAATAATTGTTTTATATATTTTTGTTATACCTACAGGGGTCTTAAAATTCCAAATGAAATGGCTAAATGATCCTTTGTATGACCATCTTAAAACAATTCCTTATGTTAACTTCGTAGAAACCCAGCCCCGGGCCCTTTTTTTGTTGGTGTATTTTTACGATATAGCCAATTTTGACTTTGCAGATGTGGAAACCAGAGAAAAGTTCCCCTTTCTGTCTGTAATTCCTAGATGGTAACTTTTCTTTCTGTCTAATTCCCAGAGTAATGTCTTTCTGTCTAAATCCCAGAGTAATGTCTTTCTGTCTAATTCCCAGAGTAATGTCGTTCTGTCTGTAATTCCCAGAGTAATGTCGTTCTGTCTAATTCCCAGAGGAATGTCGTTCTGTCTGTAATTCCCAGAGTAATGTCGTTCTGTCTAATTCCCAGTGTAATGTCTTTCTGTCTAATTCCCAGAGGAATGTCGTTATGTCTGTAATTCCCAGAGGAATGTCGTTCTGTCTGTAATTCCCAGAGTAATGTCTTTCTGTCTAATTCCCAGAGTAATGTCTTTCTGTCTAATTCCCAGAGGAATGTCGTTATGTCTGTAATTCCCAGAGGAATGTCGTTCTGTCTAATTCCCAGAGGAATGTCTTTCTGTCTAATTCCCAGAGTAATGTCGTTCTGTCTAATTCCCAGAGGAATGTCGTTATGTCTGTAATTCCCAGAGGAATGTCGTTCTGTCTGTAATTCCCAGAGTAATGTCTTTCTGTCTGTAATTCCCAGAGGAATGTCGTTCTGTCTAATTCCCAGAGGAATGTCGTTCTGTCTGTAATTCCCAGAGGAATGTCGTTCTGTCTGTAATTCCCAGAGTAATGTCTCTCTGTCTGTAATTCCCAGAGTAATGTCGTTCTGTCTGTAATTCCCAGAGGAATGTCGTTCTGTCTGTAATTCCCAGAGTAATGTCTTTCTGTCTGTAATTCCCAGAGGAATGTCGTTCTGTCTGTAATTCCCAGAGGAATGTCGTTCTGTCTGTAATTCCCAGAGTAATGTCGTTCTGTCTGTAATTCCCAGAGGAATGTCATTCTGTCTAATTCCCAGAGGAATGTCGTTCTGTCTGTCCCTCCCAGGTGGTCACCCTCACATCTGGACGGCCCTGAGTAAGGAGTGTCTGTCTCTGTTGTCTGACCTGACTGAGAGGCTGGTAGTGTACCATGACGCTGTAGCCACGAACGGACGGGCCAAGTCCCAGTCGACAGGAAGCAACAAGCGGTCCGCCGCCACCTCGTCGGAAAGCTCCGGTAGCTACTGCTCTGTCAGTGGTGTCTCTCTGAAGAACATTATTTTTTACAGTGCATTCGGAAAGTATTCAGACCACTTGACTTTTTCCACATTTTGTTACGTTACAGCCTCATTCTAAAATTGATTAAATAAATAAAAATCAGCAATCTACACACAATACCCCATAATGACAAACAAAAACAGGTTTTTAGAAATGTTTGCAAATGTATTAGAAATAAAAAATGGAAATATCACATTTACGTAAGTATTCAGACCCTTTACTCAGTACTTTGTTGAAGCACCTTTGGCAGCGATTACAGCCTCGAGACTTCTTGGGTATGACGCTACAAGCTTGGCACACCTGTATTTGGGGAGTTTCTCCCATTCTTCTCTGCAGATCCTCTCAAGCTCTGTCAGGTTGGATGGGGAGCGTCGCTGCACAGCTATTTTCTGGTCTCTCCAGAGATGTTCGATCGGGTTCAAGTCCGGGCTCTGGCTGGGCCACTCAAGGACATTCAGAGACTTGTCCCGAAGCCACTCCTGCGTTGTCATGGCTGTGTGCTTAGGGTCGTTGTCCTGTTGGAGGGTGAACCTTCACCCCAGTCTAAGGTCCTGAGCGCTCTGGAGCAGGTTTTCATCAAGGATCTCTCTGTACTTTGCTCCGTTCATCTTTCCTTCAATCCTGACTAGTCTCCCTGCCGCTGAAAAACATGATGCTGCCACCACCATGCTTCACCGTAGGGATGGTGCCAGGTTTCCTCCAGACGTGATGCTTGTCATTCAGGCCAACGAGTTCAATCGTGGTTTCATCAGACCAGAGAATCTTGTTTCTCATGGTCTGAGAGTCCTTCAGGTGTCTTTTGGCAAACTCCAAGCGGGTTGTCATGTGCATTTTACTGAGGAGTGGCTTCCGTCTGGCCACTCCACCATAAAGGCCTGATTTGGTGGAGTGCTGCAGAGATGGTTGTCCTTCTGGAAGGTTCTCCCATCTCCACAGAGGAACTCCGGAGTTCTGTCAAAGTGGCCATCGGGTTCTTGGTCACATCCCTGACCAAGGCCCTTCTCCCCCGATTGCTCAGTTTGGCCGGGCGTCCAGCTCTAGGAAGAGTCTTGGTGGATCCAAACTTCTTCCATTTAAGAATGATGGAGGCCACTGTGTTCTTGGGGACCTTCAATGCTGCAGACATTTTTTGGTACCCTTCCCCAGATCTGTGCCTCGACACAATCCTGTCTCGGAGCTCTACGGACAATTCCTTCGACCTCATGGCTTGGTTTTTGCTCTGACATGCACTGTCAACTGTGGGACCTTATATAGACAGGTGTGTGCCTTTCCAAATCATGTCCAATCAATTGAATTTACCACAGGTGGAGTCCAAGTTGTAGAAACATCTCAAGGATGATCAATGGAAACAGGATGCACCTGAGCTTAATTTCAAGTCTCATAGCAAAGGGTCTGAATACTTATGTAAATAAGGTATTTCTGTTTTTATTTTTAATACATTTGCAAAAATGTCTAAGAACCTGTTTTTGCTTTGTCATTATGGAGTATTTTGTGTTGATAGAGGCTTAAAATAAAAAAATCAATTTTAGGATAAGGCTGTAACATAACAATGTGGAAAAGGTCAAGGGGTCTGAATACGTTCCAAAGGCACTGTATATGTAGCTGTTTATTTGAATTTTTCCCAGGTCGGTAAACTGCGTTCACAGTAGATAAGGCACGGGGGGGGGGGGGGGGTGTGGTATATGGCCAATATACCACGGCTAAGGGCTGTTCTTACGCACGACGCAACGCGGATTATACAGCCTGAATACAGCCCTTAGCCGTGGTATATTGGCCATATACCACAAACCCCTGAGGTGCCTTATTGCTATTATAAACCGGTTACCAACGTAATTAGAGCAGGAAAAATAAATGTTTTGTCATGCCTGTGGTATACGCCAATCAGCATTCAGGGTTCGAACCACCCAGTTTATAATCATGTATACATTCTGGAGAACATTCTGAACCAACGTAAAAAATAGAAGTGGTCAGCCAATCATGGGATGCAGCTTTGTTTTACAGCCTTGAACTAACACGTTCTTCTAATCAACTGCTCATCAAGATCTTGATTAGAGTCAGCCTTGTTAGTGCAGGGCTGGAACAAAAGCCTGCTCACCCTGTATCTCCCCAGAACCAGGGTTGAGGTCAGATCACCTTTTTAAGAGCATGTTAGTCCTTTAAAAACACGTTTCTGACTCCTCCTCCCAGTATCTTCTGTAGATATGGAGGATATGAAGACTCCTCGGCCCAGCGCGCTGATCAGAACCCCTGGCTCGGTGTTCTTGCGTTCCTCTGTCGGGGCGGGGCTGGGTGGGCTGCGAACTCCCCTCACCGCCCCTTTTACCCCGGACCTAGACAGCCCCTTCTCCTCCCCTGCCCTGCGGCGCCTCGCTGGCCCCCTGGAGCCTCTGGGGCCCCTGTCCCCCGGCTTCAACTCCATCCAGAGCCCTCACGTCATGAGGAGGGGCCCCAAACTCTGGTCTGCTTCTACAGGTGAGGGCCAGCCCAGGGGCCACATACGGCTGATTTTACTAATGGACTGGACTATTATTTCACTAGCAATGCTGCTATTACTGCAATGAGCCAAGGGATCGCATAGTATGACTGGTATCATATTATCATTCACCTTTCAGAACCATGGATTTGTTTTTAACGTTGACAAGTCAACAACGGTGATGTTTATTGACCAATGAATTCAGACCATTCTTTGTGTGTCTGTCTAGACTCCCAGCTGAACAGCAGTCCCACGCCATCTCCTGGTCCCGCCCCCACCCAGGCGGATCTCAAACCCTCCTTCCTTGTTGCCTTCCTACAGAACAGGAAGGACCAGGTACTGCCTTGCATTTCTAAACATGTTCTCCCGTTTGGTACCTACTGAATAGGACCCTGTATTATTTTACACCGTAGATATTAGGTCCCTATCTGGCTGATTTTAGTGATATGGTGTATTATTTTACACTATACTTCATTCCTTTGTATTAACATTGTAATTGTCCCATTCAGGTTAAACATTTCTTGGCAAAGCGGGTGCTGATAATGTATTTGTTTAACAAGGTAAGGTTGTGTGTACCTGCATGCTGTCTCTGGGTTGTGGGACTAGGATGCTGTCTCTGGGTTGTGTGTACCTGCATGCTGTCTCTGGGTTGTGGGACTAGGATGTTGTCTCTGGGTTGTGGGACTAGGATGCTGTCTAGGTTGTGGGACTAGGATGCTGTCTCTAGGTTGTGGGACTAGGATGTTGTCTCTAGGTTGTGGGACTAGGATGTTGTCTCTGGGTTGTGGGACTAGGATGTTGTCTCTAGGTTGTGGGACTAGGATGCTGTCTCTAGGTTGTGGGACTAGGATGTTGTCTCTGGGTTGTGGGACTAGAATGTTGTCTCTGGGTTGTGGGACTAGAATGTTGTCTCTGGGTTGTGGGACTAGGATGCTGTCTCTAGGTTGTGGGACTAGGATGCTGTCTAGGTTGTGGGACTAGGATGCTGTCTAGGTTGTGGGACGAGGATGTTGTCTCTGGGTTGTGGGACTAGGATGTTGTCTCTAGGTTGTGGGACTAGAATGTTGTCTCTGGGTTGTGGGACTAGGATGTTGTCTCTGGGTTGTGGGACTAGGATGTTGTCTCTAGGTTGTGGGACTAGGATGTTGTCTCTGGGTTGTGGGACTAGGATGTTGTCTCTGGGTTGTGGGACTAGGATGCTGTCTCTAGGTTGTGGGACTAGGATGTTGTCTCTAGGTTGTGGGACTAGGATGCTGTCTAGGTTGTGGGACTAGGATACTGTCTCTAGGTTGTGGGACTAGAATGTTGTCTCTGGGTTGTGGGACGAGGATGTTGTCTCTAGGTTGTGGGACTAGGATGCTGTCTAGGTTGCTAGGATACTGTCTCTGGGACTCATGGGCTCACTGCATGCTCTTCCCCAAATCATCCCTAACAAATCATCTACGTAACGCTGGATGTTACCTGGTCTAGCAGCCTCACCATTCATTACTAATTAAACTGAGATAATTACATTTTACATTTTTACATTTTTAGTCATTTAGCAGACGCTCTTATCCAGAGCGACTTACAGGAGCAATTAGGGTTAAGTGCCTTGCTCAAGGGCACATTGACAGATTTTTCACCTAGTCGGCTCGGGGATTAGAACCAGCGACCTTTCGGTTACTTAACCACTAAGCTACCTGCCGCCCCAACAAGAATAGCTCTATCATTCAGGCATTAGTCATTCTACATTTTAAGCTAAAGTGTTTGTTAGGTCATAAGCCTGTATTAGAAGATGCTTAAACATTATTAAAATATAAAAAGTGATTGTATTGAATTGTGTTTGGGAAATAAATATAGACATGGTTTTAAAAAGGTTGTGGTAATATTTCAATCTGTACAGAAATGTAGGTGTCTTAACTTACCCCATACCCGGCTTAACTTACCCCATACCCGGCTTAACTTACCCCATACCCGGCTCAACTTACCCCATACCCGGCTCAACTTACCCCATACCCGGCTTAACTTACCCCATACCCGGCTCAACTTACCCCATACCCGGCTCAACTTAACCCATACCCGGCTTAACTTACCCCATACCCGGCTCAACTTACCCCATACCGGCTTAACTTACCCCATACCCGGCTTAACTTACCCCATACCCGGCTCAACTTACCCCATACCCGGCTTAACTTACCCCATACCCGGCTTAACTTACCCCATACCCGGCTTAACTTACCCCATACCCGGCTTAACTTACCCCATACCCGGCTAACTTACCCCATACCCGGCTTAACTTACCCCATACCCGGCTTAACTTACCCCATACCCGGCTTAACTTACCCCATACCCGGCTTAACTTACCCCATACCCGGCTTAACTTACCCCATACCCGGCTCAACTTACCCCATACCCGGCTCAACTTACCCCATACCCGGCTTAACTTACCCCATACCCGGCTTAACTTACCCCATACCCGGCTTAACTTACCCCATACCCGGCTCAACTTACCCCATACCCGGCTTAACTTACCCCATACCCGGGTTGTGCCAAAAGACCACTTTGTGGACAAGCTATGTTTTCAAAACTGTAATGTTTACATGAATTCTGATTTATTTCCAGGGATACACAACATCCTGAAATATATGTAGATATCTTTGTTAGAAAGAATACTATATTTCCCTTGATGGATTGATGCTGAATGTAAAACAAAAATGGCTCAACTTACCCCACCCTCCCCTACTAATTAAGCTCACACACTCCGTCTTTCTGAAATGACCAATGGCATCTAAAGGCCTTAGCTACTGCCTGGAGCCAGAAGCTACCCAGTAGCCAGCGTTAACGGAGCTAATCAGGTCAATAGTATGCTGTTCATGGTGTTGGTTATTTTAATCACTTCCAACTGAAGCATACTGGTTATCTCCTCCACCTTCCTCTGTCCTAGCATGCTGTGATGGCCAGGGACCTCTCCATACCATATTATCACTATACTTAGGTGCTGATACCATATGTATTGCGATTCTATATGTGTTACGATTTGATACTGAGATTTTGTTTGCGAATATATTGTCTAAAAACATGTTGGCTCACTAATTTAAAAAGAAGACTGAGAACAAGCAATAGGAAAATACTGTAGTGTTGATGCAGACAGCCGCCTTGCGCTAGCTAACCATACCTTCTACAAAAATCGATACTTGGAGTCAAAGTAGCGATATGATATATCGTCCAAAAATGATATATTGCGGTATGTAACTGTATGGATCCCCCTAACACCATACTATTGCTGCCGTCATAGTTAGCTATCGCTAACACCATATTATTGCTGTCGTCGTAGTTAGCTATGGCTAACACCATATTATTGCTGCCGTCGTAGTTAGCTATGGCTAACACCATGTTATTGCTGCCGTCATAGTTAGCTATCGCTAACACCATACTATTGCTGTCGTCGTAGTTAGCTATGGCTAACACCATATTATTGCTGCCGTCGTAGTTAGCTATGGCTAACACCATACTATTGCTGCCGTCCTAGTTAGCTATGGCTAACACCATACTATTGCTGCCGTCATAGTTAGCTATCGCTAACACCATACTATTGCTGCCGTCATAGTTAGCTATCGCTAACACCATACTATTGCTGCCGTCCTAGTTAGCTATGGCTAACACCATATTATTGCTGCCGTCGTAGTTAGCTATGGCTAACACCATACTATTGCTGCCGTCCTAGTTAGCTATGGCTAACACCATACTATTGCTGCCGTCCTAGTTAGCTATCGCTAACACCATACTATTGCTGCCGTCCTAGTTAGCTATCGCTAACACCATACTATTGCTGCCGTCCTAGTTAGCTATCGCTAACACCATACTATTGCTGCCGTCATAGTTAGCTATCGCTAACACCATACTATTGCTGCCGTCCTAGTTAGCTATGGCTAACACCATATTATTGCTGCCGTCGTAGTTAGCTATGGCTAACACCATACTATTGCTGCCGTCCTAGTTAGCTATGGCTAACACCATACTATTGCTGCCGTCCTAGTTAGCTATGGCTAACACCATACTATTGCTGCCGTCCTAGTTAGCTATCGCTAACACCATACTATTGCTGCCGTCCTAGTTAGCTATGGCTAACACCATATTATTGCTGCCGTCGTAGTTAGCTATGGCTAACACCATACTATTGCTGCCGTCCTAGTTAGCTATGGCTAACACCATATTATTGCTGCCGTCGTAGTTAGCTATGGCTAACACCATACTATTGCTGCCGTCCTAGTTAGCTATGGCTAACACCATACTATTGCTGCCGTCATAGTTAGCTATCGCTAACACCATACTATTGCTGCCGTCATAGTTAGCTATCGCTAACACCATACTATTGCTGCCGTCCTAGTTAGCTATGGCTAACACCATATTATTGCTGCCGTCGTAGTTAGCTATGGCTAACACCATACTATTGCTGCCGTCCTAGTTAGCTATGGCTAACACCATACTATTGCTGCCGTCCTAGTTAGCTATCGCTAACACCATACTATTGCTGCCGTCCTAGTTAGCTATCGCTAACACCATACTATTGCTGCCGTCCTAGTTAGCTATCGCTAACACCATACTATTGCTGCCGTCATAGTTAGCTATCGCTAACACCATACTATTGCTGCCGTCCTAGTTAGCTATGGCTAACACCATATTATTGCTGCCGTCGTAGTTAGCTATGGCTAACACCATACTATTGCTGCCGTCCTAGTTAGCTATGGCTAACACCATACTATTGCTGCCGTCCTAGTTAGCTATGGCTAACACCATACTATTGCTGCCGTCCTAGTTAGCTATCGCTAACACCATACTATTGCTGCCGTCCTAGTTAGCTATGGCTAACACCATATTATTCTGCCGTCGTATTAGCTATGGCTAACACCATACTATTGCTGCCGTCCTAGTTAGCTATGGCTAACACCATATTATTGCTGCCGTCGTAGTTAGCTATGGCTAACACCATACTATTGCTGCCGTCCTAGTTAGCTATCGCTAACACCATACTATTGCTGCCGTCCTAGTTAGCTATCGCTAACACCATACTATTGCTGCCGTCCTAGTTAGCTATGGCTAACACCATACTATTGCTGCCGTCATAGTTAGCTATGGCTAACACCATACTATTGCTGCCGTCATAGTTAGCTATGGCTAACACCATACTATTGCTGCCGTCCTAGTTAGCTATCGCTAACACCATATTATTGCTGCCGTCGTAGTTAGCTATGGCTAACACCATACTATTGCTGCCGTCCTAGTTAGCTATCGCTAACACCATATTATTGCTGCCGTCGTAGTTAGCTATGGCTAACACCATACTATTGCTGCCGTCCTAGTTAGCTATCGCTAACACCATATTATTGCTGCCGTCGTAGTTAGCTATGGCTAACACCATACTATTGCTGCCGTCGTAGTTAGCTATCGCTAACACCATATTATTGCTGCCGTCGTAGTTAGCTATGGCTAACACCATATTATTGCTGTCGTCGTAGTTAGCTATGGCTAACACCATATTATTGCTGCCGTCATAGTTAGCTATGGCTAACACCATATTATTGCTGTAGTGTAACTGAGTTTCCTAACTCATTGTTGTCTCTCCCTGCAGCTGCCGGAAGCTTCCAGTCAGGCCCTGTTCGCTGACAGCCAGGCTCACATATGGGCTCTAGAAGGTCTTTCATTCTTCATAAAAACTCATCAGACTTTTGCGCAGAAAACAACAAGATTTCACATTCTTGTAAAGATTTTGATATTAGCCTAATCTCCTCCCTTCTTACTGTAGGTCTGTCTCACCTGGTGGCGGCGTCCTACTCTGAGGACCAGTATGGTATCGTTCAGACCACCCTGCCTGCCATCCTCAGCACCATGCTGGTGTTACAGGAGGTGAGATGTCAGCCTTGGTAGAGCATGGGTGAAGCAGCTTCAGACCTGCCTACTTCTCACTTAAACAAAGTTGTTTTTTAATTCAACAATGGTACAGTATCTGCTGCTTCCCATTTACCTATCCTTAGTTGGTCATGTTTCACTAAATCATTTGTTCGATTATGGGGAAAAATCGACATAAATATATGTTAGGGCAAACCCAGCCATACCAAGGCTGCTTAGTGCCTGACTGTCTTCCCCCTCCCCTCTCCTCACCCCTCCCTCTCCTCACCCTCCCCCTCCTCACCCTCCCTCTCCTCACCCCTCCCTCCCTCCACCTCCTCCCCATCCCCCTCCTCACCTCCCTCTCCTCACCCCTCCCCCTCCTACCCGCCCCCGCCGCCCCCTCCCCCTCCTCCCCCCTCCCCGCTCCCCCCCCTCCTCACCCCTCCCCCTCCGCACCCCTCCACCCTCCGCTCCTCACGCCCTCCCCCTCCTCACCCTCCTCACCCCTCCCCTCCTCACCCCTCCTCTGCCTCACCCCTCACCCGCCATCTCCGGCACCCCGCCTCTCCGCACCCCTCCCCCTCCTCAACCCTCCCTCTCCTCACCTCACGACCTAACCCCGCCCCCCTCACACGCCCTCTCCTCACCCCTCCCTCTCCTCACCCCCCCCACTCCTCACCCCGCCCCCCTCGCTCACCCTCCCTCGCCCTCACCCATCCCTCTTGCCCGCCCCCCCCCTCCTCCCCTCCTCAACCCTCCCCCTCCTCACCTCCCCCTCCTCACCCCCCCTCTCTCGCCCACCCCCCTCCTCCCCCTGCCTCGCCCCCTCCTGCTCCTCACCCTCCCTCTCCTCACCATCCCGCTCCTCACCCCTCCCTCTCCTCACCCCCCCCCTCCGCACCCCCTCCCTCTCATCACCCCTCCCTCTCCTCACCCGTCCCATCGCCTCACCCTCCCCTTCCTCACCCCTCCCCTCCTCACCCCTCCCTCTCCTCGACCCTCCCGCTCCTCACCCACCCCGGCACTCTCCCTCTCCTCACCCCTCCCTCTCCTCAACCCCTCCCTTTCCTCACCCACCCCTCTCCTCACCCCTCCCTCTCCTCACCCCTCTTCCTCCCTCCAGGCCGTGGACCGTCACTTCAAGCTACCCCATACCTCCTCTAAACCAGGTCACTCCTCCTGCAGTATGGGAGACGGCAGCTATAAGACGCTCCGCTTCGCCCTACGATCCACCCTCAAGACCGCTGTCTACAGGATCACAGCCACCTTCGGAGAACACCTCCAGTAAGGATAGCAGATGTAGTCATAATATGGGGTGATGGAGCTAGAAGATACTGTAATATGGGGTGATGGAGCTAGAATATACTGTAATATGGGGTGATGGAGCTAGAAGATACTGTAATATGGGGTGATGGAGCTAGAAGATACTGTAATATGGGGTGATGGAGCTAGAAGATACTGTAATATGGGGTGATGGAGCTAGAAGATACTGTAATATGGGGTGATGGAGCTAGAAGATACTGTAATATGGGGTGATGGAGCTAGAAGATACTGTAATATGGGGTGATGGAGCTAAAATATACTGTAATATGGGGTGATGGAGCTAGAAGATACTGTAATGTGGGGTGATGGAGCTAGAAGATACTGTAATATGGGGTGATGGAGCTAGAAGATACTGTAATATGGGGTGATGGAGCTAGAAGATACTGTAATATGGGGTGATGGAGCTAGAAGATACTGTAATATGGGGTGATGGAGCTAGAAGTACTGTAATATGGGGTGATGGAGCTAGAAGATACTGTAATATGGGGTGATGGAGCTAGAAGATACTGTAATATGGGGTGATGGAGCTAGAAGATACTGTAATATGGGGTGATGGAGCTAGAAGATACTGTAATATGGGGTGATGGAGCTAGAAGATACTGTAATATGGGGTGATGGAGCTAGAAGATACTGTAATATGGGGTGATGGAGCTAGAAGATACTGTAATATGGGGTGATGGAGCTAGAAGATACTGTATATGGGGTGATGGAGCTAGAAGATACTGTAATATGGGGTGATGGAGCTAGAAGATACTGTAATATGGGGTGATGGAGCTAGAAGATACTGTAATATGGGGTGATGGAGCTAGAAGATACTGTAATATGGGGTGATGGAGCTAGAAGATACTGTAATATGGGGTGATGGAGCTAGAAGATACTGTAATATGGGGTGATGGAGCTAGAAGATACTGTAATATGGGGTGATGGAGCTAGAAGATACTGTAATATGGGGTGATGGAGCTAGAAGATACTGTAATATGGGGTGATGGAGCTAGAAGATACTGTAATATGGGGTGATGGAGCTAGAAGATACTGTAATATGGGGGTGAATGGGGAGCTAGAAGATACTGTAATATGGGGTGATGGAGCTAGAAGATACTGTAATATGGGGTGATGGAGCTAGAAGATACTGTAATATGGGGTGATGGAGCTAGAAGATACTGTAATATGGGGTGATGGAGCTAGAAGATACTGTAATATGGGGGTGATGGAGCTAGAAGATACTGTAATATGGGGTGATGGAGCTAGAAGATGCTGTAATATGGGGTGATGGAGCTAGAAGATACTGTAATATGGGGTGATGGAGCTAGAAGATACTGTAATATGGGGTGATGGAGCTAGAAGATAATAGTAAAGTAGGGTTGGCAGTTGAGAACACTCAAGTAGAGGCCAAACACTCAATTGCTCCATCGCATACCTTTATTGCTTCATAATGTATTGGTCCCACAATGAATTTTGTCTGGTCATCTACTACTTTATAGAATAGGTGTTTGCAGTTGTGGATGTGAAACTTAGTTTGGATGTTTATCCTTGTCCTAGTCCTGCGAACACGGATCTGATTGTTTGATTTGTGTGTCTCTGGTTTCCAGCGCTGTCCAGATGTCAGCAGAGCACCGGAAGAAACTGCAGCACTTCCTGGAGTATAAAGAGTGAAGGCATGAGAGACAGGAGTGTGTCTGATAATGGTAGTGTGACTGAGTTGATATTAATATTGTGTGTGTTCTTCCTATTGAAAGATCTTGAAAGTGCCGCTTCAAATTGGATGCCTATAGTACTGTTCATGGGAAACGAGATTGCTACCAAGTTTTTGTTAGTTTTTTTGTTTTTTTGTAATGTACATTATTTGTTAGTTTTTTGTCTTATCAGACCATTTTGTAATGAGCTCGTCAATAAAGTTTCGTCCGGCTGATAAATTGCTACAAAAGATGCATGTCAATGTTTCTGCTTTTTTATTTTTTTACTCAAATGAATGTGAGTGTGATTGTGACATGAGTCTAGGAAGTCTTTGAAAAGTCACCTCCAGCAACTTTTCAGTTCACATATGATCGATGACCACATGGTGAACGAATAAAATGTTTTGTAAAGATGCCTTGGTCACGTTTTGGTTCATGCAGATTCATCTGCAGAGACGTGTTTTGCCCAGCAGAGGGCGCTGCATCGCGCACCGCCACAGAGACCGCGCCGGGTTCAGGGCAGCGTAGTCCTCAACACCCCTGCGACGTTTCCGGTACTGTAGTAGCTAATTGGCGGATGTCGCAGGAGAGAACCTTAAAGTGAAAGAAGATGTGATTAGCACGGCGCAATGGAAGTCCGATTTCTTGGAGGGATATTGAACTCGACAAGAGAATAATATTTGTCTTAACTTACAACTGTTTTAAATTAATACGGTGAGTGATTATCCAATTCCACATTCCGTCGAACATAACATTTAGCAATACTTGAATGACTTCTGAAAAATACAGCGAATTATGAAGAAAAAAAATGTTTTGCGTCATTTAGGTCATAATGTAAATAAACAGCTATGTTTTGCTTATATGTGCCGGAGTCAAATTATTGCGCTAACTTTTTCCAGCTGTAAATTGAACCATATTTGAGATATATATATATTTTTAGGGGGTAGATCAGCTTTAATATTGCAGATAGATTGTAACTTCCATCAATGTAATTGTCTGCATCACTTCCAATCCCCCATATGTTTATTTTTCACATACATATATATATATATATACACACACAGTAGGGAGAACAAGTATTTGATACACTGCCGATTTTGCAGGTTTTCCTACTTACAAAGCATGTAGAGGTCTGTAATTGTTATCATAGGTACACTTCAACTGTGAGAGACGGAATCTAAAACAAAAATCCAGAAAATGACATTGTATGATTTTTAAGTATTCATTTGCATTTTATTGCATGACATAAGTATTTGATCACCTACCAACCAGTAAGAATTCCGGCTCTCACAGACAGTTAGATTTTCTTTAAGAAGCCCTCCTGTTCTCCACTCATTACCTGTATTAACTGCACCTGTTTGAACTCGTTACCTGTATAAAAGACACCTGTCCACACACTCAATCAAAGAGACTCCAACCTCTCCACAATGGCCAAGACCAGAGAGCTGTGTAAGGACATCAGGGATAAAAGTGTA
The DNA here is from genome assembly GCA_902810595.1 of Coregonus sp. 'balchen'. Classification (NCBI taxonomy): domain Eukaryota; kingdom Metazoa; phylum Chordata; class Actinopteri; order Salmoniformes; family Salmonidae; genus Coregonus; species Coregonus sp. 'balchen'. Next base: position 49,889,820 of record LR778273.1, on the reverse strand, counting down.
GACCTGCACAAGGCTGGGATGGGCTAAAGGACAATAGGCAAGCAGCTTGGTGAGAAGGCAACAACTGTTGGCGCTATTATTAGAAAATGGAAGAAGTTCAAGATGACGGTCAATCACCCTCGATCTGGGGCTCCATGCAAGATCTCACCTCGTGGGGCATCAATGATACACGGCAGGACCTGGTCAATGATCTCAAGGCAGCTGGGACCATAGTCACCAAGAAAACAATTGGTAACACACTACGACGTGATGGACTGAAATCCTGCAGCGCCCGCAAGGTCCCCCTGCTCAAGAAAGCACATATACAGGGCCGTCTGATGTTTGCCAATGAACATCTGAATGATTCAGAGGAGAACTGGGTGAAAGTGCTGTGGTCAGATGAGACCAAAATCGAGCTCTTTGGCATCAACTCAACTCGCCGTGTTTGGAGGAGGAGGAATGCTGCCTATGACCCCAAGAACACCATCCCCACCGTCAAACATGGAGGTGGAAACATTATGCTTTGGGGGTGTTTTTCTGCTAAGGGGACAGGACAACTTCACCGCATCAAAGGGACGATGGACGGGGCCATGTACCGTCAAATCTTGGGTGAGAACATCCTTCCCTCAGCCAGGGCATTGAAAATGGGTCGTGGATGGGTATTCCAGCATGACAATGACCCAAAACACACAGCCAAGGCAACAAAGGAGTGGCTCAAGAAGCAGCACATTAAGGTCCTGGAGTGGCCTAGCCAGTCTCCAGACCTTAATCCCATAGAAAATCTGTGGAGGGAGCTGAAGGTTCGAGTTGCCAAACGTCAGCCTCGAAACCTTAATGACTTGGAGAAGATCTGCAAAGAGGAGTGGGACAAAATCCCTCCTGAGATGTGTGCAAACCTGGTGGCCAACTACAAGAACCGTCTGACCTCTGTGATTGCCAACAAGGGTTTTGCCACCAAGTACTAAGTCATGTTTTGCAGAGGGGTCAAATACTTATTTCCCTCATTAAAATGCAAATCAATTTATAAAATTTTTGACATGCGTTTTTCTGGATTTTTTGTTGTTATTCTGTCTCTCACTGTTCAAATAAACCTACCATTAAAATTATAGTCTGATCATGTCTTTGTCAGTGGGAAAACGTACAAAATCAGCAGGGGATCAAATACTTTTTTCCCTCACTGTATGCATATTCTTGATACCATTGGAAAGGAAACACTTAGAAATTTGTAGAAATGTGAAATTAATGTAGGAGAATATAACACATTAGATCTGGTAAAAGATAATACAAACAAAAAAAATTATGTGTGCCGGAGTCAAATTATTGCGATAACTGACTTTTGCCAGCTGTAAATTGAACCATATTTGCTATATATATAATATATACTTTTTTTTTCTTTGGGGGGTAGATCAGCTTAATATTGCAGATAGATTGTAACTTCCATCAATGTAATTGTCTGCATCTCTTCCAATCCCCCATGTTTTTTATATATATATACTCCCCTTTATTACTTTTCAACCCCGCCATCCTTTCCCTACTTGGAGTAAATTAGTGAACAACAACGCCCAGGCCTCTACTTCCGGTCTATACTTACTATCTACACCTTATGGACACAGTTAATTTTACAATAATTCTATTATATATCTATATTTTTTTTGCTCCTGAACTTCTACTCTCAACCTCTCCGATCATTTTCATGGTGTCCATCCGGTTTGCCATATCTTTCTAACTGTGCTCTTTCCCAAAAGCTCCCAACATACAACCTATATACTTATTATGGACACAGAATGCTTACATTATTAGCTATCTTTGTTATTATTTGTTGTTATTTGTTATTAGTCCCATCCTTCAACTCTATTCAATACCTCCCATCTATCTCTTAACACCATCCATATAGGATTTCTATTTGCCATATATATTTCAACCGTACTGTGATGTTTTACAAAAGTTCTGAACCTTTCTATTCTCATTGCTTCTACAGATTGTGAATTAAAAATAAACATTTTTGCTAAAAGTATTATTATATTATTGATCGATTGACTATGACTTTTCAGATCACCCAGTAATGCTATCTGCAAGGTTAGCTCCAGGTAAATATTGCAATCCTTTAGCCATTCCTGGACCTGTGTCCAAAAACAAGCTACAAATGGACAGTACCAAAACAAATGATCTAATGATTCTGTCTCTTCACAGCAAAATCTGCAGAGCTGGGAAGATTGTATCCCCCATATAAATGACATTCTATTGGTAGCAAGAATTTTATATAATAATTTAAATTGAAAGATTCTAATTTTTGAATCCGGTGTCGTTTTGCGTGTCAGTTCATGAACAATTTGCCATGGGATTGGTACATCAAAGATCTCTTCCCAACTATTTTGCAATCTATATGAGACGGCTGTCAATCCTTTGGTCCTTAAGTGAAACTGATATACTTTTTTATTTATCACAGTTTTCCTTAACCAATTATGTTCTTTAATGCAAGGCCGACAGACAAGTTCCTTACTTTCTCCCCCTTCCACTTTCCTCTTCCACTTTTGCGGTAAGGCTGCAATTATTTGGTTGTAATTTTGGGTAGAGCAGACATTTCCATATGTTTTTGTTAGCTGCATGTGCGACATAACTCCACCAGTCCTACCGATGATATAATTTACAAAGATTATACCTTTTTTAAACATTCTGTCAAAAAATAAAGGTTTTTTGTCAATTAGTATATTTGAATTTAACCACAATATTTGTTGCATTATTTGTTCTGTCGTTTCTGGAGGATTAAATTGAAATTGCAACCAACTTTCTATGGCTTGTTTTAGAAATAGTGATATTTGGGAGATGATTTCCTTTTCAAATAACTGCAAATGAGTTGTTGTAATCTGAATAAAGGGAAAAAGGCCATTCTTGAACATTGGGTGAGACAATCTTACTAATTTGCTTGAGAACCAGTTCGGATTTAAGTATAACTTTTGTATGACTGAAGCTTTTAGTGAGAGGTCTAATGCTTTAATAATTCATAATTTCTGTCCTCCGAATTCATATTCATTATATAAATATGCCCTTTTAATTTTGTCTGGCTTGCCGTTCCAAATAAAATGGAATATTTGTTTCTAATATAATTTAAAAAACTGTTCGCTAGGCGTAGGCAAGACCATAAGCAAATAGGTAAACTGGGATAATACTAAAGAGTTAATCAGGGTGATTTTTCCACAAATTGACAGGTATTTTCCTTTCCATGGTAGTAAGATCTTATCTATTTTTGCTAACTTTCTATTAAAAATGTATTGAAGTGAGATCATTTATTTCCTTTGGGATATGTATTCCGAGTATATCCACATCACCATCAGACCATTTTACATTTATTTATTTTTAAGTTTTATTGGTAAACTACATGTAATGTAAAAATTGTAATTTTTAGTGATCCAATACGTAATATAGTACATTTATCATAATTTGGTTGTAATCCAGAGAGGTTAGAAAATGTATCTAGATCATCTATGAGGCTGTGGAGGGATTCTAGTTGTGGATTTAAAAGAAAACATGAATCATCAGCGTACAATGACACCTTTGTTTTTAAGCCCTGGATTTCTAATCCTCTGATATTATTATTGGATCTGATTTTAATAGCTAACATCTCAATGGCCACAATAAATAGATATGCCGATAGTGGACAACCTTGTTTCACTCCTCTTGACAGTTTAAAACTTTCGGAGAAATAGCCATTATTTACTATTTTACACCTAGGGTTACTACTATTTTACACCGTGCTGCTGTGCTGTTTGTTGCTACTTGGCTACCTGCCAAACTATTCACGTTTTACTTTTAATAAACGTTTAATCAATCTTTGTGTTCAACAAATTTACCAACTTTTTAGTTTTGTCCTCACTCATCTTTTTTCGTTAAACTTTTTCACCCCGGACGTTTATCCCGAGACAGAAGAGTCATTTTCCTGTGCGTTTTAGCTGCCAACTTTACGTTATTTTCCTTTTTTCCATCGCAACTTTTTTCCCTTATTCAACTTTTTCACTCCGGACGCTTTATCTGGACATGGTTCATCAACATCTTCAACAGCCGAAGCTAAGTAGTAACATTAACATGATGTCTTCTAATTGCAGTCGCTGTACTCATAATATACAGGAGAACGATCGCCTTACGGCGAGAATAGCTGTGCTACAAGCCCAGCTTCAGACGCAATCGTTAGGCAAGGGTAATCTCAGTGTAGGAAAGGAAGAAACAGCGTCTGTGCCACCAGTAAGTACAGACAGTAACGTTAGTATAAATCCCCCCGCACAGTCCCCGCAGCCGGACAACTTTCTCATGGCTTCTGGAGGGAAATACTGTTGGAATGCTCAACCGGTGTCGCTCATTCAGCCGACAGAAACCTTCAACCGGTTTTCCCCATTATGTAGCGAGTCGGAGTCTGAGTCTGAGTCTTCTCTAGTCTCTACTCCTCCCGTTACGGGGTCTGAGACGCCGAAGGCTCCCACCATTAGCTCTGACAAATTGAAAACCCTAGTCATTGGCGACTCCATTACCCGCAGTATTAGACTTAAAACGAATCACCCAGCGATCATACACTGTTTACCAGGGGGCAGGGCTACCGACGTTAAGGCTAATCTAAAGATGGTGCTGGCTAAAGCTAAAACTGGCGAGTGTAGAGAGTATAGAGATATTGTTATCCACGTCGGCACCAACGATGTTAGGATGAAACAGTCAGAGGTCACCAAGTGCAACATAGCTTCAGCGTGTAAATCAGCTAGAAAGATGTGTCGGCATCGAGTAATTGTCTCTGGCCCCCTCCCAGTTAGGGGAAGTGACGAGCTCTACAGCAGAGTCTCAGCACTTAATCGCTGGTTGAAAACTGTTTTCTGCCCCTCCCAAAAGATAACATTTGTGGATAATTGGCCCTCTTTCTGGGACTCACCCACAAACAGGACCAAGCCTGACCTGCTGAGGAGTGACGGACTCCATCCTAGCTGGAGGGGTGCTCTCCTCTTATCTACCAACATAGATAGGGCTCTAACTCCTCTAGCCCCACAGTGAAATAGGGTGCAGGCCAGGCAGCAGGCTGTTAGCCAACCTGCCAGCTTAGTGGAGTCTGCCAATAGCACAGTCAGTGTAGTCAGCTCAGCCATACCCATTGAGACTGTGTCTGTGCCTCGACCTAGGTTGGGCAAAACTAAACATGGCGGTGTTCACCCCAGCAATCTTATTAGGATAAAGACCTCCTCCATTCCTGCCATTATTGAAAGAGATCGTGATACCTCACATCTCAAAATAGGGTTACTTAATGTTAGATCCCTCACTTCAAAGGCAGTCATAGTCAATGAACTAATCACTGATCATAATCTTGATGTGATTGGCCTGACTGAAACATGGCTTAAGCCTGATGAATTTGCTGTGTTAAATGAGGCCTCACCTCCTGGTTACACTAGTGACCATATTCCCCGTGCATCCCGCAAAGGCGGAGGTGTTGCTAACATTTACGATAGCAAATTTCAATTTACAAAAAAAAAAATGGCGTTTTCATCTTTTGAGCTTCTAGTCATGAAATCTATGCAGCCTACTCAATCACTTTTTATAGCTACTGTTTACAGGCCTCCTGGGCCATATACAGCGTTCCTCTCTGAGTTTCCTGAATTCCTATCAGACCTTGTAGTCATAGCAGATCATATTCTAATTTTTGGTGATTTTAATATTCACATGGAGAAGTCCACAGACCCACTCCAAAAGTCTTTCGGAGCCATTATCGACTCAGTGGGTTTTGTCCAACATGTCTCTGGACCTACTCACTGCCACAGTCATACTCTGGACCTAGTTTTGTCCCATGGAATAAATGTTGTAGATCTTAATGTTTTTCCACAAAATCCTGGACTATCGGACCACCATTTTATTACATTTGCAAAATTACATCCAAAATTTCTTTTTGATACTGTTGCAAAGCTAACTAAAAAGCAGCATTCCCCAAGAGAGGATGGCTTTCACTTCAGCAGTGATAAATTCATGAACTTCTTTGAGGAAAAGATCATGACCATTAGAAAGCAAATTACGGACTCCTCTTTGAATCTGCGTATTCCTCCAGGGCTTAGCTGTCCTGGATCTGCACAGCTCTGCGAGGGCCTGGGATCGGGAGAGACACTTAAGTGTTTTAGTACTATATCTCTTGACACAATGATGAAAATAATCATGGCCTCTAAACCTTCAAGCTGCATACTGGATCCTATTCCTACTAAACTGCTGAAGGAGCTGCTTCCTGTGCTTGGCCCTCCTATGTTGAACATAATAAACAGCTCTCTATCCACCGGATGTGTACCAAACTCACTAAAAGTGGCAGTGATAAAGCCTCTCTTGAAAAAGCCAAACCTTGACCCGGAAAATATAAAAAACTATCGGCCTATATCGAATCTTCCATTCCTCTCAAAAATTTTAGAAAAAGCTGTTGCGCAGCAACTCACTGCCTTTCTGAAGACAAACAATGTATACGAAATGCTTCAGTCTGGTTTTAGACCCCATCATAGCACTGAGACTGCACTTGTGAAGGTGGTAAATGACCTTTTAATGGCGTCAGACCGAGGCTCTGCATCTGTCCTCGTGCTACTAGACCTTAGTGCTGCCTTTGACACCATCGATCACCACATTCTTTTGGAGAGACTGGAAACCCAAATTGGTCTACACGGACAAGTTCTGGCCTGGTTTAGATCCTACCTGTCGGAAAGATATCAGTTTGTCTCTGTGAATGGTCTGTCCTCCGACAAATCAACTGTACATTTCGGTGTTCCTCAAGGTTCCGTTTTAGGACCACTATTGTTTTCACTATATATTTTACCTCTTGGGGATGTTATTCGAAAACATAATGTTAACTTTCACTGCTATGCGGATGACACACAGCTGTACATTTCAATGAAACATGGTGAAGCCCCAAAATTGCCCTCGCTAGAAGCCTGTGTTTCAGACATAAGGAAGTGGATGGCTGAAAACGTTTTACTTTTAAACTCGGACAAAACAGAGATGCTTGTTCTAGGTCCCAAGAAACAAAGAGATCTTCTGTTAAATCTGACAATTCATCTTGATGGTTGTAAAGTCGTCTCAAATAAAACTGTGAAGGACCTCGGCGTTACTCTTGACCCTGATCTCTCTTTTGACGAACATATCAAGACTGTTTCAAGGACAGCTTTTTTCCATCTACGTAACATTGCAAAAATCAGAAATTTTCTGTCCAAAAATGATGCAGAAAAATTTATCCATGCATTTGTTACTTCTAGGTTAGACTACTGCAATGCTCTATTTTCCGGCTACCCGGATAAAGCACTAAATAAACTTCAGTTAGTGCTAAATACGGCTGCTAGAATCCTGACTAGAACCAAGAAATTTGATCATATTACTCCAGTGCTAGCTTCCCTACACTGGCTTCCTGTTAAGGCAAGGGCTGATTTCAAGGTTTTACTGTTAACCTATAAAGCGTTACATGGGCTTGCTCCTACCTATCTTTCCGAGTTGGTCCTGCCGTACATACCAATACGTACGCTACGGTCACAAGACGCAGGCCTCCTAATTGTCCCTAGAATTTCTAAGCAAACAGCGGGAGGCAGGGCTTTCTCCTATAGATCTCCATTTTTATGGAACAGTCTGCCTACCCATGTGAGAGACGCAGACTCGGTCTCAACCTTTAAGTCTTTACTGAAGACTTATCTCTTCAGTAGGTCATATGATTGAGTGTAGTCTGGCCCAGGAGTGTGAAGGTGAACGGAAAGGCTGGAGCAACGAACAGCCCTTGCTGTCTCTGCCGGGCCGGTTCCACTCTCCACTGGGGTTCTCTGCCTCTAACCCTGTTGCAGGGGCTGAGTCACTGGCTTGCTGGTGCTCTTTCATGCCGTCCCTGGGAGGGGTGCGTCACTTGAGTGGGTTGAGTTACTGACGTGATCTTCCTGTCTGGGTTGGCGCCCCCCCCTTGGTTTGTGCTGTGGTGGAGACCTCTGTGGGCTATACTCGGCCTTGTCTCAGGATTGTAAGTTGGTGGTTGGGGATATCCCTCTAGTGGTGCGGGGGCTGTGCTTTGGCGGAGTGGGTGGGGTTATATCCTTCCTGTTTGGCCCTGTCCGGGGGTTTCTTCGGATGGGGCCACAGTGTCTCCGGACCGCTCCTGTCTCAGCCTCCAGTATTTATGCTGCAGTAGTTTATGTGTCGGGGGGCTGGGGTTAGTTGGTTATACCTGGAGTACTTCTCCTGTCTTATCCAGTGTCCTGTGTGAATTTAAGTATGCTCTCTCTAATTCTCTCGTTCTCTCTTTCTCTCTGAGAACCTGAGCCCTAGGACCATACGTCAGGACTACCGGGCATGATGACACCTTGCTGTCCCCAGTCCGCCTGGCCTTGCTGCTATTCCAGTTTCAACTGTTCTGCCTGCGGCTACGAAACCCCTACCTGTCCCAGACCTGCTGTTTTCAACTCTTAATGATCGGCTATGAAAAGCCAACTGAGAGACCTGAGCCCTAGGACCATACGTCGGGACTACCGGCCGTGGTGACTCCTTGCTGTCCCCAGTCCGCCTGGCCTTGCTGCTATTCCAGTTTCAACTGTTCTGCCTGCGGTTATGGAACCCCTACCTGTCCCAGACCTGCTGTTTTCAACTCTTAATGATCGGCTATGAAAAGCCAACTGAGATTTATTCCTGATTATTATTTGACCATGCTTGTCACTTATGAACATTTTTGAACATCTTGGCATGGTTCTGTTATAATCTCCACCCGGCACAGCCAGAAGAGGACTGGCCACCCCTCATAGCCTGGTTCCTCTCTAGGTTTCTTCCTAGGTTTTCGCCTTTCTAGGGAGTTTTTCCTAGCCACCGTGCTTCTACACCTGCATTACTAGCTGTTTGGGGTTTTAGGCTGGGTTTCTGTACAGCACTTCGAGATATTAGCTGATGTAAGAAGGGCTATATAAAATAAAATTGATTGATTGATTGATTTTGACCCATTTTATAAGAGATTGTCCAAAATTGAAATGCTCCAGGCATTTATATATAAACCCCAGTCGTACTTTATCAAATGCCTTTTCGAAGTCTGCTATGAATAGCAGGCCTGGTTTCCCAGATTTTCCATAGTGTTCTATTGTTTCCAATACTTGCCTTATATTATCTCCAATGTATCTTCCATGTAAAAAACCTGTCTGATTAGAATGAATAATAACCGACAATACCTTTTTAATTCTATGCGCTATACATTTTGCTAGAAGTTTTGCATCACAACACTGAAGTGTAAGGGGCCTCCAATTGTTTTAATGGACTGGATCTTTATATTTTCAGTAATAATGAAATCAGACCATCTTCTTGAGTGTCTGATAATCTACCATTTACATAGGAGTGGTTAAAACATGCTAATAGCGGTCCTCTGAGTATACCTCGACTGGTATGCCATCCAACCCTGGAGTTTTCCCGGACTTAAAGTCTTTAATTGCATCCAGAAGTTCCTCCTCTGTAATTTCACCTTCACATGAGTCTTTCTGCATGGCTGTTAATTTTACATTATCAATAGAAAAAAATATCTCTACAATTAGCTTCAGTTAGAGGAGATGGAGGCGACTGAAACGAAAACATATGCTTAAAGTACTTTGTTTCCTCCTTCAAATATATAATTTGGTGAATCATGGGTGACTCTGTCATTTGTAACCAGTTTCAATAAATTATTTTTGGTAGCATTCCTATGTTGAAGATTTAAAAAAAATTGGTGCATTTTTCCCCATATTCCATCCAGTTTACTTTATTTTTATAATATATTACACTTGATCTTTCTTGAATAAGTTTCTCCATTTCTTTTTGTTTTACCTCTAATTTATTCTGAGCCTCTATGTTACAGTTTTTATTGCTATCTATCTGTTCTGATAGACCTTCTATTTCCTTTGTTAGTGTGGACTCTTTCGACCTAAATTGCTTTTTTTTTCGAGATGAGTACTGAATTGCATGGCCTCTAAAGGCACATTTAAAGGTGTCCCATACAATAAGGGGATTTGCTGTACCTATGTTATGTCGGAAAAAAAACAGTTATAAATTCCTCTGTCCTAGTTAAAAACAAGTTATCATCCAATAGGCTTTGATTACATACATTTACATTTACGTCATTTAGCAGACGCTCTTATCCAGAGCGACTTACAAATAGGTGCATTCACCCTATAGCCAGTGGGACAACCACTTTACAATGGTGGGGGTGGGGGGGGGGGGGGGGGGGGGGTAGAAGGATTACTTTATCCTATCCCAGGTATTCCTTAAAGAGGTGGGGTTTCAAATGTCTCCGGAAGGTGGTGAGTGACTCCGCTGTCCTGGCGTCGTGAGGGAGCTTGTTCCACCATTGGGGTGCCAGAGCAGCGAACAGTTTTGACTGGGCTGAGCGGGAACTATGCTTCCGCAGAGGTAGGGGAGCCAGCAGGCCAGAGGTGGATGAACGCAGTGCCCTCGTTTGGGTGTAGGGACTGATCAGAGCCTGAAGGTACGGAGGTGCCGTTCCCCTCACAGCTCCGTAGGCAAGTACCATGGTCTTGTAGCAGATGCGAGCTTCAACTGGAAGCCAGTGGAGTGTGCGGAGGAGCGGGGTGACGTGAGAGAACTTGGGAAGGTTGAACACCAGACGGGCTGCGGCATTCTGGATGAGTTGTAGGGGTTTAATGGCAGGATTAGGACCTGTGCCGCTTCCTGTGTAAGGCAGGGTCGTACTCTCCGATTACATTTCCAATATCCTCGCCCACATGGAAATTCAGTAAGAGTAATGTATATGCCAATGATATGATGGTCTGATCGCATTCTGTCCCCTATCAACACTTTTTAAACTTTTGGTGCCAACGAGAATGAGATAAGAAAGAAGTCAAGACGACTAGCTTGATTGAGTCTCCGCCATGTACAGTGGGGAAAAAAATATTTAGTCAGCCACCAATTGTGCAAGTTCTCCCACTTAAAAAGATGAGAGAGGCCTGTAATTTTCATCATAGGTACACGTCAACTATGACAGACAAAATGAGAAAGAAAAATCCAGAAAATCACATTGTAGGATTTTTTATGAATTTATTTGCAGATTATGGTGGAAAATAAGTATTTGGTCAATAACAAAAGTTTCTCAATACTTTGTTATATACCCTTTGTTGGCAATGACACAGGTCAAACGTTTTCTGTAAGTCTTCACAAGGTTTTCACACACGGTTGCTGGTATTTTGGCCCATTCCTCCATGCAGATCTCCTCTAGAGCAGTGATGTTTTGGGGCTGTCGCTGGGCAACACGGACTTTCAACTCCCTCCAAAGATTTTCTATGGGGTTGAAATCTGGAGACTGGCTAGGCCACTCTAGGACCTTGAAATGCTTCTTACGAAGCCACTCCTTCGTTGCCCGGGCGGTGTGTTTGGGATCATTGTCATGCTGAAAGACCCAGCCACGTTTCATCTTCAATGCCCTTGCTGATGGAAGGAGGTTTTCACTCAAAATCTCACGATACATGGCCCCATTCATTCTTTCCTTTACACGGATCAGTCGTCCTGGTCCCTTTGCAGAAAAACAGCCCCAAAGCATGATGTTTCCACCCCATGCTTCACAGTAGGTATGGTGTTCTTTGGATGCAATTCAGCATTCTTTGTCCTCCAAACACGACGAGTTGAGTTTTTACCAAAAAGTTATATTTTGGTTTCATCTGACCATATGACATTCTCCCAATCCTCTTCTGGATCATCCAAATGCACTCTAGCAAACTTCAGACGGGCCTGGACATGTACTGGCTTAAGCAAGGGGACACGTCTGGCACTGCAGGATTTGAGTCCCTGGCGGCGTAGTGTGTTACTGATGGTAGGCTTTGTTACTTTGGTCCCAGCTCTCTGCAGGTCATTCACTATGTCCCCCCGTGTGGTTCTGGGATTTTTGCTCACCGTTCTTGTGATCATTTTGACCCCACGGGGTGAGATCTTGCGTGGAGCCCCAGATCGAGGGAGATTATCAGTGGTCTTGTATGTCTTCCATTTCCTAATAATTGCTCCCACAGTTGATTTCTTCAAACCAAGCTGCTTACCTATTGCAGATTCAGTCTTCCCAGCCTGGTGCAGGTCTACAATTTTGTTTCTGGTGTCCTTTGACAGCTCTTTGGTCTTGGCCATAGTGGAGTTTGGAGTGTGACTGTTTGAGGTTGTGGACAGGTGTCTTTTATATTGATAACAAGTTCAAACAGGTGCCATTAATACAGGTAACGAGTGGAGAACAGAGGAGCCTCTTAAAGAAGAAGTTACAGGTCTGTGAGAGCCAGAAATCTTGCTTGTTTGTAGGTGACCAAATACTTATTTTCCACCATAATTTGCAAATAAATTCATAAAAAATCCTACAATGTGATTTTCTGAATTTTTTTCCTCAATTTGTCTGTCATAGTTGACGTGTACCTATGATGAAAATTACAGGCCTCTCTCATCTTTTTAAGTGGGAGAACTTGCACAATTGGTGGCTGACTAAATACTTTTTTCCCCCACTGTATATCTCACTAGATCAGGCTATTTAAGCCTCCATATATCTACTAGTTCTAATGTATCCATGACTGTTTGTAGTGTGATTTCCTTTACGGTCCATTGAGCTATTTAAAACAGTATTATAATCTCCCACCATAATAATATAGTCTTGTATTGCTTGCAGGGTTGATAATTTATTATATATATTTTCAAAGAAGTGTAGATCATCATTATTTGGTCCGTAAAGGTTAATGAGCCATATTTGTTTATGGTCCAATAACATATTTAAAATAATCCATCTACCTTGCGTAGCTGTTTGGACAATTTGCACATTCGGATCGAAATTACTGTTAATTAATATCATCACCCCTTTAGAGTTTCTTTGCCCATGGGAGAAGTATATTTCGCCCCCACCATTCCTTTTTCCACGCAACTTCATCTAGAATTGTTGAATGAGTTTCCTGTAAACAATAGATATTATATTCCTTCTCTTTGAGCCATTTAAATATTGTTCTTCTTTTGTTATTATCTGCTAAGCCATTACAATTATAACTGGCTATACTTATTTCACCACATACCATAATGAGATACAATATTTGCTATATTGCTTTGTTTATGTCAGCTGAGCACCAGGTATAAGCCTCTCCATCACTGCCATCTAGTGTTCATTGGCGGTAAAGTCATTTGACCACTTTCACTGTTTGAACGCTTGTAACGGGGCGCAAAAGACCGATCCATTGATGACCACCAGAGCGCGCACTAGTACTAGGCTACAATATTACTGGGGCGCGGGAATGGCGTACCGTGAACTATACCGGCGATGCATAAAGGGAAGTTAGCGCTTTTTTAATCCTCTGTCAATGTTTCTAAACTCGCTCGTACGTACGCACAAACACACACACACACACACACACACACACACACACGGGAAGCAGAATTTTCCACATTCCGTTTGGAGTTGTACAGTGCAGTGCTGGAAGGCAGGGACACACCCATACCGGAAGAGAGGAGGTGATGAGGGAGGGATTAGTTAGTTAGTTGGTTAGTTAGTTAGTTAGTTAAACAGTTAGCTTGACGTAACAAGGAGGGCTTGGCTTCTGTGTCTACTGTTGTAAGCGTTTTACACTTGGATACATACGGGCTGTGGAGGACAGGTTGACAGCCATGTGTGGTTGGCTATGCCTGGGCATTTATTAAAGACAAGGCAACAGGTTGCAGCCATGGTCGTTAAAGGTAAGAGAAATAATACACTCATTTACATACATATAACTTTATGTGTTGATTAGAAATAGGGAATAACAGAAAGTAAATGGTGATAGTAAATTCATGTGTTATTATGGTTTGTAAAATTATATTAAGCCCTGATGTTTTTTAAACAGTACCTGCTGCATCTCTAAGTAATTAGTTTGTTTTGGTTTATTGGCATATTTTTTTTTGAGTAACATCTAACTTCAGTTATTGTGAACTACTTGCAACCATTTGGTAGAGCAGGAGACCATGTGACCTGGTAGCAAAGCTACAGTGTTTCGCTTGTTAATTTTATGTTTCTCTAACATTCAGTCAAGTGAGTAATGAAGAGAGTATAAGTCAAGTCTAGTTAGGTGTTCAGCAGCTAAATCGGTCAAACCTTATTGTTGGGACAAAAATGCAAATTCCCGTGAGATGATATGGCCCAGGAGGGTGCAACCTCGCATGATGGTAAAAGGCCACACCCTCCCATGCGATCCCATGCCAATTGGCCAGATGGTGGCGCTATAACAAGTGGTTGAACATGCACAATTTGAAAGCTCACGCCCTCGCACACCATGTGACCTAGAGTCGTGAAATTTCGTACATAGGTCTCTCGCCTCTCAAGGAAGAAATCTGCCTCAGAACCCATAAAGTCCGCTATGATGGATTTCCCGCCATTTTGAATTTTGTGAAAAACACTTAAAACGGTACTTCCCTGGCACCGAATGACCGATCGGCGTGGAACTTGATACATGGCATGTATTGACCAAGGGTCTCTCAACGCTAAATTGTGCAGGCTAGTATTTCAAACAACGTGTGGGCGTCGTCTAGCATTTAAATGCAATTAAATCAGACACCGGTATTCATATTGTAACAAAACTTGGTACACATCTTCCAGACACTGTCAAGACTCACCAAATGCGAGCACATTCAGATCGACCACACGGTGGCTCTATAATGGGCTCATGTTCATTATCGCTCAATCTGTTTGATTCAGAGTGATGAAATGTGCCACACGTGCTCAGGATATGAGTCTAGCTAACCTGTGAAGTATGGTTCAGTTATGCCACATGGTGGCGCTGTTGAAACCATTCATGCAAGCTCATTGTCTCATAGCGGCCATATTAATTGAGCTAGAGTCCTGGAAAATGTTTCGTTTAAAGACAAGAAGAAGACGTTTAAAGACATGGGTACATCGATGATGTACCAAACTTGCCAATCGGTCCAGTGGCCCTGGAGAAGAAGACGTTTAAAGTAGTCAACATCATTGAAAATGATTCAAAATACCTCAAAAGTATTCTGCATGATCTGTTCGATGTTGAGTTCTGATATTTGGCAAGTGTGGTAAACAGTGCAGCAGTAGCTCATCCTAGGGCCGGATGGGGGCACACAGCTGAACCCAGGCAAGGGGGTAATAGTGTAAGCCCATCAAAAGATACATCTGTTTTTTTTGTGCAAAAAGGGTTTAGAAGAAAAAGTCCAGGGAATTCCAGAATATAAGAACGCTGTTATCTTGGAGGAAACTCCCAGATAGAAAGAGAGAGTGAGAGAGAGAGGCTGTGAACGATCTGAGAGACAAGGCAAGTAGGGCTTTCTATGCCATGAAAAGGAACACAAAACTCGACATCCCAATGTTGGCTAAAGATACTTGAATCAGTTCTAGAACCCATTGCCCTTTATGGTTGTGAGGTCTGGGGTCCACTCACCAACCAAGAATTCACAAAATGGGACAAACACCCAATTGAGACTGCATGCAGAATTCTGCAAAAATATACTTTGTGCAACGCAAAAACCCAAACAATGCATGCAGCTCAGAATTAGGACTATACCCGCTAATGATCAAAATCCAGAAAAGAGCTGTTAAATTCTACAACCACCTAAAAGGAAGCGATGCCCACACATCCCACCACAAAGCCATCACCTACAGAGAGATTAACCTAGAGAAGAGTCCCCTCAGAAAGCTGGTCCTGTGGCTCTGTTCATAAACACAAACAGACCCCACAGAGCCCCAGGACAGCAACACAATTAGACCCAACCAAATTATGAGAAAACTACAAGATAACTATTTGACACACAGGAAAGAATCAACAAAAAAACAGAGCAAATTGGAATGCTATCCGATGCTAAACAGAGAGTACACACTGGCAGAATACCTGACCACTGTGACAGACCCAAAATTAAGAAAATCCTTGATTATGTACAGACTCAGTGACCATAGCCTTGCTATTGAGAAAGGCCGCCGTAGGCAGACCTGGCTCTCAAGAGAAGACGTTACGTGCACACTGCCCACAAAATGAGGTGGAAACTGAGCTGCACTTCCTAACCTCCTGCCAAATGTATCACCATATTAGAGACACATATTTCCCTCAGATTACACAGACCCACAAAGAATTTGAAAACAAATCCAATTTTGATAAACTCCCATATCTATTGGGTGAAATACCACAGTGTGCCATCACAGCAGCAAGATTTGTGACCTGTTGCCACAAGAAAAGGGCAACCAGTGAAGAACAAATAACATTGTAAATACAACCTATTTTTATCTGTTTATCTTCCCCTACTATTCATACTACAACTATTTGCACATTGCTAAAACACTGTACATAATATAACATTTGAAGTGTCTGTTTCCTTGTGAATCCTTGATGATGTCATGTTTACTGGACATTTTTCTGTTGATGTTGTTTGTTTCTTCTCACTTTTGTTTATCATTATTTCACTTGCTTTGACAATGTAAACATGTGTTTCCCATGCCAATAAAGCCCCTTAAATTGAATCGAGAGAGGGAGAGAGCGAGACAGAGAGAGACAGAGAGAGAGAGACAGAGAGAGAAAGAGAGAGAGAGACAGAGAGAGAGAGAGAGAGAGAGACAGAGAGAGGAGAGAGAGAGAGAGACACAGAGAGAGAGAGAGACAGAGAGAGACAGAGAGAGAGAGAGAGAGAGAGAGAGAGACAGAGACAGAGAGAGAGAGACAGAGAGAGGAGAGAGAGAGAGAGAGACACAGAGAGAGAGAGAGACACAGAGAGAGAGAGAGAGAGAGAGAGAGAGAGAGAGAGAGAGAGAGAGAGAGAGAGAGAGAGAGAGAGAGAGAGAGGATGTAGCAGCTCACATTGTTCTAGAATGAGATCACCTCAGAGTTCTCAGAATAAACCTTGCTCCTCTCTCAGTCTCAGTGAACACACCCCCTAATAAAATCTCTGTCCTCTCCTCCTCTCTCAGTCTCTCTGTACACACTCTCCAAGATCCATGTCTTGACTACTCAGTAACACAGTACACACATAAGATGTCTCTCTCCACACACACACACACAAGATGACATATCACTCTATACACACCCAAAGATACAGCTATCTTAATTTGACCCGTTTCTAATAGCAGGAAAATAATGCTGCAGCAACAGGAAATGTTCATTATTATGGTGATTTAAATCAATGGATATTTTTGTAGAAGTTGATACATTTTTTGTTAGGGCAAATGAAGTCTGACAGTTTGATGTGAAAATGATCAACTTTAGAAGCCTTTTTAAACCTTGAATACACTAAAACTTGCATTTCCTGCTGTGCAGGGTTCTCTGTGACAACAGAGTGATCAGATTAAAGATTGCACAAAAGTAAAAGATAAAAAACGGTTAAAACAGTGCAATTGATTTTGTTTGAACTGATTCTGTTACCTTGACGACCTCTAGCTACTAGACAGAATCAAAGACCAGACATCCCCCGGAAACTCACTGTTTAGATAATGCCAAGTGAGCGTGCCGTTGGAATAGACAAGTGGATAGGCCTGCTGCGGAGGCCCAAATGGCACCCTATTCCCTACATAGTGCACCCTATTCCCTACATAGTGCACTACTCTATGGAGCCCTGTTACTGTACTGTTTCATAGCAGGCTAGATAGTAGGTTAGTCATCGAAACCCTTTGACCTCACTGCCAGAGGTAGGAGACGTTTACATTTACATTTACGTCATGTAGCAGACGCTCTTATCCAGAGCCACTTACAGTTAGTGCATACATTTTATTGTTATATTTTTTTCTCATACTGGCCCCCCGTGGGAATCGAACCCACAGCCCTGGCGTTGCAAACACCATGCTCTACCAACTGAGCTACACAGGCACCCTATTCCCTATGTAGGGCTCTGGTCAAAAGTAGTGCACTATATAGGGAATAGGGTGCCATTTAAGACACTACCAGACAGTGACAGTCAGGACAGTGATTTCCAAACACACTGACTGAAAACCTCATCAGTCAATACGGAGCTTTACCTGTTCTGACAAAACAGACCTCAGCTTTCCTGTCATATAATCTTATCACGGAAACACATATTGAAATATTATCAATCACTCCAACCTTTAGACTCTGTAGCCATTAGTAACCAGGTAACTAAGCCTGCATCCCAAATGGTACCCTATTCCCTATGTAGTGCACTACTTTAGACCAGAGAATGGTACCCTATTCCCTATGTAGTGCACTACTTTAGACCAGAGAATGGTACCCTATTCCCTATGTAGTGCACTACTTTAGACCAGAGAATGGTACCCTATTCCCTATGTAGTGCACTACTTTAGACCAGAGAATGACACCCTATTCCCTATATAGTGCACTACTTTAGACCAGAGAATGGCACCCTATTCCCTATATAGTGCACTACTTTAGACCAGAGAATGGCACCCTATTCCCTATGTAGTGCACTACTTTAGACCAGAGAATGGTACCCTATTCCCTACATAGTGCACTACTTTAGACCAGAGAATGGCACCCTATTCCCTATATAGTGCACTACTTTAGACCAGAGAATGGCACCCTATTCCCTATATAGTGCACTACTTTAGACCAGAGAATGGCACCCTATTTCCTACATAGTGCACTACTTTAGACCAGAGAATGGCACCCTATTCCCTATATAGTGCACTACTTTAGACCAGAGAATGGCACCCTATTCCCTATATAGTGCACTACTTTATACCAGAGAATGGCACCCTATTCCCTATATAGTGCACTACTTTAGACCAGAGAATGGCACCTTATTCCCTATATAGTGCACTACTTTAGACCAGAGAATGCCACCCTATTCCCTATATAGTGCACTACTTTAGACCAGAGAATGGCACCATATTCCCTATATAGTGCACTACTTTATACCAGAGAATGGCACCCTATTCCCTATATAGTGCACTACTTTAGACCAGAGAATGGCACCCTATTCCCTATATAGTGCACTACTTTAGACCAGAGAATGGCACCCTATCCCCTATATAGTGCACTACTTTAGACCAGAGAATGGCACCCTATTCCCTATATAGTGCACTACTTTAGACCAGAGAATGGCACCCTATTCCCTATATAGTGCACTACTTTAGACCAGAGAATGGCACCCTATTCCCTATATAGTGCACTACTTTAGACCAGAGAATGGCACCCTATTCCCTATATAGTGCACTACTTTAGACCAGAGAATGGTACCCTATTCCCTATATAGTGCACTACTTTAGACCAGAGAATGGCACCCTATTCCCTATATAGTGCACTACTTTAGACCAGAGAATGGCACCCTATTCCCTATATAGTGCACTACTTTAGACCAGAGAATGGTACCCTATTCCCTATATAGTGCACTACTTTAGACCAGAGAATGGCACCCTATTCCCTATATAGTGCACTACTTTAGACCAGAGAATGGTACCCTATTCCCTATATAGTGCACTACTTTAGACCAGAGAATGGTACCCTATTCCCTATATAGTGCACTACTTTAGACCAGAGAATGGTACCCTATTCCCTATATAGTGCACTACTTTAGACCAGAGAATGGCACCTTATTCCCTATATAGTGCACTACTTTAGACCAGAGAATGCCACCCTATTCCCTATATAGTGCACTACTTTAGACCAGAGAATGGCACCCTATTCCCTGTATAGTGCACTACTTTAGACCAGAGAATGGTACCCTATTCCCTACATAGTGCACTACTTTAGACCAGAGCCATTTGGGATGTAACCAGGATCACTAACATCATAGTACATTAGGCTGCTAAACATGGATGGCTAACAAGTATCAGGCTACCTGCTATGGCTTTGAAGTTGGACTGATTAACTAACTGTAAGCACAATTTAGGAATCAATTGAACAAGTGTTATGATATGGGGGGGGGGGGGAAGGGTAGTGTTAGGATGTAGATAAACACCCAGGATACACTTCCACACTCTATCCCCCAGGGGGCAGCAGCAACCTTGTCCAGATGCTGAGCCTGGTTGATAAGCACGTCAGGTGCTGCCAACTAAGGTGATCGTCAGTCAGTGTCTCAGTTGGCAGAGCCGTTTGGTGATTTTCAGTCTTTAGTTTAGGCATGCCTGTTTGTAGTTTTCCTTTCTGTATATATTTGCTTCTGTCAGCATCTGAACATAATAATAATCTGCTTGGGATCACCGACCCAAAGGAGTCAAGACAGAGCTGGCCCTGGACTAAGGTAAGGTTGCTGTCTCCCTGGACCTAAGGTAAGGTTGCTGTCTCCCTGGACCTAAGGTAAGGTTGCTGTCTCCCTGGACTAAGGTAAGGTTGCTGTCTCCCTGGACCTAAGGTAAGGTTGCTGTCTCCCTGGGCCAAGGTAAGGTTGCTGTCTCCCTGGGCCAAGGTAAGGTTGCTGTCTCCCTGGGCCAAGGTAAGGTTGCTGTCTCCCTGGACCAAGGTAAGGTTGCTGTCTCCCTGGGCACATGTGCATTCAACACGGTCCTCAAAATCTGATTTCTCACATAAATGCACACATTCGTTCAGGTTACAGACCAGTTAACTAGTCCTAAGACCCCTAGACTTAACGAGTACAACAATATTAGCAGGCTAGTTAGTGGTTTCGTAACACAAGGAATTCATGGAATTCGTAGATAAAGTGACTGTTAACTAACTGTTCATTGAGCATTGCATTGATACAACAGGACAGTTTTAGACCGTGTTCATTCAGGGGTCCACTACAACCCAACCTCTCATTCACGTAATACGTGATCAATTCATTTCAATCAATGATGAGGTGAATGAATGATTTGGCCTATCTGCTATCTACACTGTTGAACAGCCTTCAAAGCCCCATAGACAGGATGTTCCTTGTGATCCATGTGTATCAATGAATGTTTTTCTGCTTAAATCGTGTTGACGATATAGCCTGGTCCCAGATCTGTTTGCATTCTTGCCATCTCAAGCCAAACATGGCATGACCCTTCCAAACATGGCATGACCCTTCCAAACATGGCATGACCCTTCCAAACATGGCATGACCCTTCCAAACATGGCATGACCCTTCCAAACATGGCATGACCCTTCCATAAGGAGGTAGCAAGAGAGCAGAGAACTGACTGGCTCCAATTGATACCATTTGAGATGCAGCCCGCGTGTAGACAAACAGGGACTGTCATAGTCCTCAGTGCAGCCCGCGTCTCGATAAACAGGGACTGTCATAGTCCTCAGTGCAGCCCGCGTCTAGACAAACAGGGACTGTCATAGTCCTCAGTGCAGCCCTCGTCTAGATAAACAGGGACTGTCATAGTCCTCAGTGCAGCCCGCGTCTAGATAAACAGGGACTGTCATAGTCCTCAGTGCAGCCCGCGTCTAGATAAACAGGGACTGTCATAGTCCTCAGTGCAGCCCGCGTCTAGATAAACAGGGACTGTCATAGTCCTCAGTGCAGCCCGCGTCTAGATAAACAGGGACTGTCATAGTCCTCAGTGCAGCCCGCGTCTAGATAAACAGGGACTGTCATAGTCCTCAGTGCAGCCCGCGTCTAGATAAACAGGGACTGTCATAGTCCTCAGTGCAGCCCGCGTCTAGATAAACAGGGACTGTCATAGTCCTCAGTGCAGCCCGCGTCTAGATAAACAGGGACTGTCATAGTCCTCAGTGCAGCCCGCGTCTAGATAAACAGGGACTGTCATAGTCCTCAGTGCAGCCCGCGTCTAGATAAACAGGGACTGTCATAGTCCTCAGTGCAGCCCGCGTCTAGATAAACAGGGACTGTCATAGTCCTCAGTGCAGCCCGCGTCTAGATAAACAGGGACTGTCATAGTCCTCAGTGCAGCCCGCGTCTAGATAAACAGGGACTGTCATAGTCCTCAGTGCAGCCCGCGTCTAGATAAACAGGGACTGTCATAGTCCTCAGTGCAGCCCGCGTCTAGATAAACAGGGACTGTCATAGTCCTCAGTGCAGCCCGCGTCTAGATAAACAGGGACTGTCATAGTCCTCAGTGCAGCCCGCGTCTAGATAAACAGGGACTGTCATAGTCCTCAGTGCAGCCCTCGTCTAGATAAACAGGGACTGTCATAGTCCTCAGTGCAGCCCGCGTCTAGATAAACAGGGACTGTCATAGTCCTCAGTGCAGCCCGCGTCTAGATAAACAGGGACTGTCATAGTCCTCAGTGCAGCCCGCGTCTAGATAAACAGGGACTGTCATAGTCCTCAGTGCAGCCCGCGTCTAGACAAACAGGGACTGTCATAGTCCTCAGTGCAGCCCGCGTCTAGACAAACAGGGACTGTCATAGTCCTCAGTGCAGCCCGCGTCTAGATAAACAGGGACTGTCATAGTCCTCAGTGCAGCCCGCGTCTAGACAAACAGGGACTGTCATAGTCCTCAGTGCAGCCCGCGTCTAGATAAACAGGGACTGTCATAGTCCTCAGTGCAGCCCGCGTCTAGACAAACAGGGACTGTCATAGTCCTCAGTGCAGCCCGCGTCTAGATAAACAGGGACTGTCATAGTCCTCAGTGCAGCCCGCGTCTAGACAAACAGGGACTGTCATAGTCCTCAGTGCAGCCCGCGTCTAGACAAACAGGGACTGTCATAGTCCTCAGTGCAGCCCGCGTCTAGACAAACAGGGACTGTCATAGTCCTCAGTGCAGCCCGCGTCTAGATAAACAGGGACTGTCATAGTCCTCAGTGCAGCCCACGTCTAGATAAACAGGGACTGTCATAGTCCTCAGTGCAGCCCGCGTCTAGATAAACAGGGACTGTCATAGTCCTCAGTGCAGCCCGCGTCTAGATAAACAGGGACTGTCATAGTCCTCAGTGCAGCCCGCGTCTAGATAAACAGGGACTGTCATAGTCCTCAGTGCAGCCCGCATCTAGATAAACAGGGACTGTCATAGTCCTCAGTGCAGCCCGCGTCTAGATAAACAGGGACTGTCATAGTCCTCAGTGCAGCCCGCGTCTAGACAAACAGGGACTGTCATAGTCCTCAGTGCAGCCCGCGTCTAGATAAACAGGGACTGTCATAGTCCTCAGTGCAGCCCGCGTCTAGATAAACAGGGACTGTCATAGTCCTCAGTGCAGCCCGCGTCTAGACAAACAGGGACTGTCATAGTCCTCAGTGCAGCCCGCGTCTAGATAAACAGGGACTGTCATAGTCCTCAGTGCAGCCCGCGTCTAGATAAACAGGGACTGTCATAGTCCTCAGTGCAGCCCGCGTCTAGACAAACAGGGACTGTCATAGTCCTCAGTGCAGCCCGCGTCTAGATAAACAGGGACTGTCATAGTCCTCAGTGCAGCCCGCGTCTAGATAAACAGGGACTGTCATAGTCCTCAGTGCAGCCCGCGTCTAGACAAACAGGGACTGTCATAGTCCTCAGTGCAGCCCTCGTCTAGATAAACAGGGACTGTCATAGTCCTCAGTGCAGCCCTCGTCTAGATAAACAGGGACTGTCATAGTCCTCAGTGCAGCCCGCGTCTCGATAAACAGGGACTGTCATAGTCCTCAGTGCAGCGCGCGTCAAGATAAACAGGGACTGTCATAGTCCTCAGTGCAGCCCTCGTCTAGATAAACAGGGACTGTCATAGTCCTCAGTGCAGCCCACGTCTAGATAAACAGGGACTGTCATAGTCCTCAGTGCAGCCCGCGTCTAGATAAACAGGGACTGTCATAGTCCTCAGTGCAGCCCGCGTCTAGATAAACAGGGACTGTCATAGTCCTCAGTGCAGCCCGCGTCTAGATAAACAGGGACTGTCATAGTCCTCAGTGCAGCCCGCGTCTAGATAAACAGGGACTGTCATAGTCCTCAGTGCAGCCCGCGTGTAGATAAACAGGGACTGTCATAGTCCTCAGTGCAGCCCGCGTGTAGATAAACAGGGACTGTCATAGTCCTCAGTGCAGCCCCTGTCTAGATAAACAGGGACTGTCATAGTCCTCAGTGCAGCGTGCGTCTAGATAAACAGGGACTGTCATAGTCCTCAGTGCAGCCCGCGTCTAGATAAACAGGGACTGTCATAGTCCTCAGTGTCTATGGCAGGGTTCCCCGACTGGCGGCCCGCGTCTGAATCTATATATTTGCTGATCCCTGGTCTATGGGATAATAGCTTTGGTAGAGAGTGTGTGGGATAATGCCTCACTCTTTGGAAACAAATCAACATCCCCCCTCTAACTCCCCAGTGCTTTTCCTAAGAAAATACACAAATACACGTCCTCATGTTGATAAATAACTAGAATGAAGTCCCATCTGGACACACGGTACCAGCAGACAGACTGACAGACATCCCAGCTAACAATTCTAGGGAGAGAGAACGTTTTTGTAATGTTAGCTGTAATGTTCCCCTAATGTTTGCTTCCAGTTTTCTGTCAGTTAGGGGAACATTCTGTATATGTTAGCAAACACAATCTGAGAACCTTTTTAGCATGTTTGGGCGATAAGTCAATCTCAGCTCTGTTAAAAATACACTCAAGAAAAACAATTATATTGATCATAGTGATTCAGGAGTATCATTAAAACAGGTTAACATGCCCCACCAACATTAGACAGCTATACAGAAAGCCCTTACATTTCGGAAATAAGTAAATCAAATCGATGATGAGAACAGTCAGATTAACGAATGCCTGACACGGACATGTAGCGGGAAGATCCGAGTACCGTTCAAATCCCAGGTGAGGACGTGTTAAATAATAATTATATAACTGCAGAAACGACCATGCGCAATGTAATCATCTATGTCAGTGTGTCAAATATGTAAGTTGAAAACACTGTATTTTAAAAGCACTGTGTATGTGTGTGTGTGTGTGTGTGTGTGTGTGTGTGTGTGTGTGTGTGTGTGTGTGAGACAGTGGAGGCTGGTGGGAGGAGCTATAGGAGGAAGGGATCATAGTAATGGCTGG
The DNA here is from genome assembly GCA_902810595.1 of Coregonus sp. 'balchen'. Lineage (NCBI taxonomy): Eukaryota > Metazoa > Chordata > Actinopteri > Salmoniformes > Salmonidae > Coregonus > Coregonus sp. 'balchen'. Next base: position 49,865,052 of record LR778273.1, on the reverse strand, counting down.
AATGGAATAAATGGAACAGAGTCAAACGTGTGGTTTCCATATGGTTGATGTGTTTGGTACCGTTCCATTCATTCCATTCCAGCCGTTACAATGATCCCGTCCTACTATAGCTCCTCCCACCAGCCTCCTCTGGTGTGAGCGTATCCCTAAACTTGTCAACAGACAAAGAGCTATGAATGGATCAGTGGTTCACCAATCAGGGCCTTGATTGGCTTGGTAACAGTAACAAGGCGTGATGTGTAATGAAAACATTTTTTTTTGGGGGGGGGAATGGTTATTTGCGACCATTTGCGACTCAAGGGACTTGTATTTGTTGAGTCAGAGTGTGTATTTTCTGTGTTGGGTTTGTCTATGTTAGATTCTAGTATGTCTAGATCTATGTTGGCCTGTGTGGTTCCCAATCAGAGGCAGCTGTCGCTCGTTGTCTCTGATTGGGGACCATACTTAGGCAGCCTTTTGGCACGAGTTAGTTGTGGGATCTTGTTCCGTGTGAGGTATGTTATTTGTCTACCTTGGACTTCACGTTTCGTTTGTTGTTTTGGTTGTGCGTTTATTCGTTAAATAAACATGAATGCATATCACGCTGCGCCTTGGTCCTTCTCGTTCATAAACGATCGTGACAGAAGATCCCACCAATCCTGGATCAAGCAGCGTGACGAGGAGAGAGGATGGACTTGGGAGGAGATGAGCGAGAGTCTGGCAAGAGGGATGGAGGCCATGATCACGGGGGAGAGACAATCCCCAAAAAATTTTAGGGGGGGGCTCACGCCGTGGACGACGAGGCAGCAGGAGGCTGCGATAGAGCGGTTCAGCTGTTTAGCAGAGGAGGCCGCCAGATTAAGGGGGTCATTGGTTCAGAGGGAGCAGAAGGAAAGTGTGGAGGCACGGCGAGAGGAGCTGGTTAGGCAGCAGAAGGAGCGGGGGTTAATGAAGGAACCCAGTCCCGCTCCTCGCACCAATCGAGTGGTGCGTGTCGCCAGTCCGGTCCGGCCCGTTCCTGATTCGCGCACTAAGCCAGTGGTGGGTGTTCCCAGTACGGTTCGGCCCGTTCCTGCTCCTCGCATCAAGCCAGTGGTGCGCAATGCCAGCCCGGTCCGGCCTGTTCCTGTCCCTCGCACCAAGTCAGTGGTGCGCGTCGTCAGCCCAGTCCGGCCCGTTCCTGCTCCCCGCACCAAGCCAGTGGTGCGCGTCGTCAGCCCAGTCCGGCCCGTTCTTGCTCCCCGCACCAAGCCAGGGGTGCGCGTCGTCAGCCCAGTCCTGCCCGTCCCTGCTCCCCGCACCAAGCCAGTGGTGCGTGTGTCCAGTCCGGCACGGCCCGTGCCTGTTCCACCGGTGCCTGGTCCGGCACCGGTCAGCTGCTCCACTCCGGAGCCAGAGCAATCCGCTCCACCGGGGTCCAGTCCAGCTCCGGTCAGCGGCTCCACCGTCGTCGGGTACAGCTCCAGTCAGCGGTTCCAGTCCAGACCCAGACGTCAGCCCCTCTCCAGGTTCGGGGTCTCCCACACCAGGGTCCAGACAGGGCTTGGTACGTCGTGGGGGGAAGGAGAGGGGAAGCAGTGCGCCAAGGTCCAGACCAGACCAGGGGCGCAACAGGGAGGTGGAGAGTAAGTGGTGGTCACACCCGGAGCCGGATCCGCCTCCGAGGCGGAATGCCCACCCGGCCCCTACCCTGTTAGGTTTATGTGGCGCGGTCGGAGTCCGCACCTTTGGGGGGGGGTACTGTCACGCCCTGACTCAAGGGACTTGTATTTGTTGAGTCAGAGTGTGTATTTTCTGTGTTGGGTTTGTCTATGTTAGATTCTAGTATGTCTAGATCTATGTTGCCCTGTGTGGTTCCCAATCAGAGGCAGCTGTCGCTCGTTGTCTCTGATTGGGGACCATACTTAGGCAGCCTTTTGGCACGAGTTAGTTGTGGGATCTTGTTCCGTGTGAGGTATGTTATTTGTCTACCTTGGACTTCACGTTTCGTTTGTTGTTTTGGTTGTGCGTTTATTCGTTAAATAAACATGAATGCATATCACGCTGCGCCTTGGTCCTTCTCGTTCGTAAACGATCGTGACAGTTTCTAAAACGCCACTATGTCGCGGTTCAGACAGACGACAAGAGGACCACAATTGCGTCACACCAGAAAGTTTATTAAAACTTAAGGGAAAAGGGAAGTAGGGAGTGAGTGAAGGCTCCAGGGGTTATTCCGTCCAATGTGCTGGGTCTGTGCCCCCCCCCAGTGGCAGCGATGCGTCCGATGACGCCGGTGGTTGGTGGTCCAGAAGTCCTGGGGGGGAGGAAACACAGACACAACGGGGCGGATGAAACAAGGCAGAAGTACAGTTCAAGGGAAATCCAAATACGTTGTAGCAAGGCAGAAGGCTGGTCAGAGTTACCGGGGTCGAAGAGTAGTCAGGAGTCGTAATGGCAGAAAGCAGGTCTGGTTTTCCTGGGGCAGAAGAGTATCCAAGAATCAGGCAGGTCCGGGGTCACAAAACAAGGGTGAGCCAGAAGCGCGAGCAAACAGGTTCCGGGTGTGAGCTTTGCAGACGATCTGACAAAGGAGAGCTGAAAGACAGGACTTTAAATACTGGGAGAGGTTAGTGGGTAATGCAGCGCAGCTGGCAGAGTAATTAGAGCCGAGCAGAGCAGGGACAGGTGGAGCTAGTTAGGCTGAGTAGAGAGAGAGTGGTGAGCAGAGTGGAAGATAGTGGAAACAAATTAAGGTGGTAACCCGGTGGAGTGAGAGGGCTCATGACAGAACCCCCCCCCCAAGGGACGGCCCCAGAAGTCCCAAGAGCAACACCACGCCGGGCGGGAGGAGGGGAGCCGGAGGAGGGCTAGAACTCCTCCGAACGGTCCGAGCGAACGTCCTCATCCTCGGAGGAAGCCGGAGGGCCGTGGTCGGGAGATGGGACAGGTCCCGAGACAGGATCAGGCACAGGACAGGAAGCCGAGCGGGCAGGACGGTTAGGGATCCCTCTGGGGCGGCCCCTACGGATTGCAGGTTGATCAGGATGCCGTTGGTGGAAGGCGGTGATGAGAGTCCTATCCACAATCCGACTAGCTGGCACCCAGGTCCTTTCCTCAGGTCCATAGCCCTCCCAGTCAATGAGGTACTGGAGACCCCTACCCCTCCGTCTGGACCGAAGCAGGCGGCGGACGGTGTAAACCAGACCACCATCGACGAGCTGTGGAGGAGGAGGACAAGGCGCAGCAGGGACCAGCGGACTCTCATGAATGGGCTTAATCTTAGACACATGGAAAGTGGGGTGCACCCTCATGGAATTAGGCAGTTGGAGCCGGACAGCAGTTGGGCTAATCACTCTTATGATAGGGAATGGGCCAATGAACCGAGGTGCCAGCTTTTGCGACTCCACCCTGAGTGGCAGGTTCCTTGACGACAACCACACCCTTTGACCAACATGGTAGGTGGGAGCAGGGATTCTCCGACGGTTGGCCCCGGTAGTGTAGCTGGCAACGGATCTGAGGAGTGTGGCTCGGGCTTGTGACCAGGTGCGGCGACATCGACGGGCAAAAGCAAGTGCAGATGGGCAAGTAACCTCCCCTTCCTGGCTGGCAAATAGAGGAGGCTGGTATCCATAAACACATTGGAAAGGGGACATACCGATGGCAGAGCAGGTCAGAGAATTGTGTGCGTACTCCACCCATGTCAATTGCTGCGACCAGGAGTGGGGGTTGCGTGAAGTCATGCATCGCAGTGCCTTCTCGAGCTCCTGATTTGCCCGCTCTGACTGCCCATTGGATTGGGGATGGAATCCGGAAGTCAGACTGACTGTGGCTCCCAGCAGGTGACAGAACTCCTTCCAAAAAGCGGAGGAGAATTGTGGACCACGGTCAGAAACTACATCCTTTGGCAGTCCGTGGATCCGGAAGACGTGTTCCAGGACCACCTGGGCGGTCTCCTTGGCGGTTGGGAGCTTGGGGAGGGGAATGAAGTGTGCCATCTTGCTGAATCGGTCAACTATGGTGAGAATGACGGTCATGCCACTTGAAGGGGGCAGCCCCGTGACAAAGTCAAGGGCGATGTGAGACCAGGGACGTCTGGGCACAGGCAGGGGCTGCAGCAATCCGGCTGGGGGCTGGCAGGACGACTTGTGTTGGTTGCAGATGGGGCAGGCTTGGACGAATTCCCGTACATCCTTTCTCAGAGAGGGCCACCAGAACCTCTGGGCGAGCAGGTTGTAAGTGCGGGTGGAGCCAGGGTGACAAGCTAGGCGGGAGTCATGTCCCCACTGAACGACCTGGGACCTCAGGTTTTCGGGGACAAAAAGGCGGTCAGCTGGGCAAGTGCTGGGACCGGGCTGGTTACGGAGAGCTTCCAGCACCTGTTCCTCAACAGCCCAGGTCAGAGCTGCTACGATGCAGGGACTTGGCAGAATCGACACAGGATCCTTGGAGGGGTTGTCATCCTTCTGGAATTGACGGGAGAGGGCGTCTGGCTTGGTGTTGCGTGATCCAGGCCGGTATGACAGAGTGAAATTAAACCTGGTGAAGAACAGGGCCCAGCGGGACTGCCTGGAGTTCAACCGTTTGGCCGTGCGGATGTACTCCAAGTTCTTATGATCGGTCCAAACGAGAAATGGAATGGTGGACCCCTCCAGCCAGTGACGCCACTCCTCCAAGGCAAGCTTCACAGCCAGCAGCTCTCGGTTCCCTATGTCGTAATTGCACTCAGAGGGGGACAACCGACGTGAGAAAAAGGCACAGGGATGGAGCTTCCTATCCTCCGCAGCCCACTGAGAAATCACAGCACCAACTCCCACATCCGAGGCGTCCACCTCCACAATGAATTGCCGGTCCACATCAGGCATCTGGAGGATGGGAGCGGAGGTGAACCTTACCTTGAGGGTACTGAAGGCCTTGTCGGCTGCTGGGGTCCAGGTGAAGGGTTGCTTGGTGCTGGTTAGAGCAGTGAGAGGGGCAGCAACGGTACTGTAGTTCCGGATAAACTTTCTATAGAAGTTAGCAAACCCCAGAAACTGTTGCAGCTTCTTTCTGTTCTCCGGAACTGGCCATGAAGTGACTGCTGATACTTTGGCAGGATCCATTTGGATACTTCCCTCTGCCACTATGTACCCCAGGAAGGCCACTGTCTTGACGTGAAACTCACATTTCTCTGCCTTGGCGTAGAGGGAATTCTCCAGAAGACGATGAAGGACTTGCTGGACATGGCGGGTGTGTTCAGACAGGTTTCTGGAGTAGATTAAGATGTCATCCAGGTAAACGAAGACAAACTTGTTTAACATGTCCCGCAGTACATCATTCACTAGAGCCTGGAACACAGCAGGAGCATTGGTGAGGCCAAAAGGCATAACCAGATACTCGTAGTGGCCTGTTGGTGTATTGAATGCGGTCTTCCATTCATCTCCCTCCCGGATCCGCACTAGGTGGTAAGCGTTTCTGAGATCCAACTTGGTAAAAACAGTGGCTCCCTGGAGCAACTCAAAAGCAGAGGTGAGCAGAGGGAGAGGGTAACGGTTTTTCACTGTGATGTCGTTGAGTCCCCTGTAGTCGATGCAGGGGCGAAGAGATCCGTCCCTCTTCCCCACAAAGAAGAAGCCAGCACCAGCCGGAGATGAAGATGAACGGATCAATCCTGTGGACAGAGAGTCATTGATGTAGTCCTCCATGGACTTTCTTTCAGGAGCAGACAACGAATAAAGACGGCCCCTTGGAGGGGCTGTTCCAGGGAGGAGGTCGATGGCACAGTCGTACGGTCGGTGAGGGGGCAGAGATGTGGCTCTTGCTTTGTTAAACACTTCTCTGAGACCATGGTAGCATTCTGGGACATGGGAGAGGTCAGGAGCGGAGTTAGTAGGTACTGGCCGAGGGGGTAGTGCGGCAGCAAGCAGGCAGGTTCGGTGGCAGTCCTCCCCCCACTCCCTGATCACCCCGGTCACCCAGTCGAGCTGAGGGTTGTGCCGGCGGAGCCATGGGTAACCCAGGATGAGGGGTTGGCCTGGAGAGGGGAGCAGGTGAAACTGGATAGTTTCTTGATGGTTCCCGGACAGACCCATCAAGACCGGGGCCGTGACATGAGTGACCGATCCGAGTAAGTGTCCGTCCAGTGCCCGGGCAGGAATAGGAGGTGTCAAACGGAGGTTCTCCAGTCCCAGTTGGCGTGCCAGCTTGATGTCCATTATGTTGGCTTCGGCGCCAGAATCCACCAGAGCAGCCAGGGTGTGAGTTGAGTCAGAGAGGCGGAGGTGAACTTGCAGCAGGGGTTTGCGGTCGGAGGACTGGATGGTCATTGAGCTCAACCGGACTCCCCCTATGCCCGGTGAGCTTCGGCTTTTAAAGGGCAGGTTACCACACGATGTCCATCACCTCCACAATAGAGGCAGAGGTTTGAGGTGAAGCGGCGCTGGCGCTCTGCAGGAGTGAGAGAGGCTCGCCCAATCTCCATAGGTTCAGACTGATCAAGCTGACTTGGGTGAGTGGCAGTAGATGACAGGAGCCCAGTCGGATCTCTCCGAATGCCGGTAGTTGGTGGACCTTGGCGCCCCCTCTCACGACGACGGGTCTGTATCCTTCTGTCGATCCGGACAGTCAGTGCGATGGCTTCATCAAGAGTGGAAGGCAGTTCATGGGAGACCAACTCGTCCTTGATATAGTCAGCCAAGCTATGGAAGAACGCGTCCACCAACGATGGTGTGTTCCAAGAACTTCGTCTTGCCAGGGTTCGGAAGTCGATGGAATGGTCTGCGACTGTACGTCTGCCTTGTCGAATACTGAACAGTTCACGAGACGCCTCTGCGGTTGGTGAATCCAGGTCAAACACCTTCAGCATCTCCTCAGCAAACAGGTCGAAGGTTGCACATGCGGGGGTTTGACGTTCGAACTCTGCTGTTCCCCAGAGTCGAGCTCGGCCCGTCAGGTGAGTGATGGCATACCCGACCTTAGCCCCCTCCGTGGCGAAGGTCCTTGGCTGCAAGGAGAACTGAAGTCGGCAGCTAGTCAGGAATGGCCGGACCTGGGTAGAATCGCCGTTGAACCGCTCGGGGTTTCCAATCTTGGGTTCCGGAGCAGCGGCTGCAATGACCGGGGCAGGTAACTCGGAGGCAGGGCTGGTGGGCAGACTGGCTGGGGTAAGGTTGGTGAGGAGTTGGATGATCATGGCGAGTTGTTGTTGCTGCTGCTGGGACTGCTGCTGGTGCTGCTGGAACTGCTGATGCTGTTGGTGGCCGACCTGAAGCAGAGAGGTGATGTCGCCGCTCATGCGGCCTAGCTCTCTCTCAGTGTGTTCCAGGCGTAGCATGGCGGTGGGTTGCTCAGGTTCTTCGGTTTCCATGTCGGGGGAAGTGTGCGCTGAGTCCATGATGGTCAGATCGTACTGTCGCGGTTCAGACAGACGACAAGAGGACCACAATTGCGTCACACCAGAAAGTTTATTAAAACTTAAGGGAAAAGGGAAGTAGGGAGTGAGTGAAGGCTCCAGGGGTTATTCCGTCCAATGTGCTGGGTCTGTGCCCCCCCCCAGTGGCAGCGATGCGTCCGATGACGCCGGTGGTTGGTGGTCCAGAAGTCCTGGGGGGGAGGAAACACAGACACAACGGGGCGGATGAAACAAGGCAGAAGTACAGTTCAAGGGAAATCCAAATACGTTGTAGCAAGGCAGAAGGCTGGTCAGAGTTACCGGGGTCGAAGAGTAGTCAGGAGTCGTAATGGCAGAAAGCAGGTCTGGTTTTCCTGGGGCAGAAGAGTATCCAAGAATCAGGCAGGTCCGGGGTCACAAAACAAGGGTGAGCCAGAAGCGCGAGCAAACAGGTTCCGGGGGTGAGCTTTGCAGACGATCTGACAAAGGAGAGCTGAAAGACAGGACTTTAAATACTGGGAGAGGTTAGTGGGTAATGCAGCGCAGCTGGCAGAGTAATTAGAGCCGAGCAGAGCAGGGACAGGTGGAGCTAGTTAGGCTGAGTAGAGAGAGAGAGAGGTGAGCAGAGTGGAAGATAGTGGAAACAAATTAAGGTGGTAACCCGGTGGAGTGAGAGGGCTCATGACACACTAATAAATAGTGATATTTTTATTTTTTACACCATGTGTCCAAATCCCTCCCACCTACCTGAACCTCCCATATTTGGTGGTGAGTGGAAACGCCAACCGGATGCTTCATATTTACACATCCGGTGAAACATCTGGCTCATTATTCTATCTGTGTTGATACACTGTGGCGGGAAGCTGTGTGTGCATCAGGATACAGAGTTTTTCCTTTTCCAGCTCAGTATTTTCTTCATAATCACAGTGTGTACTACAGAGAGAGACCTTTCTCCCTCCTCCAACGTCACAGCAGAACTTCCTGGCTAGAACTTCCACAGCTCAGGCCCCCCCCCCCCAACCACTCAGTCAGACCAAAGGAGCCTGGTCACAGGCCTGTACAGAACCCTCCCGTTCGCCCCTGACAGTACCCATAGGCCCAAGTCCAGCTCTTCCGCGGCCAGTCAGCATGTAGGGGGACGGAAACACAGAGGAGAGGCGCAGGCCCGTGCACAGCACCCCGTGAGTACTGTCTTCAGTAGGGAGGTGCTGCTGCTTCTATGGAGGTGATGGTCTGAAGACCAAGCTGGCTACATTCGAGAGGAAGGAGGACTGGGGGTCGTTCGTAATTCATCTAGCATGGAAATACTACTGGGACTCACGAGTGTCTGAGGGATGACGTCATCCATTTTGTTCCCTCCCAGAGTACGTCAGGGAGGACTACGACCAGCTGGTCACGCACCTGCTGAGGAAGCTATGGGAGTTTAGGCAGGGGGTGGAAACATCTGCTGAGTTTACCGAGGAGGTCAACCGCCTAGTTTTTCTTGCTTATCCTATTGTTGGCTTGGTGCTTCAGGATCAGCTTGCCACTGACGCTTTCCTTAAAGGACTTACAAACCAAAAGGTGGCCGATGAACCGAGACCCCGGGACCCTGGCTCAAGCAGCTCTTGGAGGTGCAATCGTTGGCTGTGACAGCGATTCAAGGCTCAACACGTATAGTGTTATAGATCTTATAGTGGAGTCACAGCTGGACAAGGTCACCCAGGAACAGCTTGATTCTAAGATGGAGTCACTGCTGGACGAGGTGAAACAGATGCGGGTGGAACTGAAAAGCCTTACACAACCCCCTGCACCCCACAAGTGACATTCAGGTCCTAACAGAGCCACCTGTTACCAATGTGGGGATGAGGGGCATTTCCGCAGACATGTTCCAGATGCCCGTGGCCTTCAACTCCAGGAAACAGCTCCGCTCCAGGTACCAGCACCATCCCATCCACAGTCCCCGGTCCCCTGATATGGGCGGGTTGCACTCGGGAAGGACACTGTCGCTCCCCCTGAACATGGGTGCCTCTCCTGGAGGTCGACAACCCCAAACCTGGCGCTCGGACTGTTCTCGAGCCACTGAACATGGCTGAGGATGTCTCCTCTGACAGTGTTGCAGTTCCCCCTGGGCCATCCAAACTGCAGCAGTGGGCCAGCCTGACACCCCACCAGCCAGAGAAGGAGCCTCACCAGGGTCGTCCTCACCAGGGTCTTGACTGCAGTTCGGCGTCGTAGCCGACTTCAGTGGGAAAATGCTCACCTTCGATTGCCACTGGCACACTGGAGAAGTGTGCTCTTCACAGATGAATCCTGGTTTCAACTGTACCGGGTAGACGTCCGTGTATGGCATCGTGTGGGCGAGCTGTTTGCTGATATCAACGTTGTGAACAGAGTGTCCCGTGGTGGCGGTGGGGTTATGGTATGGGCAGGCATAAGCTACGGACAACGAACACAATTGCATTTTATCGATGGCAATTTGAATGCACAGAGATACCGTGACGAGATCCTGAGGCCAATTGTCGTGAAATTCATCCGCCGCCATCACCACGTTTCAGCATGATAATGCACGGCCCCATGTCGCAAGGATCTGTACACAATTCCTGGAAGCTGAAAATGTCCCAGTTCTTCCATGGCCTGCATACTCACCAGACATGTCACCCATTGAGCATGTTTGGGATGCTCTGGATCGACAGCGTGTTCCAGTTCCCTCTAATATCCAGCAACTTGCACATCCATTGAAGAGGAGTGAGACAACATTCCACAGGCCACAATCAACAGCCTGATCAACTCTATGCGAAGGAGATTCCTGAATGAATCATGAATAATGATGAGTGAGAAAGTTACAGACTGTCACGCTCTGGCTCCGGGACTGTGTATTTTGAGCCAGGGTGTGTTCATTTGGTTGTGTTTGGTATTGGTTGTGTTGTATTTGGTTGTGTTTCCTTGTTTGGTCGTGTGACTCCCAATCAGTGGTAACGAGTGTCAGCTGTCGGCTCGTTATCTCTGATTGGGAGCCATATTTAAACTGTCAGTGTTCACCTTAGTGTTGTGGGTTTTTGTTCCTTGTCAGTCATTGTAACTGAGGACTTCACGATTCGTCATTGTTTGTTGTTTTTTTGTAGTGAGTACTTTAATTTAATAAAGTCATGTTCGCTCAACGCGCTGCGCTTTGGTCTCCCTCATTAGACGATCGTGACAGAAAAACCCACCTTAACCAGATCAAGCAGCATGAAGAAGAGAGAGGATGGACTTGGGAGCAGTTGAGTAGGAGTCTCGACTGGGCCAAGCCAAGAGAAGAGGAGAGAGGTTGGACTTTGGAGCAGTGGGGTGATAGTCTGGCGAGAACGATGGAGGCCTGGTCCACGAAGAGGAGAGAACCCCAGAAAATTTTTAGGGGGGGGCTCACGACGTCGGACCAGCAGGAGGCCGCGATAGAGCGGTCCAGTGGGTTGCCGGAGGAGGCCGTCGGGTTACGGGGGCCACTGGTCGAAGAGGGGATGGAGGAAGTAGAGGCACGGCGAGAGGTACTGGCGTGTGTTGCCAGTCCGGTCCGGCCCGTTCCAGATCCCGGTGTAGGGCCAGTGGTGTGTGTCCCCAGTACAGTCCGGCCCATCCAAGCTCCCCGCACCAAGCCAGTGGTGTGCGTCGTCAGCCCTGTCCGGCCCGTTCCTGCTCTCCGCGCCAAGTCTGTGGTACGCGTCGCCAGCCCTGTCAGACCCGTGCCTGCTCTCCGCACCAAGTCTATGGTGCGTTTCGTCAGCCCTGTCCGGCCCGTTCCTGCTCTCCGCACCAGGTCTGTGGTGCGCGTCGCCAGCCCAGTCCGGCCCATCCAAGCTCCCCGCACCAGGTCAGTGGTGCGCGTCGTCAGCCCTGTCCGGCCTGTTCCTGCCACTCGCACCAAACCAGGGGTGCGAGTCGCCAGCCTGGTCCAGCCCGTTCCTGCTACTCGCACCAAGCCAAGGGTGCGAGTCGTCAGCCGGATTCTGCCTGTTCCTGCCACTCGCACCAAGTCAAGGGTGCGAGTCGTCAGCCGGATTCAGCCCATTCCTGCTACTCGCACCAAGCCAAGGGTGCGAGTCGTCAGCCGGATTCAGCCCATTCCTGCTACTCGCACCAAGCCAAGGGTGCGAGTCGTCAGCCGGATTCAGCCCATTCCTGCTACTCGCACCAAGCCAGGGATGCGAGTCTTCAGCCTGGTGAGGCCTGTTCCGGCTCCACGCACCATGCAAAGGGTGCGTATCGTCTGCCAGGTCCGGTCCATTCCTGCCTCACGCGCCAAGCCAGGGGTGCGCGTCGGCAGTCCTGATCCAGCTAACTGGGTCAGATCGGACTGGGGGCACTACGGGGGGATTGTAGTAGGGTGGTGGTCAAGCCCGGAGCCGGAGCCGCCTCCGAGGAGCAACACCCACCCAGCCCTTCCCTATTTGGGGTGTAGGCGCGGTCGGAGTCCGCGCCTTTAGGGGGGGGTACTGTCACGCTCTGGCTCCGGGACTGTGTATTTTGAGCCAGGGTGTGTTCATTTGGTTGTGTTTGGTATTGGTTGTGTTGTATTTGGTTGTGTTTCCTTGTTTGGTCGTGTGACTCCCAATCAGTGGTAACGAGTGTCAGCTGTCGGCTCGTTATCTCTGATTGGGAGCCATATTTAAACTGTCAGTGTTCACCTTAGTGTTGTGGGTTTTTGTTCCTTGTCAGTCATTGTAACTGAGGACTTCACGATTCGTCATTGTTTGTTGTTTTTTTGTAGTGAGTACTTTAATTTAATAAAGTCATGTTCGCTCAACGCGCTGCGCTTTGGTCTCCCTCATTAGACGATCGTGACACAGACGCACAAATATCATACCCCAAGACATGCTAACCTCTCACCATTGCACATAATCTCTTGCACATCTAGCATTCCAGTGTTAATATTATTGTAATTATTTTGCACTATAGCCTATTTATTGCCTTACCTCCATAACTTGCTACATTTGCACACACTGTATATATATTTTCTGTTGTATTTTTTACTTTGTTTTGTTTACCCCATATGTAACTCTTTGTTGTTTTTATCGCACTGCTTTGCTTTATCTTGGCCAGGTCGCAGTTGTAAATGAGAACTTGTTCTCAACTGGCTTACCTGGTTAAATAAAGGGGAAATTAAAATTAAAATTAAAAAATTACAATAACAGGGAAGGTTAGCATTTTATATCATACCCCCAAGAGATGCTAACCTCTCACCATTACAATAACAGGGAAGGTTAGCATTTTATATCATACCCCCAAGACATGCTAACCTCTCACCATTACAATAACAGGGAAGGTTAGCATTTTATATCATACCCCCAAGAGATGCTAACCTCTCACCATTACAATAACAGGGAAGGTTAGCATTTTATATCATACCCCCAAGAGATGCTAACCTCTCACCATTACAATAACAGGGAAGGTTAGCATTTTATATCATACCCCCAAGAGATGCTAACCTCTCACCATTACAATAACAGGGAAGGTTAGCATTTTATATCATACCCCAAGAGATGCTAACCTCTCACCATTACAATAACAGGGAAGGTTAGCATTTTATATCATACCCCAAGAGATGCTAACCTCTCACCATTACAATAACAGGGGAGGTTAGCATTTTATATCATACCCCCAAGAGATGCTAACCTCTCACCACTACAATAAAAGGGAAGGTTAGCATTTTATATCATACCCCCAAGAGATGCTAACCTCTCACCATTACAATAACAGGGAAGGTTAGCATTTTAGAGTGGGTATGATATTTGTGCGTCTGTAACTCCCTCATCATTATTCACGATTCATTCAGGACTATCCGTAACCATGGTAGCATCCACATCAATGTAGAAGTGTTTAGAAACATATTCTATTCTTATTTACAATGAAAGTGACTCCAAAATGACACAATACATTATTTACCATTAATTTCTATTGGGCACAAAATTATCTGAAACCCAACCAAAACAAACAACAAATGCATCCAACAAGTTGGTGGAGTCACAAGCTTCATGTGATCGTTGTGTGCTACGAATATGGGACCAAATACTACACTTTTTACTACTTTAATATATACATAAGTGAATTTATCCCAATACTTTTGGTCCCATGTTCAAAAAGTTCTGTAATTTCTAAACGGTTCACCCGCTATGGATGAAAATACCTTCAAATTAAAGCTGACAGTCTGCACTTTAACCTCATAGTCATTGTATAATTTCAAATCCAAAGTGCTGGAGTACAGAGACAAAATAAGAAAATTGCTTCACTGTCACATTAATTATGGTGGGCACCGTATGTGCATGAGTTGCAGTGTTATGTTGGCATCATTCACATTTGGGGTCAACTTGGTAGTAGAACTTAGCCAGCTTGGCCAGCTTGTGACTTCTATGTATCACTTATCCAACCCTGTTCCTGGAGAGCTACCCTCCTGTAGGTTTTAACTCCAACCCTGTTCCTGGAGAGCCACCCTCCTGTAGGTTTTAACTCCAACCCTGTTCCTGGAGAGCTACCCTCCTGTAGGTTTTCGCTCCAACCCTGTTCCTGGAGAGCTACCCTCCTGTAGGTTTTCGCTCCAACCCTGTTCCTGGAGAGCTACCCTCCTGTAGGTTTTAACTCCAACCCTGTTCCTGGAGAGCCACCCTCCTGTAGGTTTTCGCTCCAACCCTGTTCCTGGAGAGCTACCCTCCTGTAGGTTTTAACTCCAACCCTGTTCCTGGAGAGCCACCCTCCTGTAGGTTTTAACTCCAACCCTGTTCCTGGAGAGAGCTACCCTCCTGTAGGTTTTACCTCCAACCCTGTTCCTGGAGAGCCACCCTCCTGTAGGTTTTCGCTCCAACCCTGTTCCTGGAGAGCCACCCTCCTGTAGGTTTTCGCTCCAACCCTGTTCCTGGAGAGCCACCCTCCTGTAGGTTTTCGCTCCAACCCCAGCTGTAACTAACCTGATTCAGCTTCATTTAAACAATTGGATAAAAAAAGGGAGGTTAATATCATTAGACGCCTAAAAGGCATCCGATCGCGTAGAGTGGGATTACCTCTTAGCAACGTTAGGAAAATGTGGACTTGGCTGCAGTTTCATTTCCTGGGTCAAATTATTGTATGCTTTACCATGTGCTTCAGTAAGAACGAATGGCCACAAATCACAATATTTATTCAGTAAGAGCGAATGGCCACAAATCACAATATTGATGCCTTGCTTAAGTCCGCTGGGGCTGATATGCTTGATCCATTTCTGCTGCAGCTCTCTGCCCCCCGATTGCTGAATCATTAACCCATATTTTAACCTGACGATTACAGTGGCTTGCGAAAGTATTCACCCCCCTTGGCATTTTTCCTATTTTGTTGCCTTACAACCTGGAATTAAAATGGATTTTTGGGGGGTTTGTATCATTTGATTTACACAACATGCCTACCACTTTGAAGATGCAAAATATTTTTGTTGTTGTTAAACAAACAAGAAATAAGACAAAAAAACAGAAAACTTGAGTGTGCATAACTATTCACCCCCCCAAAGTCAATACCGCACAAGGAGAGGCACCAACTCCGCCGAACGCCGCCAAGGAGAGGCACCAACTCCGCCGAACGCCGCCAAGGAGAGGCACCAACTCCGCCGAACGCCGCCAAGGAGAGGCACCAACTCCGCCGAACGCCGCCAAGGAGAGGCACCAACTCCGCCGAACGCCGCCAAGGAGAGGCACCAACTCCGCCGAACGCCGCCAAGGAGAGGCACCAACTCCGCCGAACGCCGCCAAGGAGAGGCACCAACTCCGCCGAACGCCGCCAAGGAGAGGCACCAACTCCGCCGAACGCCGCCAAGGAGAGGCACCAACTCCGGCGGAAGTCGTGACAGTTCGTACCCACCAGGGCTGATCCAAAACACCGCCAGCGGAGAAGAGGTATTCGGAGTGGACTTCTAGTCCGACTCAGGAGGCGCGCACACCATCTACCGCTTCCAAGTATATTACTCGCTAGTGTTCAGTCTCTGGATAATAAAGTAGACGAGCTCAGGGCGAGGATCTACTTCCAGAGAGACATTAGGGATTGTAACATACTCTGTTTCACGGAAACATGGCTCTCTCGGGATATACTGTCTCCATCCATTCAGCCAACTGGGTTCTCAGTTCATCGCGCAGACAGGAATAAAGAACTCTCTGGGAAGAAGAAAGGTGGGGGTGTATGTTTCATGATTAACTACTCATGGTGTGATTGTGATAACATACAGAAACTCAAGTCCTTTTGTTCACCCGACCTAGAAAACCTCACAATCAAATGCCGACCGTATTACCTCCCAAGATAATTCTCTTCTGTTATAGTCACAACTGTGTATATTCCCCCTCAAGCCGATACAACGACAGCCCTCAAATAACTACACTGGACGTTATGCAAACTGGAAACCACATATCCTGAGGCCGCATTTATTGTAGCTGGGGATTTTAACAAAGCAAACTTGAGGAAAACGCTACCGAAATTCTACCAACACATTGACTGTAGCACTCGCTCTGAGAAAACATTGGATCACTGCTACTCAGCTTTTCGAAATGCCTACAAGGCCCTCCCCCGCTCTCCCTTCGGCAAATCTGATCACGACTCCATTTTGCTCCTCCCTTCCTATTGGCAGAAACTCAAACAGGAAGTTACCCGTGCTAAGGTCTATTCAACGCTGGTCTGACCAATCGGAATCCATGCTCCAAGATTGTTTTGATCACGTGGATATGTTCTGGGTAGCCTCTGAGAATAACATCGACGAATACATGGATACGGTGACTGAGTTTATCAGGAAGTGTACAGGAGATGTTGTACCCACTGTGACTATAAAACCTATCCAAACCAGAAACCGTGGATAGATGGCAGCATTCGTACAAAACTGAGAGTGCGAACCAAGCAAGGTGACTGGGAATATGGCAGAATACAAACAGTGTAGTTATTCCCTCCTTAAGACAATCAAACAGGAAAAACGTCAGCACAGAAACAAAGTGGAGTCGCAATTCAACGGCTCAGACACGAGACGTATGTGGCAGGGTCTACAGACAATCACGGACTACAAAAGGAAAACCAGCCACGTCGCGGAAACCGAAGTCTTGCTTCCGGACAAGCTAAACACCTTCTTCGCCCGCTTTGAGGATAACTCAGTGCCACCGACGCGGCTCACTACCAAGGACTGTGGGCTCTCCTTCTCCATGGCCGACGTGAGTAAGACATTTAAGCGTGTTAACCCTCGCAAGGCTGCCGGCCCAGACGGCATCCCTAGCCGCGTCCTCAGAGCATGCGCAGACCAGCTGGCTGGAGTGTTTACGGACATATTCAATCTCTCCCTATCCCAGTCTGCTGTCCCCGCATGCTTCAAGATGTCCACCATTGTTCCTGTACCCAAGAAAGCAAAGGTAGCTGAACTAAATTACTATCGCTCCGTAGTACTCACTTCTGTCATCATGAAGTGCTTTGAGAGGCTAGTTAAGGATCATATCACCTCTACCTTACCTGACACCCTAGACCCACTTCAATTTGCTTACCGCCCCAATAGATCCACAGACGATGCAATCACCATCACACTGCACACTGCCCTATCCCATCTGGACAAGAGGAATACCTATGTAAGAATGCTGTTAATTGACTATAGCTCAGCATTCAACACCATAGTACCCTCCAAGCTCATCATTAAGCTCAGGGCCCTGGGTCTTAACCCCACCCTGTGCAACTGGGTCCTGGACTTCCTGACGGGCCTCCCCCAGGTGGTGAAGGTAGGAAACAGCACCTCCACTTCGCTGATCCTCAACACAGGGGCCCCACAAGGGTGCGTGCTCAGCCCCCTCCTGTACTCCAGGTTCACCCATGACTGCATGGCCAAGCACGCCTCCAACTCAATCATCAAGTTTGCAGACGACACAACAGTAGTAGGCCTGATTACCAACAATGACGAGACCGCCTACAGGGAGGTGGTGAGGGCTCTGGGAGTGTGGTGCCAGGAAAATAACCTCTCTCTCAACGTCAACAAAACAAAGGAGATGATTGTGGACTTCAGGAAACAGCAGAGGGAGCACGCTCCTATCCACATCGACGGGACCGCAGTGGAGAAGGTGGAAAGCTTCAAGTTCCTCGGCGTACCCATCACTGACGATCTGAAATGGTCCACCCACACAGACAGTGTGGTGAAGAAGGCGCAACAGAGCCTCTTCAACCTCAGGAGGCTAAAGAAATTTGGCTTGGCACCTAAAACCCTCACAAACTTTTACAGATGCACAATTGAGAGTATCAGTTTGTATAACCGCCTGGTACGGCAACTGCACCGCCCGCAACCGCAGGGCTGTCCAGAGGGTGGTGCGGTCTGCCCAACGCATCACCAGGGGCAAACTACCTGCCCTCCAGGACACCTACAGCACCCGATGTCACAGGAAGGCCAAAACTATCATAAAGAGAGAGTGGGCATGGCAGAGAATTATTCTCGCCACTCAAACATACGGATTATTGCAAATATACCAGATAAATCTGAAGGACCGAATCCGGTTAATATTATCGCTTTTTTCGAGGAGGTCCTGGGTAAAGGATTGGAGCGAACTCACTGGAACTCACTGGAGCAGGCAGACAGAACTCCAAGCCCCACCCCTTCATTACTTTCCATTACTTTTGAGATAAAAGGAGCACATCATCCAACCAAGGCTTTGATTAGTTGAATCAGGTGAGGAAATAAATAAACAAAATAAATAAATATAAGTATGGGTTGTATTTACAGTGGTGTTTGTTCTTCACTGGTTGCCCTTTTCTTGTGGCAACATGTCACAAATCTTGCTGCTGTGATGGCACACTGTGGTATTTCATCCAATAGATATGGGAGTTTATCAACATTTGATTAGTTTTTTTTTTATTCTTTGTGGGTCTGTGTAATCTGAGGGAAATATGTGTCTCTAAAATGGTCATACATTTGGCAGGAAGTTAGGAAGTGCAGCTCAGTTTCCACCTCATTTTGTGGGCAGTGTGCACATAGCCTGTCTTCTCTTGAGAGCCAGGTCTGCCTACGGCGGCCTCTCTCAATAGCAAGGCTATGCTCACTGAGTCTGTACATAGTCAAGGATTTTCTTAATTTTGGGTCTGTCACAGTGGTCAGGCATTCTGCCAGTGTGTACTCTCTGTTTAGGGCCAAATAGCATTCAAATTGTTATCCGTTTTTTGGTTGATTCTTTACAGTGTGTCAAATAGTTATCTTTATGCTTTCTCATAATTTGGTTGGTGATTCGACCCCAGACCTCACAACCATAGAGGGCAATGGGTTCTATAACTGATTGAAGTATTTTTTGCCAGACCTTCATTGGGATGTCAAGTTATGTTCCTTTTGATGGCATAGAAGGCCCTTCTTGCCTTGTCTCTCAGATGGTTCACAGCTTTGTGGAAGTTACCTGTGGTGTTGATGTTTAGGCCGAGGTAGGTATAATTCTTTGTGTGCTCTAGGGCAACGGTGGATAGATAGACTTAATATTTGTTGTCCTGGCAACTGGACCATTTTTTGAACACCATTATTTTTGTCTTACTGAGATTTACTGTCAGGACCCAGGTCTGACAGAATCTGTGCAGAATATCTAGGTGCGGCTGTAGGCCCTCCTTGGTTGGTGACAGAAGCACCAGATCATCTGCAAACAGTAGACATTTGTTTTTCCCCCAACACTGCTTTCCATCAATTTGTATAACAGACCGTCATGCCAAACTGAGCCAAAAGCTTTTTTGAAATCAACAAAGCATGACAAGAATATTTTTCTCTCTCTCTCTCTCTCTCTCTCTCTCTCTCTCTCTCTCTCTCTCTCTCTCTCTCTCTCTCTCTCTCTCTCTCTCTCTCTCTCTCTCTCTCTCTCTCTCTCTCTCTCTCTCTCTCTCTAGAGATGATCTGTCAGTGGGATCTGCTGTTGCTGTGTACTCTCCCTGTGTGGACCATTCACTCAGAGAGATGTCAGTGTCCAGGAGCCACTATTTTGGTCCAGTTTCCACCTGTCCTACCCGCTGAGGCCTGCTGTCTGAATTACTCCGGCTCCACGTTCGGCCATGTTCCCTGGGCCAGGCTCACCAACGGGACCACACTACAGGTCCTGGACCTGTCACACTGTAACATAACTCAGATCAACCTGGAGGACACAGAGACCACACGCTCTCCTCTCCAGGAAGTCTACCTGGGTCACAACAGACTGAACACCATCCCAGGGGACTTCCTGTCAGATTTAGCCAGCCTGAAGGTGCTGGAGCTGGGCATGAACCAGCTGAGGGAGCTGCCTGAAGATTTCCTCCAGGGATCTGATGGCCTCCAGGAGCTGGATCTCAGGGGGAACCTCCTCCGCTCCCTCCCCGCCTCTGTCCTCTCCCTGCCGGGCCTGGCGAGGCTGGAGCTGGGGGACAACCCCTGGGACTGCTCCTGTTCTCTGGTGGAGGGGCTGGTGGCCGTTGGGGGCCAAGGAAACAACAACAACAACAGCAGCCTGCAAGGGATCGTGGGTAACATCACCTGTGCATCTCCTCGGAGCATGGCGGGTTGGCTCGTGTGGTCGGTGGCACCGGGAGACGTCTGCCGCTCTCTGGGTCTCACCACACTCTTCATCCTCCTGCCCCTCCTCATCCTCATCGGTCTGGTCCTCTGCTGGTGCTGCGGGAGGAAGAGGAAGAGGAAGGAGGCGCCCGCGTTCGGCTCCTCCAAGAAGAAGGCCTCCCACTCCCATTCATCCAACGGCCACCGACACCACCACCGCTCTAAGCCCCCAGCGGGAGGAGGAGGAGGAGCGGGCAACGTCCCCATGGCAGGGGACAGCAGCAGGGAGGGAATTTTGAAGAACCAGCTCCTCCTGCGACCCTCCTCCACCCCCCTGGGCTCCACCAGGGTCATCTATGAGGAGGTGGAGATAAAGCTTGGTGGCTCTGTGGAGTCTCTCCCCCGCTCCCTACCCCCTCCCTCTCCTGGGTCCTCCTCCACAGAGGGGATCTCGGCCTGGCCGGCGTCCCAGACGGACGGCCCAGAGGTAGCCATGTGCAGGCAGGCAGAGCTGGACGCGGTGAGTGTGACGGAAGTGATGAAGGACTCGGCAGACAGGGAGAAGGCTTATATGACCCAGTCCACTGAATACTACAGTCTGGTGCCTGGCTTAGACCTGGAGGACTCCGACCACACCTCGGATCACGGCTAGGATCACGCAGCGTCAACCTGTCGTGAAAACGGACATAGGTTCACTAGAGAGAGTGTGTCTGGCTGAGTGTGTGTGTGTGTTGTTACAATTCAACCCCACCATGGTGACCTTTAACCCCATGGTGAGATAGAGAGACGGAGAAAGAGAGTGGTATGTTACACCTAGACTGAGACATCTGGTCAGAACACTGAATAAGCAGTGAGAATGGGAAACTATTGAGTCTCTTTGACTGAAGCCTCGCAATCATCTAACAGGAAGTGATGTCACATTGAGCTCTTCAGGAAGGGACTGACATCATCACTCTGAGCTCCACTTCCTGTGGGACCAGAGAGCAGCTCAGTCCACCGTGTGAACAGGACAGGGAGAGGAGAGAACAGGACAGGATCAGTCAGCGTAGTTATTATGCAGTAACTGTAGAGTTACTATGCAGCTGGCATCAGTCAGCGTAGCAGCAATAAGCCTCGTAGATCACCATTTTTAGAGCTAGTGTATGGATATCCCTCCTCCTACCTCTGCCAAGACAAGCAGCTGTGTTCTGTTGCCGTCTGCATAGTTTCCTCAGCCTACAGTCCTGGCAGCCTCTCCCTCTCAGGCTGAACTGGCTTTCAGTCCTGTCTGACCTGGCAGCCTCTCCCTCTCAGGCTGAACTGGCTTTCAGTCCTGTCTGACCTGGCAGCCTCTCCCTCTCAGGCTGAACTGGCTTTCAGTCCTGTCTGACCTGTTAGTTGGAACATAACTGACTGATGTTCTTGATTTAATGCTCCTGACATTCAGTCAGAACAGAAAATGGCTTGGCTATGACTACACAACCAACCACTGCTGAGGAAGGAGTTATTGCCATCTAACTCTTAACTCCTTGGGTATGAGGAAGGAGTTATTGCCATCGAACTCTTAACTCCTTGGGTATGAGGAAGGAGTTATTGCCATCTAACTCTTAACTCCTTGGTATGAGGAAGGAGTTATTGCCATCGAACTCTTAACTCCTTGGGTATGAGGAAGTTTTACCATGAATGAATGCAAAAAATTTACAAAGATCCTTGCGTGACAGAAGAGGAGAAACGTGCTTGCTTCTACTGCTGGTGGTGATTGTGTCTTTTCCTGTCATGTAGTGAAATGTGCCCACAGGTTGGAAAATACCAGGTCTGTCTGTCAGATCAGGATGCTGGTTGTAGATCTCAGATCTAGGCCTGGCTCTGCTCTGCTCAGCTGGCTTCAGCCTGGGTGGGGCTCTGCTCTGCTCTGTATTCTTCAGCCTGGGCTCTGCTCTGCTCTGCTCTGCTCTGCTCTGTAGTCTTCAGCCCGGGTGGGGCTCTGCTCTGCTCTGTAGTCTTCAGCCTGGGCTCTGCTCTGCTCTGCTCTGTAGTCTTCAGCCTGGGCTCTGCTCTGCTCTGCTCTGTAGTCTTCAGCCCGGGTGGGGCTCTGCTCTGCTCTGCTCTGAAGGTTGACAGGAGGTGTTGATGGACATATAAAGGTCTGGTCTGGGCCCATAGACTGTGATCTAGGATCAGTTTTGTCTGTTAGATCATAATGAATAAGACTACATGGACAGGAATAGCCTGAACCTAGATCAGCGCTCCTACTCTGAGATTCTTTATGACTTGATGTAATATAATACGGGCCCAGGTCTGGTCAGTTCTGGTTTAGTGATGTAATATAATACGGGCCCAGGTCTGGTCAGTTCTGGTTTAGTGATGTAATATAATACGGGCCCAGGTCTGGTCAGTTCTGGTTTAGTGATGTAATATAATACGGGCCCAGGTCTGGTCAGTTCTGGTTTAGTGATGTAATATAATACGGGCCCAGGTCTGGTCAGTTCTGGTTTAGTGATGTAATATAATACGGGCCCAGGTCTGGTCAGTTCTGGTTTAGTGATGTAATATAATACGGGCCCAGGTCTGGTCAGTTCTGGTTTAGTGATGTAATATAATACGGGCCCAGGTCTGGTCAGTTCTGGTTTAGTGATGTAATATAATACGGGCCCAGGTCTGGTCAGTTCTGGTTTAGTGATGTAATATAATACGGGCCCAGGTCTGGTCAGTTCTGGTTTAGTGATGTAATATAATACGGGCCCAGGTCTGGTCAGTTCTGGTTTAGTGATGTAATATAATACGGGCCCAGGTCTGGTCAGTTCTGGTTTAGTGATGTAATATAATACGGGCCCAGGTCTGGTCAGTTCTGGTTTAGTGATGTAATATAATACGGGCCCAGGTCTGGTCAGTTCTGGTTTAGTGATGTAATATAATACGGGCCCAGGTCTGGTCAGTTCTGGTTTAGTGATGTAATATAATACGGGCCCAGGTCTGGTCAGTTCTGGTTTAGTGATGTAATATAATACGGGCCCAGGTCTGGTCAGTTCTGGTTTAGTGATGTAATATAATACGGGCCCAGGTCTGGTCAGTTCTGGTTTAGTGATGTAATATAATACGGGCCCAGGTCTGGTCAGTTCTGGTTTAGTGATGTAATATAATACGGGCCCAGGTCTGGTCAGTTCTGGTTTAGTGATGTAATATAATACGGGCCCAGGTCTGGTCAGTTCTGGTTTAGTGATGTCATATAATACGGGCCCAGGTCTGGTCAGTTCTGGTTTAGTGATGTAATATAATACGGGCCCAGGTCTGGTCAGTTCTGGTTTAGAAAACATGCTCTGCTTCCCCTTTGTTGCTTTGTATGCAGAGAGAGACTGGAGCTTCCTGGAAAGTAAAGAATAACTGAGAGGTGTATTATCCAGACAGAGTTTAATAATGTCTACCACATTATATTTCAGTTAACACTGAAACTGAAATACTACCCACGGGGCAAAAACGGGTTGAATCAATGTTGTTTCCACGTCATTTCAACCAAAAAGATCAATCACTCAATGACGTTGAATCAAGGTGGAAAATGCTTGGATTTGCAAAAAGTCATCAACGAAAGGGCATTTCGGGGGTTTTTCACCCAACTATTAACCTAAATCCAATGACATGGTGACATTTTTTTGTTGATTTCACGTTGAATTCATGTTAGTTGACGACTCAAACAAATGGAAACTAGACGTTGAACTGACGTCGGTGCCCAGTGCGAACAGACACTGGGATAAAACAAAGAACACGGATGTTTTTCAGTTAACTGCTGTCGAACCTATTATATGCATTGTTAAACCCTGGAGTTGAAAACATGACTTTTTGTGTGACTGACTCCAATACATTGAGAACTAGTGTATAAGGGCCTATGTGAAGGAGTGTGGACATTTGAGCGAGAGAAGGTCGTTTCATTTGTTAGTTCGTTCTTACACCGTTATCGTGGCAGAATGTTGTAGAAATTGTAGGTGTGACCACTGCTTGCTATTGTACAGATTTGATTTTCAATGTTCACATGTATACATTTTGTACTTTGTCTGAATTGCATATAAATGTTATTGGGAGAAAAATAAAATCTCCTTTCATGCTGCTTTCTTGTGACTTGAGTCTCTTGCTGTGAATGGTTCTGACTGCCAATAGGTAGATATCACAGTAGGAGGCTAGGAGTAGGTTATCACAGTAGGAGGCTAGGAGTAGGTTATCACAGTAGGAGGCTAGGAGTAGGTTATCACAGTAGGAGTAGGTTATCACAGTAAGAGATTAGGAGTAGGTTATCACAGTAAGGAGGCTAGGAGTAGGTTATCACAGTAGGAGGCTAGGAGTAGGTTATCACAGTAGGAGGCTAGGAGTAGGTTATCACAGTAGGAGGCTAGGAGTAGGTTATCACAGTAGGAGGCTAGGAGTAGGTTATCACAGTAGGAGGCTAGGAGTAGGTTATCACAGTAAGGAGGCTAGGAGTAGGTTATCACAGTAGGAGGCTAGGAGTAGGTTATCACAGTAGGAGGCTAGGAGTAGGTTATCACAGTAGGAGGCTAGGAGTAGGTTTATCACAGTAGAGGCTAGGAGTAGGTATCACAGTAGGAGGCTAGGAGTAGGTTATCACAGTAGGAGAGTAGGAGTAGGTTATCACAGTAGGAGGCTAGGGTAGGTTATCACAGTAGGAGGCTAGGAGTAGGTTATCACAGTAAGGAGGCTAGGAGTAGGTTATCACAGTAGGAGGCTAGGAGTAGGTTATCACAGTAAGGAGGCTAGGAGTAGGTTATCACGTAGGAGGCTAGGAGTAGGTTATCACAGTAGGGAGGCTAGGAGTAGGTTATCACAGTAAGGCAGCTAGGAGTAGGTTATCACAGTAAGGAGGCTAGGAGTAGGTTATCACAGTAAGGAGGCTAGGCGTAGGTTATCACAGTAGGAGGCTAGGAGTAGGTTATCACAGTAAGGAGGGCCAGTAGGAGTAGGTTATCACAGTAAGGAGGCTAGGAGTAGGTTATCACAGTAAGGAGGCTAGGAGTAGGTTATCACAGTAAGGAGGCTAGGAGTAGGTTATCACAGTAGGAGGCTAGGAGTAGGTTATCACAGTAGGAGGCTAGGAGTAGGTTATCACAGTAGCAGGCTAGGAGTAGGTTATCACAGTAAGGAGGCTAGGAGTAGGTTATCACAGTAGGTGGCTAGGAGTAGGTTATCACAGTAGGAGGCTAGGAGTAGGTTATCACAGTAGGAGGCTAGGAGTAGGTTATCACAGTAAGGAGACTAGGAGTAGGTTATCACAGTAAGGAGGCTAGGAGTAGGTTATCACAGTAAGGAGGCTAGGAGTAGGTTATCACAGTAAGGAGGCTAGGAGTAGGTTATCACAGTAGGAGGCTAGGAGTAGGTTATCACAGTAGGAGGCTAGGAGTAGGTTATCACAGTAAGGAGGCTAGGAGTAGGTTATCACAGTAAGGAGGCTAGGAGTAGGTTATCACAGTAGGAGGCTAGGAGTAGGTTATCACAGTAGGAGGGCTTAGGAGCTAGGTTTATCACAGTAGCCGGATAGGAGTAGGTTTCACAGTAAGGAGGCTAGGAGTAGGTTACTCACAGTAGGAGGCTAGGAGTATGTTATCACAGTAGGAGGCTAGGAGTAGGTTATACAGTAGGAGGCTAGGAGTAGGTTATCACAGTAGAGGCTAGGAGTAGGTTATCACAGTAGGAGGCTAGGAGTAGGTTATCACAGTAGGAGGCTAGGAGTAGGTTATCACAGTAGGAGGCTAGGAGTAGGTTATCACAGTAGGAGGCTAGGAGTAGGTTATCACAGTAGGCGGCTAGGAGTAGGTTTGATCACAGTAGGAGGCTAGGAGTAGGTTATCACAGTAAGGAGGCTAGGAGTAGGTTATCACAGTAGGAGGCTAGGAGTAGGTTATCAAAGTAGGAGGATAGGAGTAGGTTATCAAAGTAGGAGGATAGGAGTAGGTTATCACAGTAGGAGGCTAGGAGTAGGTTATCACAGTAGGAGGCTAGGAGTAGGTTATCACAGTAGGAGGCTAGGAGTAGGTTATCACAGTAAGGAGGCTAGGAGTAGGTTATCACAGTAGGAGGCTAGGAGTAGGTTATCACAGTAAGGAGACTAGGAGTAGGTTATCACAGTAGGAGGCTAGGAGTAGGTTATCACAGTAGGAGGCTAGGAGTAGGTTATCACAGTAGGAGGCTAGGAGTAGGTTATCACAGTAGGAGGCTAGGAGTAGGTTATCACAGTAGGAGGCTAGGAGTAGGTTATCACAGTAGGAGGCTAGGAGTAGGTTATCACAGTAGGAGGCTAGGAGTAGGTTATCACAGTAATGAGGCTAGGAGTAGGTTATCACAGTAGGAGGCTAGGAGTAGGTTATCACAGTAGGAGGCTAGGAGTAGGTTATCACAGTAGCAGGCTAGGAGTAGGTTATCACAGTAGGAGGCTATGAGTAGGTTATCACAGTAGGAGGCTAGGAGTAGGTTATCACAGTAAGGAGGCTAGGAGTAGGTTATCACAGTAGGAGGCTAGGAGTAGGTTATCACAGTAGGAGGCTAGGAGTAGGTTATCACAGTAGCAGGCTAGGAGTAGGTTATCACAGTAGGAGGCTATGAGTAGGTTATCACAGTAGGAGGCTAGGAGTAGATTATCACAGTAGGAGGCTAGGAGTAGGTTATCACAGTAAGGAGGCTAGGAGTAGGTTATCACAGTAGGAGGCTAGGAGTAGGTTATCACAGTAGGAGGCTAGGAGTAGGTTATCACAGTAGGAGGCTAGGAGTAGGTTATCACAGTAGGAGGCTAGGAGTAGGTTATCACAGTAGGAGGCTAGGAGTAGGTTATCACAGTAGGAGGCTAGGAGTAGGTTATCACAGTAAGGAGGCTAGGAGTAGGTTATCACAGTAGGAGGCTAGGAGTAGGTTATCACAGTAGGAGGCTAGGAGTAGGTTATCACAGTAGGAGGCTAGGAGTAGGTTATCACAGTAGGAGTAGGTTATCACAGTAAGAGATTAGGAGTAGGTTATCACAGTAAGGAGGCTAGGAGTAGGTTATCACAGTAGGAGGCTAGGAGTAGGTTATCACAGTAAGGAGGCTAGGAGTAGGTTATCACAGTAGGAGGCTAGGAGTAGGTTATCACAGTAGGAGGCTAGGAGTATGGTATCACAGTAGCAGGCTAGGAGTAGGTTATCACAGTAGGAGGCTAGGAGTAGGTTATCACAGTAGGAGGCTAGGAGTAGATTATCACAGTAGGAGGCTAGGAGTAGGTTATCACAGTAAGGAGGCTAGGAGTAGGTTATCACAGTAGGAGGCTAGGAGTAGGTTATCACAGTAGGAGGCTAGGAGTAGGTTATCACAGTAGGAGGCTAGGAGTAGGTTATCACAGTAGGAGGCTAGGAGTAGGTTATCACAGTAGGAGGCTAGGAGTAGGTTATCACAGTAGGAGGCTAGGAGTAGGTTATCACAGTAAGGAGGCTAGGAGTAGGTTATCACAGTAGGAGGCTAGGAGTAGGTTATCACAGTAGGAGGCTAGGAGTAGGTTATCACAGTAGGAGGCTAGGAGTAGGTTATCACAGTAGGAGGCTAGGAGTAGGTTATCACAGTAGGAGTAGGTTATCACAGTAAGAGATTAGGAGTAGGTTATCACAGTAAGGAGGCTAGGAGTAGGTTATCACAGTAGGAGTAGGTTATCACAGTAAGAGATTAGGAGTAGGTTATCACAGTAAGGAGGCTAGGAGTAGGTTATCACAGTAGGAGGCTAGGAGTAGGTTATCACAGTAGGAGGCTAGGCGTAGGTTATCACAGTAGGAGGCTAGGAGTAGGTTATCACAGTAGGAGGCTAGGAGTAGGTTATCACAGTAGGAGTAGGTTATCACAGTAAGAGATTAGGAGTAGGTTATCACAGTAAGGAGGCTAGGAGTAGGTTATCACAGTAGGAGGCTAGGAGTAGGTTATCACAGTAGGAGGCTAGGAGTAGGTTATCACAGTAGGAGGCTAGGAGTAGGTTATCACAGTAGGAGGCTAGGAGTAGGTTATCACAGTAGGAGGCTAGGAGTAGGTTATCACAGTAGGAGGCTAGGAGTAGGTTATCACAGTAGAAGTAGGTTAGCTTCATAGAGAATGATAGAGATTTCTAGTGGCCAAAAGGTCGTATTAGCATGGCCAGAGCCACTGAACGCTTCCACCATTTTAATGTAGTCAACTGGGTGGGACTTCCAACTTAATTGGCTGATCCCTCCTGGTGACCTGGTTGACTGGTTGGAATCATGTCCAACCGGTCATCAGGAGGGATCAGCCAATCGTGAAGAAGAAAATGGACTACTTCAAAATGGAGATTGTCTCAGTGGCGCTGCCCATGCTGTCACAGACGAAATAGAGGTCGCCAGCCTGTAGTCCTAAAAACCGGAAATGAGTTACCTCTGGTTCGTTCAGCCATTCCTATGGGGAAAAAATGAATGGGGAAAGAATAGAGTTTTGGGATAAACACCTAAAATAAGGTCTGAGGTTAACACAGGCTTAGGAGATCTTATACGTTTTGTTCTATGAGATAATATCAGTCAGTTAACATGACCTTAATGAATTATGAAGCCTTTATGTGATTTATGCAGTTTTTTTTATTACATAAATGCTTAGAAATGCACAAAAAGTGACGTTAGCTGATGAAGATTATCTCATAGAACAAAAAATATATAATATCTCCTAAGCCTGTGTTTACCACAGACCTTCTTTTCGGGGTTTATCCAAAGACCCAATAAAAACCATTCATTTTCCACATAGACTTTGTCCAATGAACCATGGCATAGTTAGTGCCTACAAAAAGACGCCGTTACTATGGCTCTCTATAATGGCACAGATACAAAGACGAGTCCTCTATCTATCTCTATGGTTAGCTTACGTTAGCTACAGCAGGCACAAGCCAAACAAGTTACTGCCACCTTGTGGCCTGGAGTATTTAAACAGATCAGAGGTGCTAAGCACCTACTGGCAGTCAGATTTATCGGTGTGTCTGACCCTAGAAGGAAGACTAATATTAGCTTGCGAAATATTCATAGTAGGCTACCAAATGTACATCAAGGCTATTCTAGGTAAGCCTGGTCACAGCTGAGAGACCAGGTAATGTAGGCCTATATGGAGACACATTCCAAATCCAGACCTCTTCATGTGAACCTTTTTACATTTTTTACATTTTAGTGATTTAGCGGACGCTCTTATCCAGAGCGACTTACATGAGCAATTAGGGTTAAGTGCCTTGCTTAAGGGCACATCGACAGATTTTTCACCTAGTCGGCTCGGGGATTAGAACCAGCGACCTTTCGGTTACTGGCACAACGCTCTTAGCCACTAAGCTACCTGCCGCCCCATTGGCCTCTCAGCCTCTCTCTGTCCCCACAGCGACCCAGGACCCAGCTACCAGAAATCCCTCCTCACCTGAAGTCTCTCCCCAGCCAGAGAGCCACGGTACCAGGTTCTGATTTCACCCACGGCGTGGGAGGTAGTGATTATAGCGTTATAGCGTTGGATTACCAGGTGCCCCGAATTTAGACACTCACCCAGGGCTGGAGTGGAGCTGCCCCTTTCTGTCTGTCCGGTTCTCACAGAGGTCTGAGACAGAATTTGAATGATTGGAATTAGAACCATAGAATTATAATCACTAGAATGGACGGACATTACCCGTTCCATGGGGTGGACCAGCAACTATATTGAATAAACCAGTCAAATTGCAGTGGTCTGTCTCTAAGTGCCTTCCTGCAGTCTTCTATACCGGGCTAGTTCTCTGGCTTATTTGTTTTGTCAGAATATGCAGAGGGTAGAGTGAGAGTGTAGTTTCCTAGGCAACATGGGCTGGGTGGGTCCAACAACCTCCCTAACAACTAGAGCGACATCCTGTGACAGGAACGGGAGCTGTGGCTTGTATAAAACCCATTGACCACACATGATGAAGCCCCCTCTACTGAACTACTGAATAATTACATACATTTCTGTTAAATATATACCTTTTTGTTGTATATTGAAACATGCACTTGCAAAAGGTCAAGATAATTTCCAAGTATTTTGCAGTAAAATACAGGCTAGCCTACAGTATTGGTCACGTGGACGGACCAGTTAGAATTGGAACATAGAAGAAGTGGTGAATTTTTGAGGATAAAGCGACGCTGGCTCAGACTGCAGATATACATACAGCAGATGGACATACAGCAGATGGACAAACATCAGATGGACATACATCAGATGGACATACTGCAGATATACATACAGCAGATGGACATACAGCAGATATACATACAGCAGATGGACATACAGTAGCTAGACATACTACAGCTAGACATACAGCAGATAGACATACAGCAGATGGACATACAGCAGATGGACATACAGCAGATGGACATACAGCAGATGGACATACAGCAGATGGACATACAGCAGATGGACATACAGCAGATGGACATACAGTAGATGGACATACAGCAGATAGACATTTATAGTACGTTTTGGTATTTCTACTCCTTTCACCAACTAGACCAAAGAGGAAGAGGAGAAGCAAGAGGGCTGACTCCGCTCCAAAATCTGTCAAAGCATGAAGCAGACAAAGTGGAGATGTTTTGTATGGAGGTCAATGAGAAAGTCTCGAATTCAGTCAGCTTTTGATTATGTTTTTCAGTTGGTCTGTTGGTAGTCGAGTCTGACATGCTCCTGGTAGGAGCCCTGTGAAATAAGACAGAGTGGTGAATTGATTAGGTTATGGAACCGCCTTATCAATATGCCAGAGGACAGAATAACAGACAAGGTTTTCAACTGGGATAAAACAGACAAATTTATGCTGCAGTGTCAACATGATCAAACACAAGTTTATACTATAAGTTTTAAATTGGCTGTCAGTTGAAGAGAGAAGAACACAGTGAAAGAGAAGGCCAGAGTTGTTCCTCTGGAGAGACAGATGGACCCATAAATTGGGTGTCAGTCAGGAGAGAGAGAGAGAGAGAGAGAGAAAGAGAGGAGAGAGAGAGAGAGGAGAGAGAGGAGAGAGAGAGCGAGAGAGCGAGAGGAGAGAGAGAGGGAGAGAGAGAGAGCGAGAGAGAGAGCGAGAGAGCGAGAGGAGAGAGAGAAAGAGAGGAGAGCGAGAGAGCGAGAGAGAGGAGATGTCACGATCGTCTAATGAGGACCAATGCGCAGCGTTGAAGGTGAACATATTTTATTACTATAAATGATCACACGATCAAAAACACAAACGAAAACGTGACGTCTACGGTTTAACACGAACCGAAATGAACAAGAAACCACAAACACAACATGAAAGACAGATAGTTAAATATGGCTCCCAATCAGAGACAACGAGCCAACAGCTGACACTCGTTACCTCTGATTGGGAGTCACTCAAACAAAGAAATACAATAACCTAGAACCCACAACAAAACATAGAAACTAACACCCTGGCTCAACATACGAGAGTCCCCCGAGCCAGGGCGTGACAGTACCCCCCCCTAAAGGCGCGGACTCCGACCGCGCCAACGAAACACAACAGGGGAGGGACCGGGTGGGCACTCCGCCTAGGCGGCGGATCCGGCTCCAGTGGAACAGGCACGTGCCGTGCCGGACCGACGACGCACACCACTGGCTTGGTGTGGGGAACAGGCATGGGCCGTGCTGCACTGACGACGCACACCACTGGCTTGGTGTGGGGAGCAGGAGCGGGCCGGACAGGGCTGACGAACCGCCCCACAGACTTGGTGCTGGGAGCAGGAATGGGCCGGACCGGGCTGGCGACGCGCACCACAGACCTGGTGCGGAGAGCAGGAACGGGCAGAGCCGGGCTGACGAGACGCACCACAGACTTGACGCGGGGAGCAGGAATGGCCCGGACCGGGCTGGCGACGCGCACCCCCGACCTGGTGCGGGGAGCAGGAACGGGCAGAGCCGGGCTGACGAGACGCACCACAGACTTGATGCGGGGAGCAGGAATGGGCCGGACTGGGCTGGCGACGCGCACCGCAGGTTCGGTGCGGGGAGCAGGAATAGACCGGACCGTACTGGGGACACACACCACTGGCTCTACACCGGGATCTGGAACGGGCCGGACCGGACTGGCAACACACGCCAGTACCTCTCGCCGTGCCTCCACACCTTCCATCCCCTCTTCTACCAGTGGCCCCCGTAACCCGGCGGCCTTCTCCGGCAACCCACTGGACCGCTCTATCGCGGCCTCCTGCTGGTCCGCCGTCGTGAGCCCCCCCCTAAAAATTTTCGGGGCGTCTCTCCTACCCGTGGACCACGTCTCCATATCCCTCGCCAGCTTCTCGCCCTTCTGCCATAATGTCAAGCCCTTGTCTTCCTCCCTCGGCTTGACCCAGTCCAGGAGGCGAAGGAGATCTGTGAGGGATCTCCCTGGCGATGGCTCCTGAACACGCTGCTTGGTCCCATCTTGGTGGTTTCTTCTGTCACGATCGTCTAATGAGGACCAATGCGCAGCGTTGAAGGTGAACATATTTTATTACTATAAATGATCACACGATCAAAAACACAAACGAAAACGTGACGTCTACGGTTTAACACGAACCGAAATGAACAAGAAACCACAAACACAACGTGAAAGACAGATAGTTAAATATGGCTCCCAATCAGAGACAACGAGCCAACAGCTGACACTCGTTACCTCTGATTGGGAGTCACTCAAACAAAGAAATACAATAACCTAGAACCCACAACAAAACATAGAAACTAACACCCTGGCTCAACATATGAGAGTCCCCCGAGCCAGGGCGTGACAGGAGAGAGAGAGAGAGAGAGAGAGAGGAGAGAGAGAGAGAGAGAGAGAGAGAGAGAGAAAGAGAGAGAGAGAGAAAGAGAGAGAGAGAACAGAGGACAAACAGAAGAGGAGGATAAAACAGTCCTGGAGATAAGAGAGTGATTTATAGTCCACTGATTGGTGAAACTCGACATTCATATGAGAAAACAGATACGTTAGCTGAACACCAGCAACAACGACCAAGAGGACAAGACAGTTGTTCATCATCTAGCTCTGGTCCAGGGCGTTAGTGCATCATCTAGCTCTGGTCCAGGGCGTTAGTGCACGTTAGTAGAGGAATGCTCTAACACCCTGGACAAGAGCTAGGCAACAGGCTCTTGCCAACTCATTAACATTTACATTTACGTCATTTAGCAGACGCTCTTATCCAGAGCGACTTACAAATTGGTGCATTCAACTTATGATAGCCAGTGGGATAACCACCTTTTTTTCTTCTTTTTTTTATGGGGGGTGGGGGAGGGGGGGGGGGGGGGGGGGGGGGGGGGGGGGGGGGGTAGAAGGGTTGCTTTATCCTATCCCAGGTATTCCTTAAAGAGGTGGGGTTTCAAGTGTCTCCGGAAGGTGGTCAGTGACTCCCATGGTCAATGGCATGCCAATGACCATACAGCACCAACGGATCTGGGCCGGGGCTAGGCTAGGTAGCTCCTAGTTGTCTTACGAGATGAGTGGAGCTATACCAGTCAGAGGAGGCTGGTGAGAGGAGCTACAAGAGGACAGGGACGTTATAATGGCTGGAATAGAACCAATGGAACGGAGTCCAACACCTTGTTTCCATGTGTTTGATACCGTTCCATTGGTTCCATCCCAGCCGTTACAACGAGCCCGTCCTCCTATAGCTCCTCCCACCAGCCTCCTCTGATACCAGTCTTCCTATCATCCTCTGAACAGTACTGTCGGGGACGGACTGGGACCAGAAATCATCACGGGCATTTCTAACACATGGCCCAATTATTTCCTTGAGGCCACCACACATGCCCATTTTTCTTCCTCAAGGCCCGATGATTAGTCAAATAATTTTGTGCAAAAACCCCAATCTAGACAGGCCCACTTTGCTAAAAATGGACCAGCGCGTCTGGCAATTGTCCGACCTGGCCTATGGCCAGTCCGCCCCCGAGTACTGTGGAGTTATCTTCTCAATGCAGTCAATCACAGTGTATGTTTGTTTATTTCACACGGCAGGGTTTGGAGATTAATTTAAAGGTCAACTGCACTTCCTGATTTGGCCTCGTTTTTCATCAATGCTCATTAAAGAAATGCTAACGGCCCTGACAGAAAGAAAATGAGAGTTGTCTTGGGGGTGTGGTTTGATGTGGACACATACACACACAGTCACTGTTCTATTACCAATGGCAGTTAGGATAGGTGATATCTGACACACAAACAGATACCATGGTAACGTTTCAACAGGTCAGACTAAAACGACCTAATTCTGTTCTCCCCATCGACGACCGTTGGTGATCAGGCAAGAGGTGGAGGCTGGAGGCGAGGTCATTGCCAGAGCCCCGTTGATGGTCATAGCAGCGTAGATCAGCTCCTGGCCCCTCATCAAAGATACTGGTCGGTCAAACAGAGCACTGATTACATTATCAATGGTGGTTGTGATTAGCATGGTGGAACCAACCTGATCGTTGTGTTCACCTTTCTATTTCACTTCAACTATTACATTTACATTTAAGTCATTTAGCAGACACTCTTATCCAGAGCGACTTACAGTTAGTGAGTGCATACATTATTTTTTACATACAGGCCCCCCGTGGGAATCGAACCCACAACCCTGGCGTTGCAAACGCCATGCTCTACCAACTGAGCTACATCCCTGCCGGCCATTCCCTCCCCTACCCTATTTATTATGGACACTTTGTAGTCAATTTTGACACTATAATACATGTTTCTGACTCATGTGGATGCCACATGCCGTTTTCAAAGGGATTAGTTGTCTTTTTTAGGGGCAGTCGTTCTTTAATACTTGTTTGTACTTCCTCACATGTGGGCCCAAAGGTGAACTTGACTTGACATGTTTGTCGGCAGGAAACTTCTTTAACACAGGGTTCCCAGCCTATAAATCTTAGGATGATCAGGATCCACTATCTCACATAGTAATGATGATGATGGATTCTGACAGGATGAAATACAGTAGAGGGTTCAGATGAGAGGAGAGGGAAGTCAGTCTCTTTCTCAGGACAGAGGGACTGGATACAGGAGTACAAGTGCTTCAGCAGCCTTTACAGGTAAGAGGGTCCCGTGCCTTTAAAAATGCTATGAGAAAAATCATCTAACGTTTGAAATCAAGTTCAATATTTCAAGACTTGGGACATTTTGGCAGCTATGTAATGTACAACTGCAATTTCCCTGTCTATTTTACAGGTGCTTTACTCCACAACAACACAACAATGACGATCTCCTACACCCTAGAAGTGGCCACTGCTAAGTTTGGAGGGTTTTCCAAGCTGCTCTTCAGGTGGAGGGGAAGCATCTACAAGCTGCTGTATAAAGAGTTCCTGGTCTTCTGTCTTCTGTACAGCTTCTTCAGTGTTTTCTACAGGTAAATGATGAGCAGCTGCCCTCAGTGTCTTTTATTGGGAGTAGAATCGTGTTTTTTGTGTTTTTTTTTCTAGAATAGACTAGAGAAAATAGAATAGAGAACAGAATCTCTTTAATTTTCCCAGAGGGAACTTCAGTTAGGCAAGTCGGATTGACTTTAGCATCGCTGTATTAAAGGTCCCGAACAGTCATTCTGATTCCCATGTATTTACATTTACATTTTTAGTCATTTAGCAGACGCTCTTATCCAGAGTGACTTACAGTTAGTGAGTGCACACATTTTTTCATACATGTATAAACTTTTGAGTGACTAAAACATCACCCACAAAAGTTTTCAACATTAAAATGTAAAGAATCTGAGAGAAATTACTTTATTAATTACTTTTTCTTTCATGTCAAACTATCAGGAAGTCTGAAAAGA
The DNA here is from genome assembly GCA_902810595.1 of Coregonus sp. 'balchen'. Taxonomy (NCBI): domain Eukaryota; kingdom Metazoa; phylum Chordata; class Actinopteri; order Salmoniformes; family Salmonidae; genus Coregonus; species Coregonus sp. 'balchen'. The sequence continues at coordinate 49,829,530 of LR778273.1, read as the reverse complement.
CAGACTGAGTGGGCAGGGAGCTAGTAGACTGAGTGGGCGGGGATCTTACCTTGACTGACAGTTCTTTGAAAACGCCTATGTCAAGCAACATGGACGCAGTGAGCAGTGTTGCAGTCAGATTATCTCAAGCAACATGGACGCAGTGAGCAGTGTTGCAGTCAGATTATCTCAAGCAACATGGACGCAGTGAGCAGTGTTGCAGTCAGATTATGTCAAGCAACATGGACGCAGTGAGCAGTGTTGCAGTCAGATTTCTCAAGCAACATGGACGCAGTGAGCAGTGTTGCAGTCAGATTATCTCAAGCAACATGGACGCAGTGAGCAGTGTTGCAGTCAGATTATCTCAAGCAACATTGCTGATACACAAAGCAACTCAAACAACATTCAAATTGCAACATCCAATCCTGTGTCATACATCACATCATGGTTTCACAAATTATTTGTTTATCCAACTGTTTGGTTACTGTAACAGCATGAATATATGTCAACATGTTGGCTATATAATTTAGCTAGCTAGCCCAAATGGAATTGTCAGCGCTGTTTATCAAGCTAGCTAGTTCATCTTGGACCATTTTAGTTGTAGTTTTACAGGGTGAGGTCTGAGTACATTACATACACTGAGTAGACCAACCATTAGGAACGCCTTCCTAATATTGAGTTGAAGTGGATTTAACAAGTGGCATCAATAAGGGATCAAAGCTTTCACCTGGATTCACCTGATCAGTCAATGTCATGGAAAGGGAAGGTGTTCTTCATGTTTTGTACAATCAGTGTGTATACAATGTTCATATACTGTATCATGACTATCAATGATGTCAAGATGTTTGTATGAATCTCCCGTTTGGCATGTCTCTTGATGTAATGACATGACAACTTGTCAGAGCTTTGGGCAACCCTTCCCCCGCTTTGGTTCCCTGCTGGCTGAAGACCTAGCTAGATAGTAATTATGTTCCATGCTGGCTGAAGACCTAGCTAGATAGTAATTATGTTCCATGCTGGCTGAAGACCTAGATAGATAGTTGTTATGTTCCCTGCTGGCTGAAGACCTAGCTAGATAGTAATTATGTTCCATGCTGGCTGAAGACCTAGCTAGATAGTAATTATGTTCCATGCTGGCTGAAGACCTAGCTAGATAGTAATTATGTTCCATGCTGGCTGAAGACCTAGCTAGATAGTAATTATGTTCCATGCTGGCTGAAGACCTAGATAGATAGTTGTTATGTTCCCTGCTGGCTGAAGACCTAGCTAGATAGTAATTATGTTCCATGCTGGCTGAAGACCTAGCTAGATAGTAATTATGTTCCATGCTGGCTGAAGACCTAGCTAGATAGTAATTATGTTCCCTGCTGGCTGAAGACCTAGCTAGATAGTAATTATGTTCCATGCTGGCTGAAGACCTAGATAGATAGTTATAATGTTCCCTGCTGGCTGAAGACCTAGCTAGATAGTAATTATGTTCCCTGCTGGCTGAAGACCTAGCTAGATAGTTATAATGTTCCCTGCTGGCTGAAGACCTAGCTAGATAGTAATTATGTTCCATGCTGGCTGAAGACCTAGCTAGATAGTAATTATGTTCCCTGCTGGCTGAAGACCTAGCTAGATAGTAATTATGTTCCCTGCTGGCTGAAGACCTAGCTAGATAGTAATTATGTTCCCTGCTGGCTGAAGACCTAGCTAGATAGTAATTATGTTCCCTGCTGGCTGAAGACCTAGCTAGATAGTAATTATATTCCCTGCTGGCTGAAGACCTAGCTAGATAGTAATTATGTTCCCTGCTGGCTGAAGACCTAGCTAGATAGTAATTATGTTCCCTGCTGGCTGAAGACCTAGCTAGATAGTAATTATGTTCCCTGCTGGCTGAAGACCTAGCTAGATAGTTATAATGTTCCCTGCTGGCTGAAGACCTAGCTAGATAGTAATTATGTTCCCTGCTGGCTGAAGACCTAGCTAGATAGTAATTATGTTCCCTGCTGGCTGAAGACCTAGATAGATAGTAATTATGTTCCCTGCTGGCTGAAGACCTAGCTAGATAGTAATTATGTTCCCTGCTGGCTGAAGACCTAGCTAGATAGTAATTATGTTCCATGCTGGCTAAAGACCTAGCTAGATAGTAATTATGTTCCCTGCTGGCTGAAGACCTAGCTAGATAGTAATTATGTTCCCTGCTGGCTGAAGACCTAGATAGATAGTAATTAGCTAACACTAGACACAGATAAAAGTGGAAACCTATCAGTATATTTGCCTTAGATGAATAGGGGAAACCTATTAGTATATTTGCCTTAGATGAATAGGGGAAACCTATCAGTATATTTGCCTTAGATGAATAGGGGAAACCTATTAGTATATTTGCCTTAGATGAATAGGGGAAACCTATCAGTATATTTGCCTTAGATGAATAGGGGAAACCTATAAGTATATTTGCCTTAGATTAAATAGTTTTTTTTGCCTTATCAATCTACACACAATACCCCATTATGACAAAGCAACAACAGGTTTTTAGAAATGTTTGCAAATTTATAAAAATTGAAAAAACTGAAATAGCTTATTTACATAAGTATTCAGACCCTTTACTCAGTACTTTGTTGAAGCACCTTTGGCAGCGATTACAGCCTTGAGTCTTCTTGGGTATGACGCTACAAGCTTGGCACACCTGTATTTGGGGAGTTTCTCCCATTCTTCTCTGTAGATCTCTCTAGAGATGTTTGATTGGGTTTAAGTCCAGGCTCTGGCTGGGCCACTCAAGGACGTTCAGAGACTTGTCCTGAAGCCACTCCTGCGTTGTCTTGGCTGTGTGCTTAGAGTCGTTGTCCTGTTGGAAGGTGAACCTTCGCCCCAGTCTGAGGTCCTGAGCGCTCTGGAGCAGGTTTTCATCAAGGATCTCTCTGTACTTTGCTCCGTTCATCTTTGCCTCGATCCTGACTAGTCTCCCAGTCCCTGCCGCTGAAAAACATCCCCACAGCATGATGCTGCCACCACCATACTTCACCGTAGGGATGGTGCCAGGTTTCCTCCAGATGTGACGCTTGGCATTCAGGCCAAAGAGTTCAATCTTGAATTCATCAGACCAGAGAATCTTGTTTCTCATGGTCTGAGAGTCCTTTGGTTGCCTTTTGGCAAACTCCAAGCGGGCTGTCATGTGCCTTTTACTGAGGAGTGGCTTCCGTCATAAAAGCCTGATTGGTGGAGTGCTGCAGAGATGGTTGTCCTTCTGGAAGGTTCTCCCATCTCCACAGAGGAACTCTGGAGCTCTGTCAGAGTGAGCATCGGGTTCTTGGTCACCTCCCTGACCAAGGCCCTTCTCCCCCGATTGATCAGTTTGGCCGGGCATCCAGCTCTAGGAAGAGTCTTGGTGGTTCCAAACTTCTTCCATTTAAGAATGATGGAGGCCACTGTGTTCTTGGGGACCTTCAATGCTGCAGAAATGTTTTGGTACCCTTCCCCAGATCTGTGCCTCGACACAATCCTGTCACGGAGCTCTACGGACAATTCCTTCAACCTCATGGCTTGGTTTTTGCTCTCACATGCACTGTCAACTGTGGGACCTTATATAGACAGGTGTGTGCCTTTCCAAATCATGTCCAATCAATAGAATTTACCACAGGTGGACTCCAATCAAGTTGTAGAAACATCTCAGGGTTTTATACATGTGCAAAAATGTCTAAAAACCTGTTTTTGCTTTGTCATTATGGGGTATTGTGTGTAGATTGATGAAGAAAAACATTTATTTAATCAATTTTAGAATAAGGCTGTAACGTAACAAAATGTGGAAAAAGTCAATGGGTCTGAATACTTTCCGAATGCACTGTATATTTGCCTTAGATGAATAGGGGAAACCTCTTTGCTGAGATGCTGCAGTCAAATTCTGGAACCTGTAGACTAGCTACCTACCTATGTAAACCACGCCGCTCTGCGAACACGCCTTCTGCCATGTTGGTTATAAGGCGGTACTTCATTAAATTAAGTAAGAGAATAAGACATTACCGTTAATAATCCCGCCTCCATCCCGCCTCCTGAATCCAAGTGTTTGACATTGGGAAGGGGACCAGCAACTTTATGATCGAACTTGATCAATGTAGAAGCAACAGTCATTTTTTCATTATTTGGTAGTCCTACTTTGATCTGGTTTCATCCAAATAGTATCCAATTTCATGAAAAACTGTTCAGGACCTTTAATGGAGGGAGTTACTACCAGAAAAAGATGTATGTTTGGTATCAATAATGAGTTATCTTGGATTGGATATATTATGTTTTCAATATCATTCCTTTGCAGGTTCTTCCTCACTGAGAAACAACAGTTGTTGTTTGAAAATGTAGCCCTTTACTGTGACCAGTATGCCAACTTTATTCCAATGTCCTTTGTGCTGGGTAAGTCAACTTTATCTCAATGTCCTTTGTACTGGGTAAATCAAAATCTCTTAGGTGGGATTTGTCATGCTTTTGTTGATACAGATGTAGGATCTTAATTTGATCACCCTGTTGCAGGATAACTTTCAAACGTTTCAAACGTGTAGTCTATTTGAGGTTTAAAAAGGCTTCTGACGTTTGTAATTTCCACTTTGACATTTCAGACTTGATTTTCCCTTACGAAGAATGTATCAACCCCTACAAAAATGTTCATTAATTATAATCCACATAATAATTCACATTTCCTGTTGCTGCAGGATTATTTTCCTGCTGTAGCAAACTGGTTCAAATTAAAATCCTAATTATCTCTATGAGAATACTATGAAAATGCTATAGTACTGTGTGTTATAGTTACTGATGAGCACCTGAGCAGGTAGACTACAGACCAGTCAAAGTCACCTGATGTAACCCTTTCTGCCCCTCATGTAGGCACATTTACAAAGACAAAAAACTACAAATCCCTTGTCTGTCACGAGCGTTAAATTAAATTTTAATTTGAATTTACTCTGCCGATTGTCCGTGGGGTTGGTCCTTCGGTGGGTCGAAATTTGAGACAAAATATCCACAGAAAAGTATTATTAAACTGATTTCAAAACGTGGGAAATCAAGATGTGTTTGCTTCTGACCTAAGGCACGTGCGCAAGACGGAAGGACATGCAGCCGATGCATACTGAAGTCTTGCAGGTGGTTACATTGGCCCCCTCTGATTCATCAGCCCTCGGGATGCTGAGTATCACAGTACCCTCTGATTCATCAGCCCTCAGGATGCTGAGTATCACAGTACCCTCTGATTCATCAGCCCTCGGGATGCTGAGTATCACAGTACCCTCTGATTCATCAGCCCTCGGGATGCTGAGTATCACAGTACCCTCTGATTCATCAGCCCTCGGGATGCTGAGTATCACAGTACCCTCTGATTCATCAGCCCTCAGGATGCTGAGTATCACAGTACCCTCTGATTCATCAGCCCTCAGGATGCTGAGTATCACAGTACCCTCTGATTCATCAGCCCTCGGGATGCTGAGTATCACAGTACCCTCTGATTCATCAGCCCTCGGGATGCTGAGTATCACAGTACCCTCTGATTCATCAGCCCTCGGGATGCTGAGTATCACAGTACCCTCTGGTTCATCAGCCCTCAGGATGCTGAGTATCACAGTACCCTCTGATTGTAGAAGTCACATATGTCTTTTCACAAGTAAACAAAGTCACAGGATTCTATGTAAGAAAACGCTTTTTAAAAGACTTGAGGGATCAGAGACTAAAGACTCACTCACAGAGTGGAGGGAGCAGACACTTTTTAACCTTTTGCTGAACATATTATTTGATCTTCAGCGCCTGCTAACCCTAACCCTGCTAACCCTAACCCTGCTAACCCTAACCCTGCTAACCCTAACCCTGCTAACCCTAACCCTAACCCTAACCCTGCTAACCCTAACCCTAACCCTAACCCTGCTAACCCTAACCCTGCTAACCCTAACCCTAACCCTGCTAACCCTAACCCTGCTAACCCTAACCTTGCTAACCCTAACCCTAACCCTAACCCTAACCCTAACCCTAACCCTGCTAACCCTAACCCTAACCCTAACCCTAACCCTGCTAACCCTAACCCTGCTAACCCTAACACTAACCCTAACCCTAACCCTGCTAACCCTAACCCTGCTAACCCTAACCCTGCTAACCCTAAACCTAACCCTAACCCTGCTAACCCTAACCCTAACCCTAACCCTAACCCTAACCCTAACCCTAACCCTGCTAACCCTAATGTCCTTCCTGATTATTTGGTATTTATTAGGATCCCCATTAGATGCTGCAAATGCATCAGCTACACTTCCTGGGGTCCACATGAAACATGACATAATTCATAGTACAGAACATTATTAGTCAAGAACGGAAATACATACATTTAAAACGTCACACATAGCCTACATATCAGTACATACACACACTATCTAGGTCTAATACATAATACAGTGCAAATTACAATACAATATATATAAAATGGCTGTGTCTCTTCACAGATCCCTTTGTGCAGTAAAGTGTTCTTTTATCTGTTTTTTTTAAACTGTTTTTATTGCTAGTTTGGGTTACCTGGGGTGGCAGAGAGGTCCATGTAGTCATGGCTCTATTTAATACTGTGTGTTTCCCAGCCTCTGTTCTGGACCTGGGGACTGGGAAGAGACCTCTGGTTGCATGTCTTGTGTTGTACCAATGAGTGTCTGAACTGTGTGCCAACCGCTTGAACAGACAGTTTGGTACCTTCAACACCTCGCACAAAGACCAATAGTGATGCAGTCAATCTCTCCTCAACTTTGAGCCAGGAGAGACTGACATGCATGTTACTGACACTTTCCCTCCGTGTACATCTAAGTGCGATACATGCTGCTTTGTTCTGGACCAAGTGCAATTTACCTGTGTCCTTCTTTACCACACATGACCATACATCTTGTCCAGGTGCAACAAAACTAGGGCCTGTAGGACCTGTCTGGTCGACTGAGATGTCAAGAAGGCAGAGCAACGCCCTGTCATGGACCCTAACCCTAACCTCTTCCCATTTTAGCAAACATTGAGTCTATATGTTTTGACCATGAAAACTTGCTATCTAGGGTTACACCCAGCAGTATAGTCTCTTCAACTTGCTCAATAGCCACATTATTCAATAATAGATCTAAACGAGGTTTAGAGTTGAGCGAGTGATTTGTCCCAAAAATTATGCTTTTAGTTTTTGAGATATTTAGCACCAGCCTATTGCTAGTTACTCATCCTAAAACTGCCTGGAGCTCTATGTTAAGGGTGTCAGTTATTTATTTTACTGTTGCAGTCGACGTGTATCCTGTTGAGTCATCAGCGTACATAGACACACAGGCTTTATTCAAGGTCAGTGGAAGGTCATTTGTTAAAACAGAAAACAATAATGTCCCTAGCCGGCTGCCCTGCGGTACACCACACTCAACTGAATTTGCATGAGAGAGGCTTCCATTAACGAAATACCCTCTGTGATCTATTAGATAAGTACCTCTCAATCCATGATAAGGCAGAGGATGCAAATCCATAACACCTATGTTTTTTCAGCAATAGGTTAGGATCAATGACATCAAAAGCTGCACTGAAGTCTAACAAAACAGCTCCCACAATCTTCTTACTATCAATTTCTTTCAGCCAATCATCAGTCATTCTTGTCAGTGCCAAGCTTGTTGAGTGCCCTTCCCTATAAACATGCTGCAAGTCTGTTGTTAATTTGTTTTCTGTAAAATAACTTTGCATTTTTTTCAAAGGTTTGCTAAGTAACAGGCTGATTGGTTGGCTGTTTGAACCATTAAAGGGTGCTCTGCTATTCTTGGGTAGCTGAATGACCTTTACCTCCCTCCATGTCTGAGGGCACACACCGTCTTCTAGGCTTAAATTGAAGATGTGTCAAACAGGAGTCACAATGTATTCCGCTACCAACCTCAGCAATTTACCATCCAGGTTGTCGGTACCAGGTGGTTTGTCCTTATTTATAGATAGCAACAATTTTTTCACCTCTTCCACACCCACTTTGTGGAACTCAAAACTACATTTGCGTTTGCATTTTAGTCATTTAGCAGACGCTCTTATCCAGAGCGACAGTGCTAGTCTTTCATTATTTGGTCCATTATGCATGAATATGAAGGCTCAGCATTTGTTGTTCGCATATCATGCCTAAATTTGCTAATCTTGTCAACAAAAACGTTATTCAAGTGGTTGGCAAATATCAAAGGGTTTTGTTATGAACAAGCCATCTGCCTCAGTGAAAGATGTTACTTGGACATGTTCACATTTTTATTTTTTACTGTTGAGGGAGCTGGCAATACAAGCATTTCGCTGCACCTGTAGTAACACCTGATAAACTGTGTACGTGGCGAAGAAACTTTTGATTTGATGTGCACGTCATATTTTCCTGTAAGGTTTCTATGTAACCCTGGCGTTCAACCGTTGGTGGGGTCAATACACCAGCTTCCCCCTGCCTGATAACCTGATGATGGTGGTGTCAGGGAACGTCCACGGGGTCGACGAGAGGGGCCGGCTGCTCCGACGCACACTCATGAGATATGTTAACCTCTCCTCTGTCCTCATCCTGCGATCCATCAGCATTAGAGTACGCAGACGGTTCCCAACCCTGGAGCACGTGGTGGATGCAGGTGAGGATGTGTGTGTGCGTCCGTGCATGTCCTTTCATGTCCTTTCATGTCCTTTCATGTCCTTTCATGTCCTTTCATGTCCTTTCATGTCCTTTCATGTCCCAGGGTTAATGCATAGGCTACACACCTCTATGGCTGCATTTACACAGGCAGCCCAATTCTGATTTTTTGCCCAATTATTGTCGAAAGATCTGATTGGTCAAAAGAGATCAGATTTGTGCTGCCTGAGTTACATTCCTCTGCAGGGTTTATGACACCACCTCTTATCTCCTGGTGCAGGGTTTATGACACCACCTCTTATCTCCTGGTGCAGGGTTTATGACACCACCTCTTATCTCCTGGTGCAGGGTTTATGACACCACCTCTTATCTCCTGGTGCAGGGTTTATGACACCACCTCTTATCTCCTGGTGCAGGGTTTATGACACCACCTCTTATCTCCTGGTGCAGGGTTCATGACACCACCTTTTATCTCCTGGTGCAGGGTTTATGACACCACCTCTTATCTCCTGGTGCAGGGTTTATGACACCACCTCTTATCTCCTGGTGCAGGGTTTATGACGCCACTGGAGCATAAACAGCTGGATGGTCTGTACTCTGACTTCAACAAGTACTGGATGCCTCTGACGTGGTTCACTAACCTGGCATCACAGGCCAGACAGGAGGGCCGGGTCAGAGACGACATCGCTCTACGACTGCTCATGGATGTGAGTGCTTTTCTCTGAATACTGAACCTGTGAATTGACCGCAAATACGCAGATGGGGGATACATAGCCCCAGAGACCCCCATAGCTCCAGAGACCCCCATAGCCCCAGAGACCCCCATAGCCCCAGAGACCCCCATAGCCCCAGAGACCCCCATAGCCCCAGAGACCCCCATAGCCCCAGAGACCCCCATAGCCCCAGAGACCCCCATAGCCCCAGAGACCCCCATAGCCCCAGAGACCCCCATAGCCCCAGAGACCCCCATAGCCCCAGAGACCCCCATAGCTCACACGAGCCCTTCTCCATCCCCAGGATTTCATTTGACTGACTTTACTTAAAGACAATAGTATACATCATGACATAACGGCTAGGAGTTCTTTCTGTACAGTTTACATGGTCAGGTAAAACTCCTGGCACTAACTATGAAGCTCTATTTGTCCTCCTGTCCCTAGGAGCTGAATAACTACAGAGGCAAGTGCAGCCTGCTGTTTCACTATGACTGGATCAGCATCCCTCTAGTCTACACTCAGGTAACCCTGACCTCTGACCCCTAACCTCTAACCCTAACCCCTAAACCTCTAGTCTACACTCAGGTAACCCTAACCTCTAACCCTAACCCCTAAACCTCTAGTCTACACTCAGGTAACCCTAACCTCTGACCCCTAACCTCTAACCCTAACCCCTAAACCTCTAGTCTACACTCAGGTAACCCTAACCCCTAACCCTAACCCCTAAACCTCTAGTCTACACTCAGGTAACCCTAACCTCTAACCCCTAACCTCTAACCCTAACCCTAAACCTCTAGTCTACACTCAGGTAACCCTAACCTCTAACCCCTAACCTCTAACCCTAACCCCTAAACCTCTAGTCTACACTCAGGTAACCCTAACCTCTAACCCTAACCCCTAACCCTAACCCCAACCCTAACCCCTAAACCTCTAGTCTACACTCAGGTAACCCTAACCCCTAACCCTAACCCCTAAACCTCTAGTCTACACTCAGGTAACCCTAACCTCTAACCCCTAACCTCTAACCCTAACCCCTAAACCTCTAGTCTACACTCAGGTAACCCTAACCTCTAACCCCTAACCTCTAACCCTAACCCCTAAACCTCTAGTCTACACTCAGGTAACCCTAACCTCTAACCCCTAACCTCTAACCCTAACCCCTAAACCTCTAGTCTACACTCAGGTAACCCTAACCTCTGACCCTAACCCCTAAACCTCTAGTCTACACTCAGGTAACCCTAACCTCTGACCCCTAACCTCTAACCCTAACCCCTAAACCTCTAGTCTACACTCAGGTAACCCTAACCTCTGACCCTAACCCCTAAACCTCTAGTCTACACTCAGGTAACCCTAACCCCTAACCCTAACCCCTAAACCTCTAGTCTACACTCAGGTAACCCTAACCTCTGACCCCTAACCTCTAACCCTAACCCCTAAACCTCTAGTCTACACTCAGGTAACCCTAACCTCTAACCCTAACCCCTAACCCCTAAACCTCTAGTCTACACTCAGGTAACCCTAACCTCTGACCCCTAACCTCTAACCCTAACCCCTAAACCTCTAGTCTACACTCAGGTAACCCTAACCTCTGACCCCTAACCTCTAACCCTAACCCCTAAACCTCTAGTCTACACTCAGGTAACCCTAACCTCTAACCCTAACCCCTAAACCTCTAGTCTACACTCAGGTAACCCTAACCTCTAACCCTAACCCCTAACCCCTAAACCTCTAGTCTACACTCAGGTAACCCTAACCTCTGACCCCTAACCTCTAACCCTAACCCCTAAACCTCTAGTCTACACTCAGGTAACCCTAACCCCTAACCCTAACCTCTAACCCTAACCCCTAACCCTAACCCCTAACCCTAACCCCTAAACCTCTAGTCTACACTCAGGTAACCCTAACCTCTGACCCCTAACCTCTAACCCTAACCCCTAAACCTCTAGTCTGTCCCCAGTCCGCCTGGCCTTGCTGCTATTCCAGTTTCAACTGTTCTGCCTGCGGTTATGGAACCCCTACCTGTCCCAGACCTGCTGTTTTCAACTCTTAATGATCGGCTATGAAAAGCCAACTGAGATTTATTCCTGATTATTATTTGACCATGCTTGTCACTTATGAACATTTTTGAACATCTTGGCATGGTTCTGTTATAATCTTCACCCGGCACAGCCAGAAGAGGACTGGCCACCCCTCATAGCCTGGTTCCTCTCTAGGTTTCTTCCTAGGTTTTCGCCTTTCTAGGGAGTTTTTCCTAGCCACCGTGCTTCTACACCTGCATTACTAGCTGTTTGGGGTTTTAGGCTGGGTTTCTGTACAGCACTTCGAGATATTAGCTGATGTAAGAAGGGCTATATAAAATAAAATTGATTGATTGATTGATAGTCTACACTCAGGTAAATGTGACAGACTGTGTTCGAACCCCAAGACTGTTAGCCCACTGAGCTAAAGTCTAGGCATTAGCTTAGGGAGCTAACACAAGTCTTCAGGTCTCAGGCAAGTTTATTTATCAGGCAAGCTTGGTTCACTTAACCACCTCTGTTACATGTGGTGAAAGTATCTTCAGCTGTAAAAACAAAAGATATTACTATAAACTGCTGAGGCCCAAATTACTGCTGTAAAATACCAAACTGCTGCCTGTATAATATCAAACTGCTGCCTGTATAAGCTGGCCGCGACCGGGAGACCCATGGGGCGGCGCACAATTGGCCCAGCGTCGTCCAGGGTAGGGGAGGGAATGGCCGGCAGGGATGTAGCTCAGTTGGTAGAGCATGGCGTTTGCAACGCCAGTGTTGTGGGTTCGATTCCCACGGGGGGCCAGTATGAAAAAAAAAAAAAAATTATGTATGCACTCACTAACTGTAAGTCGCTCTGGATAAGAGCGTCTGCTAAATTACTAAAATGTAAATGTACAATACCAAACTGCTTCCTGCATAATATGATGATGTCATAATATGATGATGTCATTACGTCCCTCCACACAAGGTAGTGACCCTGGCTGTGTACTCGTTCTTCGGCTTCTGTCTGATTGGTCGACAGTTCCTGAACCCTGAGAAGGGGTATAAAGGTCACCAGCTGGACATGTATGTCCCCGTTTTCACCCTGCTTCAGTTCTTCTTCTATGCAGGCTGGCTCAAGGTGAGCTCCTTATTGGTTGATTGGATATTGATGAGTTGGCTGATTGGATATTGATTAACGGATTGATTGGATATTGATTGGTTGGTTATTTGGTTGATTGTATATTGTTTGGTTGGTTAATTGATTGATTGGATATTGATTGGTTGGTTATTTGGTTGATTGTATATTGTTTGGTTGGTTAATTGATTGATTGGATATTGATTGGTTGGTTAATTGATTTATTGGTTTTCGTTCTTGCTTATGCTAAAGTCCTTGACTGTCCTCCCTTCTCTCTGTTCTCTAGGTGGGGGAGCTGATCATCAATCCCTTCGGAGAGGACGATGACGACTTTGAAACCAACCAACTAATTGACCGAAATATTCAGGTGTGTTTATCTCACTTCACTTGAATATAGGCCATCAATTACCATCGACTGCTGAGTGATAAAGTAATTATCTGAGATTTTGTACCTTTTGCTGTATTTCCCATTTTTTATCTCAGTTCACTTTCCTGAACCAATCATTTACCATCGCCTATAAAGTATTGTCTGACCTTATGGACTGGTGGTGTTTCATCCAGTGACAGATCAGTGATAGATCTGCTGTCATTCATTGTTTGTTTTGCTATCTTTCTCCCCTCACGTTTCTTCCCAGGTATCCATGCTGGCTGTGGATGACATGCACCAGAACCTGCCCCCGACGGAGAAGGACAAGTTCTGGGTGGAGAGATACTTCTCTGTCCCCTATTCTACCGCTGCTGAGACCCTCAGACCTACCTTCATGGGCTCAACATATGACATAAGGTAGCCTACAATGACTGTGATTCATTCATTTGTTTGTTTGTTAATTCATCAATTGATTTGTTTGTTCATTCATTGATTCATTGGGCAGGTTCGACTCTGGTCAGGACGTCTCCATACCCTTCATCTATAAGGATGAGTGTGGTGAAATGGACAGGAAGGTGGAGGATGTGTCTTTAGTGAGAGACAGACAGCTGAAGGTGTCTCATCTGCAGACAGAACGAGGGGAGGGGCAGTTCAAGGTGGCTGTGGAACTCATCCCAGCCAATGACAATGAGCAGAGCTCTTGTTGAAAGATCTGGGCAACTTGTCTATGGCTTTTGTTTATTTTGGGATAATTCATGCATTTTCCATGCACCTGTGTGTCAATGATTGTGTGAAATGTATTCTACAATCATGTTTAGATTGTTTGTAATCCTGGTTATTAAAAAAATGATTTTGTAAAACATGCCTGATACTTTTTTATAATACCTTTGTGTACAGCCTATGGCTATAAAAAACATGACTTTTAACTTTGAAGCCTGATACCATCGATATACATTGCAGATTGATTTCACGAACAAAATTAGTGTATCTACATAAATGAACATACTGTTGGTAGTGAACCAATCTGCCAAGACTGACGTAAGGAAAAGGGTGTGATTGTTTTTCATGTTTTTTTTTATATAGTCTTTATTTGCTGGTGTATTTCCTATGCAATTTGTTGTGTAATTGTAAGATGCAGGGCTTCCTTGGTCTCAATTGGACTCCCTGTTAAAATAAAGGTCAAATAAAAAGTTAAAATGTTTGGATAGCTATGGAATGTAAACACATGGCTAGCTAGCCAGCTAAATAGAAGGCTACCTTTCTGCCGATGCTTTAGCAGTGTAACAGTCTTTGGTGTAAGCTAGCTCGCTAAGCTACTTGCAGACGGAACCCGACACCGTAACATAACTTAATGGGCGTTTCGCCCTTTAGATCCGGTTAAGTGCTACCGGTGAGAGCTACGGAAAGTGTCCGCTAGCTGTCAGTTAGCTGAAGCGGTGGCACCGGATGAGAATGTTCTGTTTCGTCTGAAACGGGCAGTGGATAAATAGCTTTTGTGTTGTCTTGTTTGTTCAGTATAGAGCAGGTTTTCCACGACAATCCCCGGGGGGCAACAAAGGGAGAACCGAACCGAAAAACTGAAATGTCAGGTGACGTCCACCGTTCAACTGTGGTGTTGACTGTGACGCATAGCTAGCTAGTTAACTAGCCCTGCGACGGACTGTGTTGTGCCCGGTTAGCTTGAGTTAGCTAGCTAGTTAACTAGCCCTGCGACGGACTGTGTTGTGCCCGGCTAGCTTGAGTTAGCTAGCTAGTTAACTAGCCCTGCGGCGGACTGTGTTGTACCCGGTTAGCTTGAGTTAGCTAGCTTTAAAAAAAACAGAGATGTCACCGGGCGACAACCCTCACGTTCTACTGGGACGGATTCGGTTTCTGAACAAGTGCATAGAAAGTTTCAGGAAGAGCGAACCTGTGCCCGAGTGCCTATGTTTCGTCCCAAAAGAGGTCTGTTATAAAATCTGCAAAGATTCGTCGTCGAATTCAACCGCCTCGTCCAGTACGTCCGTCGCCAACTCATCCGTCGGTAAGACCCTCGTTTCAGTGTGGGAGAGCCCCCATCAAGCTCTCCAAAGCAAGAAGCTATGCAAGTGCAACATCGAACCGAAGAAAGGGACATGTATTCGGACAACAGGGGAAGAGTATTGCAACAGCCACGGCCTTTGGGTCAAAATCAACAAGGTAAGAAAGAGTTGAATGATTCATTGCTTTACACACTTCCTGGTTCGTGAAGTCATGGCTCCATTCTTGTCGCAGGACCGATCGCCTTTACTCAGTACACATTTACATCATTTAGCGGACACTCTTATCAAGGCAGTTGTCCTTTTAACTCTCGTGTGTGTCTGCTTGTGTGTCTTTATGTGTGTGTTATAGGATCAGTTGGAAGAGCACCGTGTGGGTCAGGAGTGTGAGGAGGGTTGGGTCCTGGTCTGTAAACACACAGAGGGAGGAGACCGACTGGTACCAGTAGAATCACCTGAGACACTCGGCAGACACCAGCAGCTCTTCGGATATGACCACAAACCCTGCGACAGGTAGGTGTGTGTGTGTGTGTGTGTGTGTGTGTGTAACAGAGGTGGTGAGTAGTGGTGAGTAACTTTGCTCGAGACCTGAAGACTAGTAATGGTGCCGCCCGAACTAAGGTATAAGCTTTAGCTCAGCGGTTTTAATATGGTCTGCTCTCTGTCAGGTGGGAACAGGTGGTGGATGTAGAGAGTTCTCTTCACATCGGCTCCAAACCCAAGGTCGCAGAGTGTGACGAAGCGGCCGTCCAGAAGCTCAGGTGAGTGCGTTTGGAAGCGAAGCTAGCCAACGGTCTAGCTCAGGTCCATCGGTGATGGGTGATAACAGGCTCTGATGACCTACAGACATGCTGTGCAGTTTGGACACTTTCTGTAAAAACTCCCATGAAGTTGATAATGACATTAAGGTAGTCTGGTCTAACCAACACTACTACTGTTCGCTTCTCTGTTTTGCCAGATATGTCCCTCCCACCTGGACGTTTGAATGTGATGAGGATCTGGTGCACTACTTCTACGACCACATAGGAAAGGAAGATGAGAACCTGGGAAGTGTCAAACAGTGTGTTACCAGCATCGACGTGTCCTCCTGCTCAGTGAGTAGTGTGTGTTTCTGGCTGTGTGTCACCAGCATCGACGTGTCCTCCTGCTCAGTGAGTAGTGTGTGTTTCTGGCTGTGTGTTACCAGCATCGACGTGTCCTCCTGCTCAGTGAGTAGTGTGTGTTTCTGGCTGTGTGTTACCAGCATCGACGTGTCCTCCTGCTCAGTGAGTAGTGTGTGTTTCTGGCTGTGTGTCACCAGCATCGACGTGTCCTCCTGCTCAGTGAGTAGTGTGTGTTTCTGGCTGTGTGTCACCAGCATCAACGTGTCCTCCTGCTCAGTGAGTAGTGTGTGTTTCTGGCTGTGTGTCACCAGCATCGACGTGTCCTCCTGCTCAGTGAGTAGTGTGTGTTTCTGGCTGTGTGTCACCAGCATCGACGTGTCCTCCTGCTCAGTGAGTAGTGTGTGTTTCTGGCTGTGTGTCACCAGCATCGACGTGTCCTCCTGCTCAGTGAGTAGTGTGTGTTTCTGGCTGTGTGTTACCAGCATCGACGTGTCCTCCTGCTCAGTGAGTAGTGTGTCACCAGCATCGACGTGTCCTCCTGCTCAGTGAGTAGTGTGTGTTTCTGGCTGTGTGTCACCAGCATCGACGTGTCCTCCTGCTCAGTGAGTAGTGTGTGTTTCTGGCTGTGTGTCACCAGCATCGACGTGTCCTCCTGCTCAGTGAGTAGTGTGTGTTTCTGGCTGTGTGTCACCAGCATCGACGTGTCCTCCTGCTCAGTGAGTAGTGTGTGTTTCTGGCTGTGTGTCACCAGCATCGACGTGTCCTCCTGCTCAGTGAGTAGTGTGTGTTTCTGGCTGTGTGTCACCAGCATCGACGTGTCCTCCTGCTCAGTGAGTAGTGTGTGTTTCTGGCTGTGTGTCACCAGCATCGACGTGTCCTCCTGCTCAGTGAGTAGTGTGTGTTTCTGGCTGTGTGTCACCAGCATCGACGTGTCCTCCTGCTCAGTGAGTAGTGTGTCACCAGCATCGACGTGTCCTCCTGCTCAGTGAGTAGTGTGTGTTTCTGGCTGTGTGTCACCAGCATCGACGTGTCCTCCTGCTCAGTGAGTAGTGTGTGTTTCTGGCTGTGTGTCACCAGCATCGACGTGTCCTCCTGCTCAGTGAGTAGTGTGTGTTTCTGGCTGTGTGTCACCAGCATCGACGTGTCCTCCTGCTCAGTGAGTAGTGTGTGTTTCTGGCTGTGTATGTATGTATGTATGTATTGAGTGTGTGTGTCTTAACTGTGTGTGTGTGTCAGTATTAATTTTGTCATCAACCTTTTTTCCTGACTAAAACTAGAACGGTAACGAGACGAGATGCCCTGGAATAAAACGATAACTATTCAAATTACTTTTCATTTTAGTCGACGGAAATGTGAGGAGATGAGAATTCCATGCGAGACTAATGGACTTTTTTTATTTTATTTATTTATTTATGTACCTCCTGAGTGGCGCAGTGGTCTAAGGCACTGCATCGCAGTGCTAGCTGTGCCACTAGAGATCCTGGTTCGAATCCAGGCTCTGTCGTAGCCGGCCGCGACCGGGAGACTCATGGGGCGGCGCACAATTGGCCCAGCATCGTCCAGGGTAGGGGAGGGAATGGCTGGCAGGGATGTAGCTCAGTTGGTAGAGCATGGCGTTTGCAACGCCAGGGTTGTGGGTTCGATTCCCACGGGGGGCCAGTATGAAAAATGTAATTTAAAATAATGTATGCACTCACTAACTGTAAGTCGCTCTGGATAGGAGCGTCTGCTAAATGACTAAAATTTAAAAATTTAAATTTAATTTGACATGAAGCTCCTTCATCCTTCATCAGAATATTTCATGCAATCCTCTCATTGCCAGAATTAACATCTTTCAGCTGTGCGATCTGATTGGCTGATCTGCCCAGCTCCTCCCACACTGCTCCCAGGCGGTCTGATTGAGCTGATCTGCCCAGCTTCTCCCACACTGCTCCCAGGCGATCTGATTGGCTGATCTGCCCAGCTTCTCCCACACTGCTCCCAGGCGATCTGATTGGCTGATCTGCCCAGCTTCTCCCACACTGCTCCCAGGCGATCTGATTGGCTGATCTGCCTGGCTTCTCCCACACTGCTCCCAGGCGGTCTGATTGGCTGATCTGCCCAGCTTCTCCCACACTGCTCCCAGGCGGTCTGATTGGCTGATCTGCCCAGCTTCTCCCACACTGCTCCCAGGCGGTCTGATTGGCTGATCTGCCTGGCTTCTCCCACACTGCTCCCAGGCGGTCTGATTGGCTGATCTGCCCAGCTTCTCCCACACTGCTCCCAGGCGGTCTCTTCAGTCAATCTTTTGAACTGATGTGAAGCCAGGACACTGGACTTGTAACTAACCTCAACCTTTACTCTCTCTCTCTCTTACTTCCATGTAGGCTATTGTTGCTTTGATCACATCAGAAGCTCTATTTTCCCATGTGCGCTGTTATTCATTAATCTGTGTTGCCACGGTCACACCACGGTCCGCAAATGCGAGTTGCAGTTAATTTTTTTCCTATGGGAAAAACTAATGGTATTTGTTGAATATTAGGAGTACAGTAATACCTATAGGAGTACAGTAATACTACAGTATAGTGCAGTAATACTACAGTATAGTACAGTAATACTACATTATAGTACAGTAATACTACAGTATAGTACAGTAATACCTATAGGAGTACAGTAATACTACAGTAGAGTACAGTAATACTACAGTAATACCTATAGGAGTACAGTAATACTACAGTAGAGTACAGTAATACTACAGTAGAGTACAGTAATACCTATAGGAGTACAGTAATACTACATTAGAGTACAGTAATACTACAGTATAGTACAGTAATACTACAGTATAGTACAGTAATACCTATAGGAGTACAGTAATACTACAGTAGAGTACAGTAATACTACAGTAGAGTACAGTAATACTACAGTAATACCTATAGGAGTACAGTAATACTACAGTAGAGTACAGTAATACTACAGTAGAGTACAGTAATACTACAGTAGAGTACAGTAATACTACAGTATAGTACAGTAATACTACAGTATAGTACAGTAATGCCTATAGGAGTACAGTAATACTACAGTATAGTACAGTAATGCCTATAGGAGTACAGTAATACTACAGTATAGTACAGTAACACTACAGTATATTACAGTAATACTACAGTATAGTACAGTAATGCCTATAGGAGTACAGTAATACTACAGTATAGTACAGTAATACTACAGTAGAGTACAGTAATACTGACATTGTTGGAAAGTCACATTCTCCCCTTTTCAAGGAAACCAGTTATTTGCCCTTTAGTCATTTATGCACTGACTAAAATGGCTGACTAAAATGGCTGACTAAAATGGCTGACTAAAACTAGACAAAAATTGTCCAGAGTTTTAGTCGACTGATAACTAAGGATGAAATGACTAAAATGGGAACAAGACTAAAAGGTATTTTGAAACTAAAATAGGTGACAAAATTAACACGTGTGTGTGTGTGTGTATTTTGACTGTGTGTGTCTTGACTGTGTGTGTATTTTGACTGTGTGTGTATTTTGACTGTGTGTATTTCAGGAGGACCCTAGTGGTGGGGCAGGTTGTCTGACAGATGGAGACACAGACACATACTGGGAGAGTGATGGGATGCAGGGACAACACTGGATCAGACTGCACATGAAGAGAGGCACCGTAGTCAAGTAAGGCTTACTGTCATACAGTCCTGTCACTGCCATGGCCAACCTGCGATTTATGTAGATGGAGAATAGTGTGGGGCTTAGTATGGAACCTGGGGGTACTCCCTTGGTGACAGATGGAGAATAGAGTGGGGCTTAGTATGGAACCTGGGGGTACTCCCTTGGTGACAGATGGAGAATAGAGTGGGGCTTAGTATGGAACCTGGGGGTACTCCTTTGGTGACAGATGGAAAATAGAGTGGGGCTTAGTATGGAACCTGGGGGTACTCCCTTGGTGACAGGTGGAGAATAGTGTGGGGCTTAGTATGGAACCTGGGGGTACTCCCTTGGTGACAGGTGGAGAATAGTGTGGGGCTTAGTATGGAACCTGGGGGTACTCCCTTGGTGACAGGTGGAGAATAGAGTGGGGCTTAGTATGGAACCTGGGGGTACTCCCTTGGTGACAGATGGAAAATAGAGTGGGGCTTAGTATGGAACCTGGGGGTACTCCCTTGGTGACAGGTGGAGAATAGAGTGGGGCTTAGTATGGAACCTGGGGGTACTCCCTTGGTGACAGATGGAGAATAGTGTGGGGCTTAGTATGGAACCTGGGGGTACTCCCTTGGTGACAGATGGAGAATAGTGTGGGGCTTAGTATGGAACCTGGGGGTACTCCCTTGGTGACAGATGGAAAATAGAGTGGGGCTTAGTATGGAACCTGGGGGTACTCCCTTGGTGACAGATGGAAAATAGAGTGGGGCTTAGTATGGAACCTGGGGGTACTCCCTTGGTGACAGTACATCATCAGATGACCACTAGCCCACCAAAACCATGACTTTGGTCAGCCGGTGGCTTTAATACTTGAAGTCTTAGGAAGACATGCGAATAAACGTTAATTTTTATTGTTTTTTGTCTTGTCCGTCAGTAAGCTGATCTTGACGGTGGACTCAACCGATGACAACTACATGCCTAAGAGAGTGACGGTGTTCGGAGGAGAAGGAGACAATCTGAAGAAGCTCAGTGACGTCACCATAGACGAGTAGGTTACTCCAAAGAACACCAGGGCAGTCTTCAGCAGAGCGAACAGGGCAGTATTCAGCAGAGCGAACAGGGCAGTATTCAGCAGAGCGAACAGGGCAGTATTCAGCAGAGCGAACAGGGCAGTATTCAGCAGAGCGAACAGGGCAGTATTCGGCAGAGCTAACAGGGCAGTATTCGGCAGAGCGAACAGGGCAGTATTCGGCAGAGCGAACAGGGCAGTATTCGGCAGAGCGAACAGGGCAGTATTCAGCAGAGCGAACAGGGCAGTATTCGGCAGAGCGAACAGGGCAGTATTCGGCAGAGCGAACAGGGCAGTATTCGGCAGAGCGAACAGGGCAGTATTCGGCAGAGCGAACAGGGCAGTATTCGGCAGAGCGAACAGGGCAGTATTCGGCAGAGCGAACAGGGCAGTATTCGGCAGAGCGAACAGGGCAGTATTCAGCAGAGCGAACAGGGCAGTATTCAGCAGAGCGAACAGGGCAGTATTCAGCAGAGCGAACAGGGCAGTATTCAGCAGAGCGAACAGGGCAGTATTCGGCAGAGCGAACAGGGCAGTATTCGGCAGAGCTAACAGGGCAGTATTCGGCAGAGCTAACAGGGCAGTATTCAGCAGAGCTAACAGAAACGGAGGAGGAGCTACATAAACCTGTAACGTTGTTTATTTCTCTCTCCCTCAGTAATCTGATTGGTGAGGTGTGTGTGCTGGAAGACATGACGGCCCACCTGCCAGTCATAGAGGTCCGCATCGAGGAGTGCAGGGGTGAGAATGGTGGCTACACATTGAATAATTAATATACACACAACTGTACTAATCATTTCCGGGCCTGTATTGGCAATGCATCTCAGTAGGAGTGCTGGTGTAGGATCCGTTTAATGAATAACATATGGACAGGGGAGGAGACCTGCTCTTAAAACAGTGCTCTTACTTTGAGATGCTTTATGAACACAGGGCTCTGATCATGACTGACATCAAATTCTGTCCAGCTGGTAAACTAGAAGAATCTTAGATTTACCCTGTGATCTCATCTGGGAGTGGCTCAGTGTCTTTGTTGGCACACTGTAGATATCAGCTTGGACTTTGGAAATAGAGAACTGTGCCTTGAATTAAATACTGTATCAATCCCAGCCTTATTCACTCGTGTAGTCCCCTGTAGCTCAGTTGGTAGAGCATGGCGCTTGCAACGCCAGGGTTGTGGGTTCGTTTCCCACGGGGGGGGGCGCAGTATGAAAATGTATGCACTCACTAACTGTAAGTCGCTCTGGATAAGAGCGTCTGCTAAATGACTATAATGTAAAATGTCAGGACCTCAATGTCCCTTCATTAAAACATAAAAATAATAATCCTAATTGAAAATGATTTGAAATGGACTCAACCCCTTCCTAACCTGTCTCTGGCTTTTCTCCCCCCGTCTCTCAGACGAGGGGATAGACGTTCGGATCAGAGGGCTGAAGATCAAGTCATCATGTGAGAGAGACCTGGGGCTCAACGCTGACGTGTTTCAGTCTCCTAACCTGGTGCGCTATCCTCGACTGGAGGGTACCCTGCCTGATGTCCTCTACCGCAGAGCCCTGGTTATACAGAGGTAAGACCCTAACCTACCTGGAGGGTACCCTGGTTATACAGAGGTAAGACCCTAACCTACCTGGAGGGTACCCTGGTTATACAGAGGTAAGACCCTAACCTACCTGGAGGGTACCCTGGTTATACAGAGGTAAGATCCTACCCTACCAGGAGGGACCCTGGTTATACAGAGGTAAGACCCTAACCTACCTGGAGGCTACCCTGGTTATACAGAGGTAAGACCCTAACCTACCAGGAGGGTACCCTGGTTATACAGAGGTAAGACCCTAACCTACCTGGAGGGTACCCTGGTTATACAGAGGTAAGACCTTACCTACCTGGAGGGTACCCTGGTTATACAGAGGTAAGACCTTACCCTACCAGGAGGGTACCCTGGTTATACAGAGGTAAGACCCTAACCTAACCTACCAGGAGGGTACCCTGGTTATACAGAGGTAAGACCCTAACCTACCTGGAGGCTACCCTGGTTATACAGAGGTAAGACCCTAACCTACCTGGAGGGTACCCTGGTTATACAGAGGTAAGACCCTAACCTACCTGGAGGGTACCCTGGTTATACAGAGGTAAGACCCTAACCTACCTGGAGGCTACCCTGGTTATACAGAGGTAAGACCCTAACCTACCTGGAGGGTACCCTGGTTATACAGAGGTAAGACCCTAACCTACCTGGAGGGTACCCTGGTTATCCAGAGGTAAGACCCTAACCTACCAGGAGGGTACCCTGGTTATACACAGGTAAGACCCTAACCTACCTGGAGGGTACCCTGGTTATACAGAGGTAAGACCCTACCCTACCAGGAGGGACCCTGGTTATACAGAGGTAAGACCCTAACCTACCTGGAGGCTACCCTGGTTATACAGAGGTAAGACCCTACCCTACCAGGAGGGTACCCTGGTTATACAGAGGTAAGACCCTAACCTACCTGGAGGGTACCCTGGTTATACAGAGGTAAGACCCTAACCTACCAGGAGGGTACCCTGGTTATACAGAGGTAAGACCCTAACCTACCAGGAGGGTACCCTGGTTATACAGAGGTAAGACCCTAACCTACCTGGAGGGTACCCTGGTTATACAGAGGTAAGACCCTAACCTACCTGGAGGGTACCCTGGTTATACAGAGGTAAGACCCTAACCTACCTGGAGGCTACCCTGGTTATACAGAGGTAAGACCCTGGAGCTTGTAGTGATCATCATGAAAAGCTCCTGACCATACTCCTATACTACCAAGATGAATGCTGGTCAATGGATGTCTGGATGTGGGGCTCTAGCCCTGTCTGGCCAATGGATGTCTGGATGTGGTGCTCTAACCCTGTCTGGCCAATGGATGTCTGGGTGTGGGGCTCTAGCCCTGTCTGGCCAATGGATGTCTGGATGTGGGGCTCTAGCCCTGTCTGGATGTGGGGCTCTAGCCCTGTCTGGATGTGGTGCTCTAGCCCTGTCTGGATGTGGGGCTCTAGCCCTGTCTGGATGTGGGGCTCTAGCCCTGTCTGGATGTGGGGCTCTAGCCCTGTCTGGATGTGGGGCTCTAGCCCTGTCTGGATGTGGGGCTCTAACCCTGTCTGGCCAATGGATGTCTGGATGTGGTGCTCTAGCCCTGTCTGGCCAATGGATGTCTGGATGTGGGGCTCTAGCCCTGTCTGGATGTGGTGCTCTAGCCCTGTCTGGATGTGGGGCTCTAGCCCTGTCTGGCCAATGGATGTCTGGATGTGGTGCTCTAGCCCTGTCTGGCCAATGGATGTCTGGATGTGGGGCTCTAGCCCTGTCTGGATGTGGTGCTCTAGCCCTGTCTGGCCAATGGATGTCTGGATGTGGTGCTCTAGCCCTGTCTGGATGTGGGGCTCTAGCCCTGTCTGGATGTGGTGCTCTAGCCCTGTCTGGATGTGGTGCTCTAGCCCTGTCTGGATGTGGGGCTCTAACCCTGTCTGGCCAATGGATGTCTGGATGTGGGGCTCTAGCCCTGTCTGGCCAATGGATGTCTGGATGTGGTGCTCTAACCCTGTCTGGCCAATGGATGTCTGGATGTGGGGCTCTAGCCCTGTCTGGATGTGGGGCTCTAACCCTGTCTGGATGTGGGGCTCTAACCCTGTCTGGCCAATGGATGTCTGGATGTGGTGCTCTAGCCCTGTCTGGATGTGGGGCTCTAGCCCTGTCTGGATGTGGGGCTCTAGCCCTGTCTGGATGTGGTGCTCTAGCCCTGTCTGGATGTGGTGCTCTAGCCCTGTCTGGATGTGGGGCTCTAGCCCTGTCTGGATGTGGGGCTCTAGCCCTGTCTGGATGTGGGGCTCTAGCCCTGTCTGGATGTGGGGCTCTAGCCCTGTCTGGCCAATGGATGTCTGGATGTGGTGCTCTAGCCCTGTCTGGATGTGGTGCTCTAGCCCTGTCTGGATGTGGGGCTCTAGCCCTGTCTGGATGTGGTGCTCTAGCCCTGTCTGGATGTGGTGCTCTAGCCCTGTCTGGCCAATGGATGTCTGGATGTGGGGCTCCAGCCCTGTCTGGCCAATGGATGTCTGGATGTGGTGCTCTAGCCCTGTCTGGATGTGGGGCTCTAGCCCTGTCTGGATGTGGTGCTCTAGCCCTGTCTGGATGTGGGGCTCTAGCCCTGTCTGGATGTGGGGCTCTAACCCTGTCTGGATGTGAGGCTCTAACCCTGTCTGGCCAATGGATGTCTGGATGTGGGGCTCTAGCCCTGTCTGGCCAATGGATGTCTGGATGTGGGGCTCTAACCCTGTCTGGCCAATGGATGTCTGGATGTGGGGCTCTAACCCTGTCTGGATGTGGGGCTCTAACCCTGTCTGGATGTGGGGATCTAGCCCTGTCTGGATGTGGGGCTCTAGCCCTGTCTGGATGTGGGGCTCTAACCCTGTCTGGCCAATGGATGTCTGGATGTGGTGCTCTAACCCTGTCTGGATGTGGGGCTCTAGCCCTGTCTGGATGTGGGGCTCTAGCCCTGTCTGGATGTGGGGCTCTAGCCCTGTCTGGATGTGGTGCTCTAGCCCTGTCTGGATGTGGGGCTCTAACCCTGTCTGGCCAATGGATGTCTGGATGTGGTGCTCTAGCCCTGTCTGGATGTGGGGCTCTAACCCTGTCTGGCCAATGGATGTCTGGATGTGGGGCTCTAGCCCTGTCTGGCCAATGGATGTCTGGATGTGGGGCTCTATCCCTGTCTGGCCAATGGATGTCTGGATGTGGGGCTCTAGCCCTGTCTGGCCAATGGATGTCTGGATGTGGGGCTCTAGCCCTGTCTGGATGTGGGGCTCTAGCCCTGTCTGGATGTGGTGCTCTAGCCCTGTCTGGATGTGGTGCTCTAGCCCTGTCTGGATGTGGGGCTCTAGCCCTGTCTGGATGTGGGGCTCTAGCCCTGTCTGGATGTGGTGCTCTAGCCCTGTCTGGATGTGGGGCTCTAGCCCTGTCTGGCCAATGGATGTCTGGATGTGGTGTTCTAACCCTGTCTGGATGTGGGGCTCTAGCCCTGTCTGGATGTGGGGCTCTAGCCCTGTCTGGATGTGGGGCTCTAGCCCTGTCTGGATGTGGTGCTCTAGCCCTGTCTGGATGTGGTGCTCTAACCCTGTCTGGCCAATGGATGTCTGGATGTGGGGCTCTAGCCCTGTCTGGCCAATGGATGTCTGGATGTGGGGCTCTAGCCCTGTCTGGCCAATGGATGTCTGGATGTGGGGCTCTAGCCCTGTCTGGATGTGGGGCTCTAGCCCTGTCTGGATGTGGGGCTCTAGCCCTGTCTGGATGTGGGGCTCTAGCCCTGTCTGGATGTGGTGCTCTAACCCTGTCTGGATGTGGGGCTCTAGCCCTGTCTGGATGTGGGGCTCTAACCCTGTCTGGCCAATGGATGTCTGGATGTGGTGCTCTAGCCCTGTCTGGATGTGGGGCTCTAGCCCTGTCTGGATGTGGGGCTCTAACCCTGTCTGGCCAATGGATGTCTGGATGTGGGGCTCTAGCCCTGTCTGGCCAATGGATGTCTGGGTGTGGGGCTCTAGCCCTGTCTGGCCAATGGATGTCTGGATGTGGGGCTCTAGCCCTGTCTGGATGTGGGGCTCTAGCCCTGTCTGGATGTGGGGCTCTAGCCCTGTCTGGCCAATGGATGTCTGGGTGTGGGGCTCTAGCCCTGTCTGGATGTGGTGCTCTAGCCCTGTCTGGATGTGGGGCTCTAGCCCTGTCTGGATGTGGGGCTCTAGCCCTGTCTGGCCAATGGATGTCTGGATGTGGGGCTCTAGCCCTGTCTGGATGTGGGGCTCTAGCCCTGTCTGGATGTGGGGCTCTAGCCCTGTCTGGATGTGGGGCTCTAGCCCTGTCTGGATGTGGTGCTCTAGCCCTGTCTGGATGTGGGGCTCTAGCCCTGTCTGGCCAATGGATGTCTGGATGTGGGGCTCTAGCCCTGTCTGGATGTGGTGCTCTAGCCCTGTCTGGATGTGGTGCTCTAGCCCTGTCTGGATGTGGGGCTCTAGCCCTGTCTGGATGTGGGGCTCTAGCCCTGTCTGGATGTGGGGCTCTAGCCCTGTCTGGATGTGGGGCTCTAGCCCTGTCTGGATGTGGGGCTCTAGCCCTGTCTGGATGTGGGGCTCTAGCCCTGTCTGGATGTGGGGCTCTAGCCCTGTCTGGATGTGGGGCTCTAGCCCTGTCTGGATGTGGGGCTCTAACCCTGTCTGGCCAATGGATGTCTGGATGTGGGGCTCTAGCCCTGTCTGGCCAATGGATGTCTGGGTGTGGGGCTCTAGCCCTGTCTGGCCAATGGATGTCTGGGTGTGGGGCTCTAGCCCTGTCTGGATGTGGTGCTCTAGCCCTGTCTGGATGTGGGGCTCTAGCCCTGTCTGGATGTGGGGCTCTAGCCCTGTCTGGCCAATGGATGTCTGGATGTGGGGCTCTAGCCCTGTCTGGATGTGGGGCTCTAGCCCTGTCTGGATGTGGGGCTCTAGCCCTGTCTGGATGTGGGGCTCTAGCCCTGTCTGGATGTGGGGCTCTAGCCCTGTCTGGATGTGGTGCTCTAGCCCTGTCTGGCCAATGGATGTCTGGATGTGGGGCTCTAGCCCTGTCTGGCCAATGGATGTCTGGATGTGGGGCTCTAGCCCTGTCTGGATGTGGGGCTCTAGCCCTGTCTGGATGTGGGGCTCTAGCCCTGTCTGGATGTGGGGCTCTAGCCCTGTCTGGATGTGGGGCTCTAACCCTGTCTGGCCAATGGATGTCTGGATGTGGTGCTCTAGCCCTGTCTGGATGTGGGGCTCTAGCCCTGTCTGGATGTGGTGCTCTAGCCCTGTCTGGATGTGGTGCTCTAGCCCTGTCTGGATGTGGGGCTCTAGCCCTGTCTGGATGTGGTGCTCTAGCCCTGTCTGGATGTGGGGCTCTAACCCTGTCTGGATGTGGGGCTCTAGCCCTGTCTGGATGTGGGGCTCTAGCCCTGTCTGGATGTGGGGCTCTAGCCCTGTCTGGATGTGGGGCTCCAGCCCTGTCTGGATGTGGGGCTCTAGCCCTGTCTGGATGTGGGGCTCTAACCCTGTCTGGCCAATGGATGTCTGGATGTGGGGCTCTAGCCCTGTCTGGATGTGGTGCTCTAGCCCTGTCTGGATGTGGGGCTCTAGCCCTGTCTGGATGTGGTGCTCTAGCCCTGTCTGGATGTGGGGCTCTAACCCTGTCTGGATGTGGGGCTCTAGCCCTGTCTGGATGTGGGGCTCTAACCCTGTCTGGATGTGGGGCTCTAGCCCTGTCTGGCCAATGGATGTCTGGATGTGGGGCTCTAACCCTGTCTGGGCAGTTGGTGTTGTGACTCAGCTTGTGTGTGTCCTCAGGTTCATCTCTCTGCTGGACAGTCTCCTGCCCCACCTGGTTCCAGCCTGGGACTACAGCCTGGCCACCTTCAACCACATCAAGGTACGTCTAGTGCTGGGCTGGAACAAAAGCCTGCTCACCCTGCACTAGCTCTCCAGGACCAGGGTTGGAGACCACTGGTCGACAGGGACTTCCCCACGAATGTCATGTCTGTAATCTGCTGGTGTCCTCCCTTTTTAATTTCATCATCTTTAAAGGGATTCTGCGAGATTTCGTTTATTTACTTACCCAAGAGTCAGATGAACTCATGGAGACCATTTTGAATAGAGATCATAGTGTTGTATCTGTCCCATTTACGCACAGGCATCGCCATGAGACGGCTACAACGTTGCGATCTCTTCGACAACTGGGACAGAATGAGGATGTGGATAGAATCTGGTTTCTTATGATTATCAGTGAAATTAACAAATGTATAAAATGTTGATTACTATGTATAGCATTTTAAGACTATAAATGGCCAACCACCCAGTTTAGGAGTAGTTAGATAGTTTATTCCCCTGCCTTTGAGAGGAGCTGGCTACTGTACCGGGAGACTTCCAGCCATTGCGCTAAGCTAACGACACGCTAACTTCAATCATCCCCAAACTGCACGCAGAGACATACAGATAGTATCCATGAGTTCGTCTGTCTCTGGGTAAGTAGATAAACGACCGAAATCTCGCAGCATCCCTTTTTTTTTTTTTTTTAAGCGCATTATTACATTTAAGTACATTGACCTTTTTGTGCTGTAGAGTATCAAGCCGTTCCTGCTGCTGTCGAAGCGTCGCTCGGCCCTGATCACACAGTGTCTGAAGGACTCGGAGACCAGCAAGCCCAACTTCATGCCCCGGCTCTATATCAACCGCAGACTGGCCATGGAGCACAGAGACAACCCGTCACTGGATCCTACTGCTAAGAACGCTGTCTTCACACAGGTAGTGGGGGGGATGAGTGTGTTGGGGAGATGAGTGTGTTGGGGAGATGAGTGTGTTGGGGAGATGAGTGTGTGGGGGAGATGAGTGTGTGGGGGAGATGAGTGTGTGGGGGAGATGTGTGGTTTGGGGAGATGAGTGTGTTGGGGAGATGAGTGGGTTGGGGAGATGAGGTGTTGGGGGAGATGAGGTGTGGGGGAGATGAGTGTGTGGGGGAGATGAGTGTGTGGGGGAGATGTGTGTCTTTGGGGGAGATGGTGTATTGGGGAGATGAGTTGTTGGGGAGATGGTGGTGGGGGAGATGTGTGTGTTGGGGAGATGAGTGTGTGGGGGAGATGAGTGTGTGGGGGAGATGAGTGTGTTGGGGGGAGATGAGTGTGTTGGGGGAGATGAGTGTGTTGGGGAGATGAGTGTGTTGGGGAGATGAGTGTGTTGGGGGATGATGGGGAGATGAGTGTGTGGGGAGATGAGTGTGTTGGGGAGATGAGGTGTGTTGGGGAGATGAGTGTGTTGGGGAGATGAGTGTGTTGGGGAGATGAGTGTGTTGGGGAGATGAGTGTGTGGGGAGATGAGTGTGTTGGGGAGATGAGTGTGTTGGGGAGATGAGGTGGTTGGGGAGATGAGTGTGTTGGGGAGATGGTGTGGGTGTGTGGGGGAGATGTGTGTGTTGGGGAGATGAGTGTGTTGGGGAGATGGTGTGTTGGGGAGTGGGGTGGTTGGGGAGATTGTGTGTGTGGGGAGATGAGTGTGTTGGGGGAGATGGTGTGTGTGGGGGAGATGTGTGTGTGGGGAGATGAGTGTGTGGGGAGATGAGTGTGTGGGGGAGATGAGTGTGTGGGGGAGATGTGTGTGTGTGGGGGAGATGTGTGTGTTGGGGAGATGAGTGTGTTGGGGAGATGAGTGTGTTGGGGAGATGAGTGTGTGGGGGAGATGAGTGTGGTGGGGGAGATGAGTGTGTGGGGGGAGATGTGTGTATTGGGGGAGATGAGTGTGTTGGGGAGATGAGTGTGTTGGGGAGATGAGTGGTGTTGGGGAGATGAGTGTGTTGGGGAGATGAGTGTGTTGGGGAGATGTGTGTGTTGGGGAGATGAGTGTGTTGGGGAGATGAGTGTGTGGGGAGATGAGTGTGTTGGGGAGATGAGTGTGTGGGGGAGATGTGTGTGTTGGGGAGATGAGTGTGTGGTGTGTGTTGGGGGATGACGTGTGGTGGGGAGATGAGTGTGTGGGGAGATGAGTGTGTTGGGGAGATGAGTGGGTTGGGGGAGATGTGTGTTGGGGAGATGGTGTGTGTGGTGTTGGGAGATGGTGGTGTTGGGGAGATGAGTGGGTTGGGAGATGAGTGTGTGTGTGGGGTGAGTGTGTGGGGGTGGGGAGATGAGTGTGTGGGGGAGATGAGTGTGTGGGGGAGATGAGTGTGTGGGGAGATGTGGTGTGGGGGAGATGAGTGTGTGGGGGAGATGTGTGGTGTGGGGGAGATGAGTGTGTGGGGAGATGTGTGTGTGGGGGAGAGTGAGTGTGTGGGGAGATGTGTTGGGTGAGTGTGGGGGAGATGAGTGTGTGTTGGGGAGATGTGTGTGTGGGGGAGATGAGGTGTGTGGGTGTGTTGGGGGAGATGAGTGTGTTGGGGAAGTGAGTGTGTTGGGGAGATGAGTGTGTGGGGAGATGAGTGTGGTTGGGGAGATGAGTGTGGTGGGGAGATGAGTGTGTGGGGGGAGGTGAGATGTGTGTGTGGGGAGATGGTGTGTTGGGGAGATGAGTGTGTGGGGGGAGATGTGTGTGTGGGGAGATGAGTGTGTGGGGGAGATGAGTGTGTGTGGGAGATGTGTGTGGGGGAGATGAGTGTGGGGGTGTGTGTTGGGGGGATGTGTGTGTTGGGGAGATGAGTGTGTTGGGGAGATGAGTGTGTTGGGGAGATGAGTGTGTGTTGGGGAGATGAGTGTGGGGGGGAGATGAGTGTGTGGGGAGAGATGAGTGTGTGGGGTTGGAGAGAGTGGTGTTGGGGAGATGGTGTTGTGGGGTTGGGGGAGATGAGTGTGTGGGGGAGATGAGTGTGTGGGGGAGATGAGTGTGTGGGGGGAGATGAGTGGTGTGGGGGGAGATGAGTGTGTTGGGGGGAGATGGGTGTGTGGGGGGGGAGATGGTGTGTGTGTTGGGGAGATGAGTGTGTGGGGGGGAGATGGTGTGTGTTGGGGAGATGAGTGTGGGTTGGGGAGATGGTGTGGTGTTGGGGAGATGGAGTGTGTTGGGGGATGAGTGGTGTGTGGGGAGAGGTGTGGGTGTTGGGGAGATGGTGGGGTGTGGTGGGGGAGATGTGTGTGTGTGGGGGAGATGAGTGTGTGTGTGGGGGGAGGTGGTGGTTGGGGGGAGTGTGGTGTGGGGGGAGATGTGGTGGTGGGGGAGAGTGTGTGTGTGTGTGTTGGGGGATGAGGGTGGTTGTGGGGAGATGAGTGGTGTGGGGGGGGAGATGGTGTGTGGTGTGTGTGTTGGGGAGATGTGTGTGTGGGTGGTGTGGTGGGGTGTGGTGTGTGTGGTGTGGGGATGTGTGTGTGGTGGGGGTGTTGGGGGAGATGGTGGGGTGTGTGTGTGTGGTGGGGAGATGAGTGTGTGTGTGTGGTTGGGGGTGGTGTGGTGGTGTGGGGAGATGAGTGTGGTGTGGGTGTGGTGGGGTGGTGTGTGTGTGTGTGTGGGGGTGAGTGTGTGTGGGTGTGGGTTGGGGGGGATGAGTGTGGGTGG
Source organism: Coregonus sp. 'balchen' (assembly GCA_902810595.1). Classification (NCBI taxonomy): domain Eukaryota; kingdom Metazoa; phylum Chordata; class Actinopteri; order Salmoniformes; family Salmonidae; genus Coregonus; species Coregonus sp. 'balchen'. The sequence goes on along the minus strand of LR778273.1, from coordinate 49,797,896 downwards.
TGTGTGGGTGGGGGAGATGGTGTGTGTTGGTGGGGGGATGAGGGGGTGTTGGGGAGATGGTGGGGGTGGTGTGTGGGGAGATGGGTGGGTGCTAGGGGGGGGTGGAGGGGTGGAGAGGTGGGGGGGGGGGGGGGGGGGGGGGGGGGGGGGTGGGGGGGGGGGGGTGGGGGGGGGGGGGGGGGGGGGGGGGGGGGGTGGGGGGGAGGAGGGGGGGGGGGGGGGGGAGGGGGGGGGGGGAGAGGGGGGGGTGGGGGGGGGGGGGGGAGAGGGGGGGGGGGGTGGGGGGGGGTGGGTGGGGGGTGGGTGGTGGGGGGGGTGTGGGGTGGGGTTGGAGTGTGGGGGGGGTGGTGGTGTGGTGTGGGGGTGTGGTGGGTGGGGGTGGGTGGGGGGGGAGATGAGTGTTGTGTTGGGTTTGGTGGGGGTGAGATGTGTTTGTGGTTGGGGGGTGTTTTGTGTGTGGTTTGTATGGGGTGGGTGGGGTGTTGTTGTGTTTGGGGAATAGTGTATAGATTGGTGGTTAACCCAGAGTCGGTGACCGAAATTTGAGTTTTGCTAAGGACTGTTTTCTCTCGCTTTTTGCCCATTCCCGCATTCTAGAATGATTTCTCTTTTTATAATAAGCCTTACCTAACAGACTTCCAAGTTGTCAGGAAAATAAACCAGCAATGAATATGATGTTGTTGTTGATCAGATGGCCAGCGCGCTATGACCAGTGGTGGGAGTGTAAATTCATAGCGGAGGGCATCATTGACCAAGGCGGTGGCTTTAGAGACAGTCTGGCAGACATGTCTGAAGAGCTGTGTCCCAGTTCAGCTGAATGTCTTCTGCCCTTACCCTTCTTCACCAGGACATCTAACCAGGTAACTAACCCTAACCTCTACCTCCTTTACAACTAACCAGGTAACTAACCCTAACCTCTGCCTTCTTTACAACTAACCAGGTAACTAACCCTAACCTCTACCTCCTTTACAACTAACCAGGTAACTAACCCTAACCTCTACCTCCTTTACAACTAACCAGGTAATGAATCCTACTACTGTTCTCTCCAGCCCAGACCCATTTTTACCCATGTGGGTTCAATACTGAAATATGAGGATTCATTGTTTTCGTACTTTGCTAAATGTTTGTTATTTGGAAGAAGTGGTGTCAACTGAAACCAGGGGAAGTCTAGTAGTGAAACCAGGGGAAGGTTAGTTACAACCAGGGGAAGGTTAGTTACAACCAGGGGAAGGTTAGTTACAACCAGGGGAAGGCTAGTATTACAACCAGGGGAAGGCTAGTATTACAACCAGGGGAAGGCTAGTTACAACCAGGGGAATGTTAGTAGTGAAACCAGGGGAAGGTTAGTAGTACAACCAGGGGAAGGCTAGTAGTACAACCAGGGGAAGGCTAGTAGTACAACCAGGGGAAGGTTAGTTACAACCAGGGGAAGGCTAGTAGTACAACCAGGGGAAGGTTAGTAGTACAACCAGGGGAAGGCTAGTAGTACAACCAGGGGAAGTTTAGTTACAACCAGGGGAAGGCTAGTATTACAACCAGGGGAAGGTTAGTAGTACAACCAGGGGAAGGCTAGTAGTGAAACCAGGGGAAGGTTAGTAGTACAACCAGGGGAAGGCTAGTAGTGAAACCAGGGGAAGGTTAGTTACAACCAGGGGAAGGCTAGTAGTGAAACCAGGGGAAGGTTAGTAGTACAACCAGGGGAAGGCTAGTAGTGAAACCAGGGGAAGGTTAGTAGTACAACCAGGGGAAGGCTAGTAGTACAACCAGGGGAAGGTTAGTTACAACCAGGGGAAGGCTAGTAGTGAAACCAGGGGAAGGTTAGTTACAACCAGGGGAAGGCTAGTAGTGAAACCAGGGGAAGGTTAGTTACAACCAGGGGAAGGTTGGTTACAACCAGGGGAAGGCTAGTAGTACAACCAGGGGAAGGTTAGTAGTGAAACCAGGGGAAGTTTAGTTACAACCAGGGGAAGGCTAGTAGTGAAACCAGGGGAAGGCTAGTAGTACAACCAGGGGAAGGCTAGTAGTGAAACCAGGGGAATGCTAGTAATACAACCAGGGGAATGTTAGTAGTGAAACCAGGGGAAGGCTAGTATTACAACCAGGGGAAGGTTAGTAGTACAACCAGGGGAAGGCTAGTAGTACAACCAGGGGAAGATTAGTTACAACCAGGGGAAGGCTAATATTACAACAAGGGGAAGGTTAGTTACAACCAGGGGAAGGCTAGTAGTGAAACCAGGGGAAGGCTAGTAGTGAAACCAGGGGAAGGCTAGTAGTGAAACCAGGGGAAGGCTAGTAGTACAACCAGGGGAAGGCTAGTAGTGAAACCAGGGGAAGGCTAGTAGTACAACCAGGGGAAGGCTAGTAGTACAACCAGGGGAAGGTTAGTAGTACAACCAGGGGAAGGTTAGTAGTGAAACCAGGGGAAGGCTAGTAGTGAAACCAGGGGAAGGCTAGTAGTGAAACCAGGGGAAGGCTAGTAGTGAAACCAGGGGAAGGCTAGTAGTGAAACCAGGGGAAGGCTAGTAGTGAAACCAGGGGAAGGCTAGTAGTACAACCAGGGGAAGGTTAGTAGTGAAACCAGGGGAAGGTTAGTAGTGAAACCAGGGGAAGGCTAGTATTACAACCAGGGGAAGGTTAGTAGGACCACCAGGGGAAGGTTAGTAGTACAACCAGGGGAAGGTTAGTAGTACAACCAGGGGAAGGTTAGTAGTACAACCAGGGGAAGGCTAGTAGTGAAACCAGGGGAAGGCTAGTAGTGAAACCATGGGAAGGCTAGTATTACAACCAGGGGAAGGCTAGTAGTGAAACCATGGGAAGGCTAGTAGTGAAACCAGGGGAAGGCTAGTAGTGAAACCAGGGGAAGGCTAGTATTACAACCAGGGGAAGGCTAGTAGTGAAACCAGGGGAAGGCTAGTAGTGAAACCAGGGGAAGGCTAGTAGTGAAACCAGGGGAAGGCTAGTAGTACAACCAGGGGAAGGTTAGTAGTGAAACCAGGGGAAGGTTAGTAGTGAAACCAGGGGAAGGCTAGTATTACAACCAGGGGAAGGTTAGTAGTACAACCAGGGGAAGGTTAGTAGTACAACCAGGGGAAGGTTAGTAGTACAACCAGGGGAAGGTTAGTAGTACAACCAGGGGAAGGCTAGTAGTGAAACCAGGGGAAGGCTAGTATTACAACCAGGGGAAGGTTAGTAGTACAACCAGGGGAAGGTTAGTAGTGAAACCAGGGGAAGGCTAGTAGTGAAACCAGGGGAAGGCTAGTAGTGAAACCAGGGGAAGGCTAGTAGTGAAACCAGGGGAAGGCTAGTAGTGAAACCAGGGGAAGGCTAGTAGTGAAACCAGGGGAAGGCTAGTAGTGAAACCAGGGGAAGGCTAGTAGTGAAACCAGGGGAAGGTTAGTAGTACAACCAGGGGAAGGCTAGTATTACAACCAGGGGAAGGCTAGTAGTGAAACCAGGGGAAGGCTAGTAGTGAAACCAGGGGAAGGCTAGTAGTGAAACCAGGGGAAGGCTAGTAGTGAAACCAGGGGAAGGCTAGTAGTGAAACCAGGGGAAGGCTAGTAGTGAAACCAGGGGAAGGCTAGTATTACAACCAGGGGAAGGCTAGTAGGACCACCAGGGGAAGGTTAGTAGTACAACCAGGGGAAGGCTAGTAGTGAAACCAGGGGAAGGCTAGTATTACAACCAGGGGAAGGTTAGTTACAACCAGGGGAAGGCTAGTATTACAACCAGGGGAAGGCTAGTATTACAACCAGGGGAAGGTTAGTAGTACAACCAGGGGAAGGTTAGTAGTACAACCAGGGGAAGGCTAGTTACAACCAGGGGAAGGCTAGTAGTGAAACCAGGGGAAGGCTAGTAGTGAAACCAGGGGAAGGCTAGTATTACAACCAGGGGAAGGCTAGTATTACAACCAGGGGAAGGCTAGTATTACAACCAGGGGAAGGCTAGTATTACAACCAGGGGAAGGCTAATAGTGAAACCAGGGGAAGGTTAGTAGTACAACCAGGGGAAGGTTAGTAGTACATGATCTTCAGTTAGTTTTCTGCTCCCAGGGAACCGGTGAGGCCAGAGACCACTATGTTCCCAACCCGTCCTGCAGAGAGTTCCACAAGTTTGAGTGGATCGGACAGCTGATGGGAGCCGCTCTCCGAGGAAAGGACTTCCTGGTGCTGGCTCTGCCTGGTCTGGTGTGGAAACAGTTAACAGGGGAGGCAGTGAGCTGGAGCAAAGACTTCCCTGCTGTTGACTCTGTCCTGGTGAGCACTGCCCTGCCCTGTTGTCACGTCTACAACTTTCACAACATCATAACTGACTTGAGGGTAAATCATACATTGAGGTGAAAGATAAAACTGTGAAAATGGCAGAACTCAAGTTAGGATTCAGTCCACAAACCTTTTCAGCCTGAAGCTTGTATCTGTTCTATAGGCGATACAATCACTAGTTGCAATATTCTGACAATGCATTGGATAATGTGATTCCCGACGTCTGTTTTTAAAATGTTAGTTAGTTTGCTCACTGCTTCTGTCCTATGTTACTCTCCTCTGTGTCTCTATAGGTGAAGCTGCTGGAGGCGATGGAGGTAATGGACCAGGAGACATTTGACTTTAAGTTCGGAGAGGAGCTGGTGTACACCACCTTGCTGAGTGACGGCAGACTGGTAGAGCTGCTACCAGGGGGCAGCAACCAGGTGGTACGGTACCGTGACCGCAGGGAGTTCATTCACCTGGTACAGAAGGCACGTCTGGAGGAGAGCAGACACCAGGTGGGACGGGGGGGGCTGATGAGAGTGTTGACCTGCCCTCATGCAGGTCTGGGTTGGCTTGTGTGGAGGGAGATGGTGTCTCACCATAAAGTGTGTGTTTTGTGTTCCAGATCTGTGCCATGCAGGCGGGGCTGGTGAAGGTCGTCCCCCAGGCAGTGTTGGATCTGCTGACCTGGCAGGAAGTGGAGAAGAGAGTTTGCGGAGACCCAGAGATCACCGTGGAGGCACTCAAACGACTCAGTGAGTAATCAAGACGGACCTTGAATGTGGTTGAAGAGGGCCAGGCTGTAGTCCCCTCGCCACATTAGGTGGATATTAACCCATAGTGTTGTCTCTCACCACATTAGGTGGATATTAACCCATAGTGTTGTCTCTCACCACATTAGGTGGATATTAACCCATAGTGTTGTCTCTCACCACATTAGGTGGATATTAAACCATAGTGTTGTCTCTCACCACATTAGGTGGATATTAACCCATAGTGTTGTCTCTCACCACATTAGGTGGATATTAACCCATAGTGTTGTCTCTCACCACATTAGGTTGATATTAACCCATAGTGTTGTCTCTCACCACATTAGGTTGATATTAACCCATAGTGTTGTCTCTCACCACATTAGGTTGATATTAACCCATAGTGTTGTCTCTCACCACATTAGGTTGATATTAACCCATAGTGTTGTCTCTCACCACATTAGGTTGATATTAAACCATAGTGTTGTCTCTCACCACATTAGGTTGATATTAACCCATAGTGTTGTCTCTCACCACATTAGGTGGATATTAACCCATAGTGTTGTCTCTCACCACATTAGGTTGATATTAACCCATAGTGTTGTCTCTCACCACATTAGGTTGATATTAACCCATAGTGTTGTCTCTCACCACATTAGGTTGATATTAACCCATAGTGTTGTCTCTCACCACATTAGGTTGATATTAACCCATAGTGTTGTCTCTCACCACATTAGGTTGATATTAACCCATAGTGTTGTCTCTCACCACATTAGGTTGATATTAACCCATAGTGTTGTCTCTCACCACATTAGGTGGATATTAACCCATAGTGTTGTCTCTCACCACATTAGGTGGATATTAACCCATAGTGCTGTCTCTCACCACATTAGGTTGATATTAAACCATAGTGTTGTCTCTCTCCCACTTAGGTTGATATAACACCATAGGTTCTGTCTCTCACCACATAGGTGGTATTAACCATCTGTTTCTCTCCCTCCATTAGGTGGATATTACCCATAGTTTGTCTCTCACCACATTATGTGGATTTACCCCTGTCTTTCTTCACCACAGTAGGTTTGATATTACAAGTAGGTTCTTTTCTCTCCCTACAGCTCGATAGAGGGACTTGGACGCAACTGATGTAGGGTACAAGTACTGTGGAAGCTTCATGAACTCACTTAACGGTCAGTTAAAACAGTCTTCTTTCTCTCTCTCTCTTGCCTTTCCGTCTTCTGTCCTTCAATTCTCTTTTCTATCACTACAGTGACGCTTATGCATCGCTCTTGTGTCTTCAAAGGACCGCAGAGCCGATTCTGAGGTTTGTGACGGGGAGAGTCGTTCTGCTGCCCATTTAACATCTTCCCTGACAAACAAGGGTACGTTAGTAGGACGCATTATAATGTACGCTAGTAGGACGCATTATAACGTACGTTAGTAGGACGCATTATAACGTACGTTAGTAGGGCACATTATAACGTACGTTAGTAGGACGCATTATAACGTACGTTAGTAGGACGCATTATAATGTACGTTAGTAGGGCACATTATAACGTACGTTAGTAGGATGCATTATAATGTACGTTAGTAGGACGCATTATAACGTACGTTAGTAGGACGCATTATAATGTACGTTAGTAGGATGCATTATAACGTACGTTAGTAGGACGCATTATAGCGTACGTTAGTAGGACGCATTATAATGTACGTTAGTAGGATGCATTATAACGTACGTTAGTAGGACGCATTATAATGTACGTTAGTAGGACGCATTATAACGTACGTTAGTAGGATGCATTATAACGTACGTTAGTAGGATGCATTATAACGTACGTTAGTAGGACGCATTATAACGTACGTTAGTAGGACGCATTATAACGTACGTTAGTAGGACGCATTATAACGTACGTTAGTAGGATGCATTATAACGTACGTTAGTAGGACGCATTATAACGTACGTTAGTAGGATGCATTATAACGTACGTTAGTAGGACGCATTATAACGTATGTTAGTAGGACGCATTATAACGTACGTTAGTAGGACGCATTATAACGTACGTTAGTAGGACGCATTATAACGTACGTTAGTAGGACGCATTATAACGTACGTTAGTAGGAAGCATTATAACGTACGTTAGTAGGACGCATTATAACGTACGTTAGTAGGACGCATTATAACGTACGTTAGTAGGACGCATTATAACGTACGTTAGTAGGACGCATTATAACGTACGTTAGTAGGATGCATTATAACGTACGTTAGTAGGACGCATTATAATGTACGTTAGTAGGACGCATTATAACGTACGTTAGTAGGACGCATTATAACGTACATTAGTAGGACACAATCCCAAAGCAAATACCTTATAAGATACTGCTCTTATGGCTGATGTTACTGCACTTTTTACAACGTCTTTGGTTTCCCTTCCCTCCAGCTCTGAGACTACAGATGCATTGCCACAGTCCTCCACCTGCTCCAGTACTCTGTATCTACCCAACTACCCCAGGTGAGTCCTAATGGCAATTCTCTCTACTGTTATCAGAATACTTACAAGATAACCCACTTATCTTTGGTTCCATATAACGGAGATTGTAGATGTGAAATTTCAATGGTTGTACTCTTCCACATTCTCTAGTAAGATTTACATTTGACATTTTAGTCATTTAGCAGACGCTCTTATCCAGAGCGACTTACAGGAGCAATTAGGGTTAAGTGCCTTGCTCAAGGGCACATCGACAGATTTTTCACCTAGTCGGCTCGGGGATTAGAACCTTTCGGTTACTGGCACAACGCTCTTAACCACTGAGCTACCTTCCACATTTTCAAGCTCATGAAATAATACTTAAGTATCTAATTCCCTAACTTTGTGTGTCCCTGCAGTGCGAAGGTGTGTGAGGACAAGCTGCGCTACGCTGCCTACAACTGTGTTGCCATCGACACTGACATGAGTCCCTGGGAGGAGTGACCACGCCCCCCCCTGCCACGCCCATATAGCAGTTTTATGCCACGCCCACCTGTATTTATGCAGCGTTTATAACAAGTGGGGGGAAAAAAAATAGTACTTGTAAATTGGGAGCAACAAGTTGTGTGCATACATGTGCTTTGAACTTGTTGAGAACGCTGATTGGCTAATGGCATGAAGGCAGCGTTAGCATCACTTTCAGGAGCTGCTGCCAAGCTTGCTATCATGTACACCATATCTACACTGCTGCCAAGCTTGCTATCATGTACACCATATCTACACCGTTGCCAAGCTTGCTGTCATGTACACCATATCTACACCGTAGCCGAGCTTGCTATCATGTACACCATATCTACACCGTTGCCAAGCTTGCTATCATGTACACCATATCTACACCGTAGCCAACCTATTACAGCTGTACTGTACATAATAAACTAATATGAGGAAATATAATAATCATGACTTCTGATGTTGTTTTATGTCACCTCATAATATGGGGAATATTCCAATGTATGACCCTGAAAAAAAGAGAAAAAAAAAAGGTTACGATTTTATGTTTTCTTAAATGTGAAGAGTTACTTGCAGCACAAGTCTTTATTGGAATAGTAAGAATTGTCTAACCTTTTCACACACTGAAGCCATATATGAGGCCTACAGGCAAAGATTCACAACAATTTATGGGAGATGGTGAGAATGAGAGCAATTAAACTGTAGATTAGATGTCACTTTACCACTACTTACATGTACTAATTACCTCGACTAACCTGTACCCCCACACATTGACTCAGTACCGGTACCCCCTGCATGTAGCCTCATTGTTATTTGATTGTGTCATTAAAAAAAAAAAGTATTACTTTAGTTTATTTAGTAAATAATTTCTTAACTCTATTTTCTTAACTGCATTGTTGGTTAAGGGCTGTAAGTAAAGCATTTCACGGTAAGGTCTACACCTGTTGGATTCGGCGCATGTGACAAATAAAATTTCATTTGATGAGTTTAGTCACATGCACAGGGTAATCGCGGTGTACAGTGAAATTCTTAAACTCCAACAGTGCAGGTCCAAAAATGTGAGTACTGTCAAAAGTAATGAAACGTCCCCCTGTGGACAGTTTCCCAGCCTCCAAAATGCAATTTTAGTTCCCTACATGTATAAATCTATGCAGTACTCATTTTGGGGGCTTTCACGTTTATCCCGGTTGGTGTCACAAATCACACACGGATGGCGGAAGTCAACGTTTCAGTTTGCGCGCATGTATTTCGAGAGTTCTCGTACAATCTCGCGATATCTGACACCGTCAAACCTCCCCATGAGCCTTTGCGCGTCCTCTTTCTAGCCGGCGCCTGAGAATGGGTAAGTGTTTTCATCCTCGGGTCGCTGCGAGAATCCTTGTCCATCAGTTGTTTTACATCAGGAATATAACAATAATGGTTTGGCAGGTAACATTTTATTTGAATATCTACGGGTATGTTGTTAAATTACGCCAATATCCCCCGTAGATTATTTTTCCGCTGAATTATTGTAAAATGATGTCTGACATGTTACAAGATGGCGGCTCTCATGGGCTAGTCTACTTGACTTGCAAATATTTCTCAAATTGCACTGTCGCTTGTATTAATATTTTCCAAGTTTAGTCTATCTTCTCAGACCTAATATACATTGCTCTGTTACATTTTGTTTTGGTAGAAATTTTGCTGGAAGGTATTCCTCGTTAGTTAGCGATGTTGTAAGCTAGCGATAGGCCTTTGGAAAAGTGTTGTCCGTTTTCTCAATTTAGTACGTTAACTAATTAATCTATTTTGCTATATTGACTAAATCAGTGAATGTTTACGAAGAAAATGCTTGTTCAGTGACTGAACGGGCTACTCTTTCTCGTTAATACTATGTCGATGTTGGCCAATGGTTACTCACAACCACGCTAGCTCAGGCGGCGGACGCGCTAACAATGTGTACCCCGCTAGGTAGTGGTGCACTCCGCTCGGAGAAGCTGTGTGCTTGAGTGAATATGATGACCAATAGGTTTCCGAGATTACTGTGCGGATAACCACCTTGGAGAACTGACACTCGCAAGCACAATGGCTTCCAATTGGCGTGAGTGTTTTTTTTGTAGAGTTTGCTCCTCTCTCACTAGTGTCTTGCCTCTGTTTCTGTGTCCCCAGGTATCTCTAGGGACAACTGGCATAAACGCCGCAAGACCGGCGGCAAACGCAAGCCCTACCACAAGAAGAGGAAGTATGAGCTGGGTCGTCCCCCTGCGAACACCAAGGTAAAGAAGACACGCAGACCACGTGTAGTGGTATTGTGGACAGAAGCTAGTAAAATGCGAGGGTTGATTGTTTGTGGTGTGGATGATTAGAAATTGACCATAGGTAGGTCTGTTTTGACCGTTTTGGTTCAAAGTTTTAGGACCTACCAATGACCCGGACTGTCATAGTTACACTGACACACTTATGCCAAACAATGGGACACATGTGGCCACTTTGGTATCCCATTTAATGCAATGAATTCACCTTTGGTTTGGTTTCTACTGCTCTTGTCCTAGATCGGACCTCGCCGTATTCACACGGTGAGGACCCGTGGTGGCAACAAGAAGTACCGTGCTCTGAGGGTCGACGTGGGAAACTTCTCCTGGGGCTCTGAGTGTAAGTCTCCACACAGTCGTTCTGTTATGGATATCAGCTGTACACAAGTTAAATCTGTAAGGGAGTAGTGAGTCTTTCCATGAAGATATCCATGTCCAGTTCTGCTACTGAATGTTTGTGATGCTATTCGTGACTCTGAGAAAGACTAGCTAGATTCACCCATGAAACTAAATGTTTGAGAACTCAATTAATTTCACTTGATTTAATACGTACAGGTGTGCATTTGGCAATAATGCAACTTTTGAAATGTAGTTAACTATACTGAAAGAATATGAACGCAACAGGTAAATATTTTCCAGAGTTAGTTCAATAAAGGAAAAGGGTCAATCGAAATTAATTAGGCTGTAATCTATGGATGCTACGACTGGGAATACAGATACCTTAAAAGGTAGGGCCAGGATCAGAACCAGTCAGTATCTGGTGTGACCGTTTGCCTCATGCAGCGCGACACTTCTCCTTCGCATAGAGTTGATCAGGCTGAGTGTGGCCTGTGGAATGTTTTCCCACTCAAAGTTGCTGGTTGTTGGCGGGAACTGGAACGTGCAGTTGTACACATCCCGAACATGGGAAATGGGTGATGTCTGAGTATACAGGCCATGAAAGAACTGGGACGTTTTCAGCTTCCAGGAATTGTGTACAGATCCTTACAACATTGGGCCATAGCAGAGGGAATTCTGGGTGCAGCACCGCCTTAAAAAAACCTGGAGAGAAAATACAAATACATATTTTTTGGGATAAATATTTTTCCCACAAGAAGTGCGCTGGGCCTTTACTAGTCTTGTATTAGCAGACCAATATAGCCTTCTGTGGGGGGGGAGATTACAGCGCAGCAATATATCGGTTTATTGCGTAAATCATGCATGCATTGGATTGCAATGCTGGTGTGGTAAAATAATCTGGTCCAATTTTAATGAGTTACAGTGTTGGCGAATACTCAATGGAAAATAGAGGAACGAAGTCTCCATGGGCCGTTATTACCCTGTAATTGGATGGTTGCATTTTGGCTTCCAGGTGGATGAACACATGCAGCAGACCGACCCAGATCTGACTTGCAGTGGTTTACTGCTGTTTCTTTTAGATGAGGGAGCGCAAATAAAATATTTATGTCATTTCTTCAATCAAGGTCTGTACCGACAGGCTCTCAACCCTGTTCCTGGAGCACTACTGTCCTGCAGGGTTTCACTCCAACCCTAGTTGTAACTAATCCCACTAATCTTATACACATATAATTATTAGAATCAGGTGTGCTAGATTAGGGTTGGAATGAGAACCTACAGGATGGTAGCTCTCCAGGAACAGGGTTGGAATGAGAACCTACATTTTGAGGTTTTGTTTTGTTATACCCTCAAACAGTTAGTTTGACATACCCATAGTCCAGCACTGTCAGTCATGAATTATAATCACATTTGACCAGTGAAACTGCATCTGCATGCCAAACATGCGATTTTGATCAGTTTCATGAGAATAGCCGATGCATTTCAATCTTCCTTGAATTAATGTTTCGTGAGCAAATTGGAGTAGATGTTAACTAATAGCCTTTTATATTTTGTTTCAGGCAAGGCGTACAGTGCATTCGGGAAGTATTCAGACCCAATCACCGCCTTGTTCTAAAATGGGTTAATACAGAAACTTGTCCTCAATCTATGCACTATGCCCCCTAATGAAAAAGATCAAAACAGGTTTAGAAATTTTAGCAAATCTTTTTAAAATAACATCATATTTACTTAACTATTCAGACCCTTTAATCAGTACTTTGTTGAAGTACCATTGGCAGCGATTACAGCCTTGAGTCTTCTTGCGTATGACGCTACAAGCTTGGCACACCTGTATTTGGGGGAGTTTCTCCCATTCTTCTCTGCAGATCCCCTCAAGGCCTTTATTAGACATAATTACTCCTCTTCACCCACACTGGTTGTGTGGCCGGTTGGACGTACTGCCATATTATGTAAAGCGCCGTTGGAGGCGGCTTATGGTAGAGAAATGAACATTAAATTCTCTTGGAACATCTTTGGTGGACATTCCTGCAGTAAACATGCCAACTGCATGCTCCTTCAGCTTGAGACGTCTGTGGCGTTTCAAAGTGGTATCTTATTATCTTATCTATATGTCAGGTGGATGGATTATTTTGGCAAAGGAGGAAATGCTCACTAACAGGGATGTAAACAAATGTGTGCATACAATGAGAGAAATAAGCTTTGTGCGTATTGAACATTTGGGATTTTTACTGTTAGATCATTAAACATGGGACCAACACTTTACATGTTGCGTTTATATTTTTGTTCAGTGTAGTTTTTGCAGTATACAGATGTACATTTGGCCATTTGAAAGCTACTTAAACACTAATGTTCCTGTGTTTTTTTTATTTTACAGGCTGTACTTGAAACCATGTTTCATAACTAAAGTAATTTCACCACTACACGCACAGGTGGGGAAAGTAGGTATTTGACACGTCTTGTGTTCATTCTACAGGCTGCACTCGTAAGACCAGGATCATTGATGTGGTGTACAACGCCTCCAACAATGAGCTGGTGAGAACCAAGACCTTGGTGAAGAACTGCATCGTCCTCGTGGACAGCCTGCCCTACAGGCAGTGGTACGAGGCCCACTTCGCCACTCCTCTGGGGCGCAAGAAAGGAGCCAAGCTGGTACGTATGTTCTGGCCCGTGTAGCTCAGTTGGTAGAGCATGGCGCTTGCAACGCCAGGGTTGTGGGTTCGTTTCCCACGGGGGGCCAGTTGGTAGAGCATGGCGCTTGCAACGCCAGGGTTGTGGGTTTGTTTCCCACGGGGGGCCAGTTGGTAGAGCATGGCACTTGCAACGCCAGGGTTGTGGGTTCGTTTCCCACGGGGGGCCAGGTGGTAGAGCATGGCACTTGCAACGCCAGGGTTGAGGGTTCGTTTCCCACGGGGGGCCAGTTGGTAGAGCATGGCACTTGCAACGCCAGGGTTGTGGGTTCGTTTCCCACGGGGGGCCAGTTGGTAGATCATGGCGCTTGCAACGCCAGGGTTGTGGGTTCGTTTCCCACGGGGGGCCAGTTGGTAGAGCATGGCGCTTGCAACGCCAGGGTTGAGGGTTCGTTTCCCACGGGGGGCCAGTTGGTAGAGCATGGCGCTTGCAACGCCAGGGTTGTGGGTTCGTTTCCCATGGTGGGCCAGGTGGTAGAGCATGGCGCTTGCAACGCCAGAGTTGTGGGTTCGTTTCCCACGGTGGGCCAGGTGGTAGAGCATGGCGCTTGCAACGCCAGGGTTGTGGGTTCGTTTCCCACGGGGGGCCAGTATGAAAATGTATGCACTCACTTAACTGTAAGTTGCTCGGGATAAGAGCATCTGCTAAAATGACTAAAGTGTACTAAAAGTCTCAAATGGTGTGCACTAGTTTTGGTACATACTATACTGAAAAAAATATATAAATGCAACATGTAAAGTGTTGGTCCCATGTTCAATGATCTAACAGTAAAAAAAAAAAAAAAAATCCCGACCATTTTCCAGACTCACTAAAACCTTATTTATCTCGTGTGCACATTTGTTTACATCCCTGTTGGTGAGCATTCTTTTTTGCCAAGATAATCCATCCACCTGACAGGTGTGGCATATCAAGAAGCTGATTAAACAGCATGATCATTACACAGGTGCACCTTGTGCTGGGGACAATAAAGGCCACTTTAAAATGTGCAGTTTTGTCACAACACAATGCCACAGATGTCTCAAGTTGAGGGAGCGTCCAATTGGCATGCTGACTGCAGGAATGTCCACCTGAGCTGTTGACAGAGAATTGAATGTTAATTTCTCTACCATAAGCCACCTCCATCATTTTTTGGGTATCTGTGACCAACGGATGCATATCTGTATTCTCAGTCATGTGAAATCCATAGATTAGGGCCTGATGAATTTATTTCAATTGACTGATATTAACTGACTTAAATGTGCACTACCTTTGGCCGGAGCTTCTGCTGGTATCTACTACAACCACTCAACAATCTAAATTAAATAATAATAATATGCCATTTAGCAGACGCTTTTATCCAAAGCGACTTACAGTCATGCGTGCATACATCTTTGTGTATGGGTGGTCCCGGGGATCGAACCCACTACCCTGTCGTTACAAGCGCCGTGCTCTACCAGCTGAGCTACAGAGGACCACAATCTGTGTCCCAAATTGCTCCCTAATGTAGAGCACTACATTTTAGTCATTTAGCAGACACTCTTTATCACGCTACTTGTGACTTAGTCAACAACCGACGGCTAAGTCCCAAAGCTGCTACTCTGTTCCCTTCACTTTCTGTGTGAAACATTGTAGTCAATATGTAGATTTTTAGAATCTCTGGTCTTTCTATGAAGATACCTTTGTCCAGTTCTGCTACTGAATGACTGTGATTGATATTAGTGACTCTGAGAACGACCTTGGGTTTTATTACCAGACAACTGAGTGACACTAAATGTACTGGAGAATGGGACATTTTTTTGATTTTGTAGCTAAATTACGTGTTATCAGCAGGCCAGGGGTTAACCATCGTTAGTTGATCAGTTCATTCACACAGCAGGTATAAACAGTGCAGTGAAATGTTTTCTTGCAGACTCAACAGTGCAATACAAAAAAATGTATTTGAAATTGTGCCATTGGTGCCCATCATTAATCGCCTAATGTCTTTATTCCCTGTGTTAGACTCCCGAGGAGGAGGAGGTGATTAACAAGAAGAGGTCGAAGAAGATCCAGAAGAAGTTTGACGAGCGCAAGAAGAACTGCAAGATCAGCTCTCTCCTTGAGGAACAGTTCATGCAGGGGAAGCTCCTCGGTGAGTCTACAAGCTCTGCTGTGTTTAGTCCCAGAGTAGGATCAGGGACGACTTGGATCTCTTCTGAAAGGCTTGATACACGCTCCAGGTTACTACAGTGTTCTTCCATCCATATCCTGGGACTCAGACTTGTTTCCAGACATGCACCAACACGTGAGGGATCTAATCATGATTTTCAGTGTGGGTCAGAACTGGCTGATTTTTTTAGGGTGTTGGTGCATGGCTGGAACAAAAGCCTGCACTCCCTGTAGCTTTTGGGATTGGTGTTGGGTCCTCACAGGATGTGTGCAGGCTCTCGTTCCTCCCCGGCGCTAACACCTAATTGACCGAACTTCATAAGTTGAATTGGGTGGTGCTGGGCTGTAACAAACCCTGTGGGTCTTCAGGGCCAGCTGTGAGGAACACGGCGTTACAAGGTTGTGGTCCAGTTATTCATGAGGAAATCTTATCCAGTTCTGCTACTGAATCCTCAGGCGACGATACCCCCTTAACCAATTTTCTGATGAGACTTCTGTTAACTGCTAGTTGGTGCTCTTGTCTGACTTAGTAATAATTGTTCTTCCTCCTGTATTTCCCTCCCTTCCTTCCTCTTTCTCACCTCTCACACGCTTTCTCTCCCTCTTTCTCTCCTCCCACTCTGTATCACTCCCCTCCCTCCTCTCCTCTCTCTCTCCCTTCCTGCAGCCTGCATTGCCTCCAAGCCGGGCCAGTGTGGCAGGGTGGATGGTTACGTGTTGGAGGGCAAGGAGCTGGAGTTCTACCTAAGGAAGATCAAGGCCAAGAAGGGCAAATAGATCCATCAGCTGTTTTGATACCATGTCAATAAAAACACAAAAAGTCTCACAAGCTTCAAGGTCTTTCTTTTAGCTGTAACTAATCAACCTTAGTCCCAAGACCGGACACGTTACATGTGCCAGTGTTGCCAAATGTGTTGTTCAAACATTTCATCCACACTGCATGCGCGCGTCAACAGGTGTCTGTGTATCCAGTTGCTAAAATAGAACTTGGTTCTATTTGAGACTCTTGACGCGCTGCAAGTCGCGACTCAACCGTCTACTCCTCGGTTTTTCAGGAACATTCAAACCCACGTGGGTATTTGAACGACTGCTGAGGAGAGATGAATCATACATAACTATGTTTCCTTTTTTTATCTGGATCAACACAAGAAGCGCCAAGAGCATTTTGAGGTTAATTAAAAATTAACTACTGTAGTTTAGACTACATCTATGATTATATGTGAAATTAGTTTTGATAAATGCAACCCAACACCTACAGTTTCGGTTTCATGAGCTGAAATTAAAGATCACAAATGTCCTGTAGCTCAGTTGGTAGAGCATGGCGCTTGCAACGCCAGGGTTGTGGGTTCGATTCCCACGGGGGGCCAGTATGAGAAGAAAAAATGTATGCACTCACTAACTTATGTCGCTCTGGATAAGAGCATCTGCTAAATGACTAAAATGTAAATGTTCCAGACTCACAAAAAGCTTACATCCCTGTTAGTGAGCATTTCTACTTTGCCAAGATAATCCATCCACCTGACAGGTGTGGCATATCAAGAAGCTGATTAAACAGCATGATCATTACACAGGTGCACCTTGTGCTGGGGACACAAAGGCCACTCTAAAATGTGCAGTTTTGTCACACAACACAATGCCACAGATGTCTCATGTTTTGAAGGAGCGTGTAATTGGCATGCTGACTGCAGGAATGTCCACCGTTCATTTATCTACTATAAACTGCCTCACAACGTTGTTTTAGAGAATTTGGCAGTACGTCCAACCTGCCTCACAACCGCAGACCACGTGTAAAAGCTTCATGTGGGCGAGTGGTTTGCTGATGTCAAGGTTGTGAACAGAGTGGCGGTGGGGTTATGGTGTGGGCAGGCATAAGCTACGGACAACGAACACAATTGCATTTTATCGATGGCGCTTTGAATGTGCAGATACACAGTGAAGAGGCCCATCCTCGTGCCGTTTATCCAACCGCTATCACCACATGTTTCAGCATGATAATGCACGTCTCCATGTCGCAAGCACCTGTACACAATTCCTGGAAGCTGAAAATGTCCCAGTTCTTCCATGGCCTACATACCCACCAGACATGTCACCCGTTGAGCATGTTTGGAATGCTCTGGATCGACGTGTACATTTACATTTTAGTCATTTAGCAGACGCTCTTATCCAGAGCGACTTACAGTTAGTGCATACATTATTTTATTTTTTTCATACCCCCTGTGGGAATCGAACCCACAACCCTGCCGTTGCAAACGCCATGCTCTATCAACTGAGCTACATCCCTGTCGGCCATTCCCTCCCCTACCCTGGACGATGCTGGGCCAATTGCGCGCCGCCCATGAGTCTCCCGGTTGCGGCCAGCTACGACAGAGCCTGGTGTACGACAGCGTGTTCCAGTTCCCGCCAATATCCAGAAACTTCTCACAGCCGTTGAAGAGGAGTGGGACAACATTCCACAGGCCACAATCAACAGCCTGATCAACTCTATGCGAAGGAGATGTGTCGCGCTGCATGAGGCAAATGGTGGTCACACCAGATACTGACTGGTTTTCTGATCTACGTCCCTACCTTTTTAAGGTATCTGTGACCAACAGATGCATATCTGTATTCCTATTCATGTAAAATTCATAGATTAGGGTCTAATGAATTTATTTAAATTGACTGATTTTCCTTACGAACTGTTAATCAGTAAAATCTTTGAAATTGTATGTTGCGTTTATTTTTGTTCAATATAGTTTAGGTGTAGTTGCGATGGGCCATTGTCAGATGGCAGCTAACTGGTGAAGGACATGTGGGAGGAAAAAGTTACATCCTCAAACTGCTTATATCAAACTTTGTGATACTGACATTCTAACGACTTCATCGTTTAAGCGATCAACTCCAAACCAATGTTTATGTTCAGACTACCCCAAATTAGGTTGCTTGAGAATTCGATAGCATTTATACTTTAAATGAGCTTCCAATGAATTTGAATGGCAAAAGTGCCATAGACTTACATTGGGGACATTTTGAAATGCATCACCTCCTACACCATTTAAGCTATCAACGCCAAACTGGTTCAGACTGACCCAACTTAGATTGTTTGCATTCAGAATTTTGGTAACGTTTATATTTACTGTAAGCATTTCAAATGTGCATGAATTAACATGGTTTGAATTAGAAAAACAGTAACTGGTAGCTATTTAAAATGGTCCTACTCCTTGGCCAGTTAAGCTGTAAGACCAACTTTAAAACATTCACGCTATCCTGACTTCAAATTCTTAAACTTATCAACTATAACTATATACATTTGCATAAAATAAAATAACGCGCCAACAGTGAGTCTTGAACCATTCAAGCTAGAGACACTGAACCAACTTGTTCAGGCTAGCATGCACACCATTTTCTTAAGGAAATGTACTTTTTCTATACTAAACAAAAATATAAACACAACATACAACAATTTCATTGATTTTACTGAGTTACAGTTCATATGGGGAAATCAGTCAATTTAAATAAATAAATTAGGCCCAAATCTATGGATTTCACATGACTGGTAATACAGATATGCATCTGTTGGTCACAGATTTAAAAAAAAATGTGCCTCAAGATCTCGTCATGGTATTTATGTGCAATCAAATTGCCATCGATAAAATGCAATTGTGTTCGTTGTCTGTAGCTTATGCCTGCCCACACCATAACCCCACTGTCATCATGGGGCACTCTGTTCACAAAGTTGACATCAGCAAACCGCTTGCCCACACAACGCCATACACATGGTCTGCAGTTGTGAGGCCGGTTGGACATACTGCCAAATTCTCTAACACGATGTTGGAGACTGCTTATGGTAGAGAAATGAACATTCAATTATCTGGCAAAAGCTCTGGTAGACATTTCTGCAGTAAACATGCCAATTGCATGCTCCCTCAACTTGAGACATCTGTTGTGTTGTGTGACACAACTGCTAATTTTGGTGGCCTTTTATTGTCCCCAGCACAAGGTGCACCTGTGTATTGACCATGCTGTTTAATCAGCTTCTTGATATGCCACACCTGTCAGGTGGATGGATTATCTTGGCAAAGGAGAAATGCTCACCAACAGGGATGTAAACAAATTTGGCCACACAATGATAGAAATACCACTGGATTGACCTCTACTCTGGTAGCCATGAGGCCCATAATGTGTTAAAGACCATTAATCAGGCTCTATGACATACTGTATATATTGTACAACCTGTCATTTTCCATTCCGTACAAGTTGTAACTTGAAACTGTCAGTGTGAAACTGTATTTTCCCACTTTGCTTGACCTTGTTATATAATGTGTGAAAATGTATGAACTCACTACTGTAAGTGGCTCTGGATAAGAGCGTCTGCTAAATGACTAAATAATTATGACAGGACAAGAGCTTATCTTGTCTATTATAACTACCCTGGCCATCATCACATTCCTGTGACAGACTTATCCAACATGATAAAATATAGGGAATAACATATCTCTAAGGAAATATATTATTTTAAGAGTATATTATTTAATTTGATAATGTATTATATACAAAGTTTATATTATATTCCAATATAGAATAAACTCACTTGGTTTTAGAGTTCAATATGGTACATCTCAACGCAATAACAATTCTCCTGAAGTCGTACACTGGGTTTGGAGTGTTTTTTAACCAAAGTTCTATATGGTTGGACACTGGTCTAAAAGATATGATGGGTTTGCATGGTGTCATTATCCTGTATTAGCGTATGGTTTCTATTGCCAAGTTCACTAATTTGTTCACAATCAAAGAACATCATTATTGTCCTTACACAAACTATGGTTAGTCTATACAAATATATATGATTTAATTTAATTATTTCAAATGATTTCTTTCGTAAAATGAGAATATTGTGTTATTGTTATAGTTTAGGCAGAGAGGAAAAGGCGAAGCGAGAGGGTTTACTCCGCCCAAAATCTGTTCACGAAAATAAAACCCCGAAGTGAGGAATTCTTATATGGAAGTCAATAACCACGTTTCCATCCACAGTTTTTCTGCATTCAAGTCCTACAAAATAAAAAAAATCACGAGAGCTGTGATGGAAACAGGACGTTTCGGTACAATTTTACGAATGCCGACAGATCATTTGTTCGACGTGGTGGAATCTTTTTGTGTTGGTAAAATTAATTATGCGATAAATGTTGCAAATATTGATATAATCGCCTAACCATCATACCAAGTACCAAGTAAATTTGGAGTCACGGGATGATATGGTGTGTGGTCCTCCTACTACGACTCGGGAAACCATGCAGTTTATTAGGCTACAGATGAAATAAGTTATAATGAACTTCACAGGGTGGTGAAAGGGCACGGTGATGATCCTTTCCAATAAATATCCAGGGTCTTATTCTGGTGACATGATGATCGATACTTGACTGCCGTTTGACCAATACTAACATTCTCGCTCTTATCCATAATAATCTCATGTAGACAAGCCTTCCCGCACTGTTATCTGCAAACTGTTGGCTGGAGCGCTTGTGCCAAAACTAGAGTAGGCACATTTGCTATTTTACGCAACAGTTTTTGTGACAAAACTATCCGTAGAGTTGAAAATGCGATGGAAACTTTAGATTTTTATTCAGTACATGGAAATTTAAGCGAAAAAGTAGATTTTGTGTGCGCTACATCATCACGCACTGATTTTTTTATCTGCAATAAGTCCGTTTGGTGGAAACCTACTTTTTTACAGTCTATGGTGGAAACACACCACCGCTGGGAAATGAACATATTTTCTTTATGCAGATTTTAGAATAATCGCATGATTATTTTTTTTGGGGGGGCCAATTGGATAGAAACCTAGCTAATGAAAGCGTGTCGAATTTGGTCAAAACTTTTTTTATTTATTGCTAATTTGCTCATTGGCTAGAATGGTCCCACCTGATCTCACCCTGCCTTCCATCTCTGATGACATGTATTTCTATTGTTAGAGCGGTCACTCGTCTATCTCGCAAATATTATAGAACATCTTTGGCTTAGGTAAGAAAGTAGGTGAAAAGTCAAAAGTAACGTCATGTGACAGAACCCGCAGCCCTGATTGGATAAAACATTGACTTTCTTCCTGTGGGACAAAGGCGAAGTTGGTGCGCAAAGATTTTATAACACGGACGTCTGTAGTGCAACCATAGCAATGCTTTTCAACAAGGTAAATACAGCTAATGAACAAATAACAGACGTGCTTTAACAGTTACTGAAGATGTCTTTTAAGCTTTGTGTAGTTCCTAGTTGACAGGTTTCTCGAGAAATCGAGGAATTTTTCACATTTGATAGCTTGTCTTACTAGCTGAGAAAATGCACGCTAGCATTAAGTTAGCTAGCTAACGATAACGTTAATGAATGCCTAACGTTAGTGTGAAAAGCATTGGTTCCTTTCTGCGCTACATGTACATGCTAGCTTTCTTGTAGGTTATAGCTTTGCCGTTTGTTGTGAAAATGTGTTGTGAACTAGCTAGGGGACATGACGCATCTAACCCCATATTCAAACCATTTCAATCAACCTCTTGATCTGTCAATTGATGACGTAACATTTCTGGCACTCTTGTAAACCTAACTACTGTAGACCAGAAGTAAAGATCCCTCTAAAATAAAATTGAAATCGTAAGTAATCTACAAACCTATAGTAATCTGCTTGTTTTTCTCTCCTCTGGCTTGTATTCATTAGCTAGTGGGATGAGGTCTCAAACGGCACCCTACTACCTATGGGCCCAGGGGGGGAGAGGGTGCCGTTTTGGACGGAGTAACTGTGTCCCCTCGCCTTGGCCCTTGCGCAACCATAAGGTTATTGTAGTTGTTGATTTGTTCTGTGCCCTCTCCCCACCTCTCCTCAAGTCTCTGAGAGTGGGTGTGCAGTCTGTCCTGCGGCTCCAGAGCACCAGTGCTGCAGCCGTGGCCGCCACCAGCTCTCAGAATGCTCCATCAACTGGGTTCTGCTTTGGTGAGTAGCTGTTAGCCAGGGCTCTCTGTGAGTAGCTGTTAGCCAGGGCTCTCTGTGAGTAGCTGTCAGCCAGGGCTCTCTGTGAGTAGCTGTTAGCCAGGGCTCTCTGTGAGTAGCTGTTAGCCAGGGCTCTCTGTGAGTAGCTGTTAGCCAGGGCTCTCTGTGAGTAGCTGTTAGCCAGGGCTCTCTGTGAGTAGCTGTTATCCAGGGCTCTCTGTGAGTAGCTGTTAGCCAGGGCTCTCTGTGAGTAGCTGTTAGCCAGGGCTCTCTGTGAGTAGCTGTTAGCCAGGGCTCTCTGTGAGTAGCTGTCAGCCAGGGCTCTCTGTGAGTAGCTGTTAGCCAGGGCTCTCTGTGAGTAGCTGTTAGCCAGGGCTCTCTGTGAGTAGCTGTTAGCCAGGGCTCTCTGTGAGTAGCTGTTAGCCAGGGCTCTCTGTGAGTAGCTGTTAGCCAGGGCTCTCTGTGAGTAGCTGTCAGCCAGGGCTCTCTGTGAGTAGCTGTCAGCCAGGGCTCTCTGCGAGTAGCTGTTAGCCAGGGCTCTCTGCGAGTAGCTGTTAGCCAGGGCTCTCTGTGAGTAGCTGTTAGCCAGGGCTCTCTGTGAGTAGCTGTTAGCCAGGGCTCTCTGTGAGTAGCTGTTAGCCAGGGCTCTCTGCGAGTAGCTGTTAGCCAGGGCTCTCTGCGAGTAGCTGTTAGCCAGGGCTCTCTGTGAGTAGCTGTTAGCCAGGGCTCTCTGTGAGTAGCTGTCAGCCAGGGCTCTCTGTGAGTAGCTGTCAGCCAGGGCTCTCTGTCAATGCATACCTGTGTATTTATAGACTTTCTCTGTCTGTCTCTCCCCTTATCTCCTTCCCTCCCTACCTCTGTCTAACTACCAACAGAGATGACAGACCAGCAGAAAGAGTTCCAGGAGCTAGCCAGGAAGTTTTCCCGGGAGGAGATTGTCCCTGCTGCAGCAGCCTACGACAGGAGTGGAGAAGTGAGTAGAAGACATCAACTTGGTACTCGGGTCTTTCTCAACGTGTTTGTATACCAAGCAGTGGCATGCTGTCATCTGTGTTGAATTAGATTAGTGTCCATTGAGTAGCTGTCAGTCCAGCCAGCAGCAGCTTTGTATTGGACCACCCTAACCCTTCTTATCCCACAGTATCCTTTCCCCATCATCAAGAGGGCATGGGAGCTGGGCCTGATGAACTCTCACATCCCAGAGGACTGTGGTGGAATGGGTCTGGGCATATTCGACTCCTGTCTCATCACAGAAGAGCTGGCCTATGGTTGCACCGGAGTTCAGACCGCTATCGAGGCCAACTCTCTTGGAGTAAGTTCACATTGTCATTGAGGTGTAAAACTGTAAAGAGTGAAAAAAACTAAGATTTGAATCAAGGTTGATTTGTCTTTCCAAGTGTTCTGTTTTTTTACATGTGTAATGGATACATTGCTGATGAGATCTATTGCTTAAAATATTGCTATTGATCCTGCTGTGTATCGGAGGTTCATAGTGGCAGTTTGTGTGTAATCTTGTAACCCTGGTTCCTACAGATCTCTTCTTAGGCTGGCGAAGTTCAGACATTCCCCAAATTCTCTGGTTTTCTAGAAATCCTGGTTGGATGATTCCTAGATTTCCTGCTTATTCTCTTGTAATTCCAGGAATCGTCCAACCCGGATTTTCTGGAAAGACATGAAATTGGGGGGAGAGTGACCAGATTTTTGCAACCCTATACAGGCATCACAAAGAGCTCTTCTGTTTCTTCCTTACAGCAAATGCCTGTGATCATAGCAGGTAACGACGTCCAGAAGAAGAAGTACCTGGGAAGAATGACAGAGGAACCTCTCATGTGTGTAAGTGTTGCTTTTTCTGTTCTCTTTCATAGTCCATCATATGAAATACAGGAAGGAATTAGTAGACCATCCTATGAAATACAGGAAGGAATTAGTAGACATCATATGAAATACAGGAAGGAATTAGTAGACCATAATATGAAATACAGGAAGGAATTAGTAGACCATCATATGAAATACAGGAAGGAATTAGTAGACCATCATATGAAATACAGGAAGGAATTAGTAGACCATCCTATGAAATACAGGAAGGAATTAGTAGACCATCTATGAAATACAGGAAGGAATTAGTAGACCATCAATAATGGAAATACAGAAGGAATTAGTAGACCATCATATGAAATACAGGAAGGAATTAGTAGACCATCTATGAAATACAGGAAGGAATTAGTAGAACCATCTATGAAATACAGGAAGGAATTAGTAGACCATCTATGAAATACAGGAAGGAATTAGTAGACCATCATAGAAATACAGGAAGGAATTAGTAGACCATCATATGAAATACAGGAAGGAATTAGTAGACCATCATTGAAATACAGGAAGGAATTAGTAGACCAATAATATGAAATACAGGAAGGAATTAGTAGACCATATATGAAATACAGGAAGGAATTAGTAGACCATCATATGAAATACAGGAAGGAATTAGTAGACCATCATATGAAATACAGGAAGGAATTAGTAGACCATAATATGAAATAAAGGAAGGAATTAGTAGACCATCATATGAAATACAGGAAGGAATTAGTAGACCATCATATGAAATACAGGAAGGAATTAGTAGACCATCATATGAAATACAGGAAGGAATTAGTAGACCATCATATGAAATACAGGAAGGAATTAGTAGACCATCATATGAAATACAGGAAGGAATTAGTAGACCATCATGAAATACAGGAAGGAATTAGTAGACCATCATATGAAATACAGGAAGGAATTAGTAGACCATCATATGAAATACAGGAAGGAATTAGTAGACCATCATATGAAATACAGGAAGGAATTAGTAGACCATCGTATGAAATACAGGAAGGAATTAGTAGACCATCGTATGAAATACAGGAAGGAATTAGTAGACCATAATATGAAATACAGGAAGGAATTAGTAGACCATCGTATGAAATACAGGAAGGAATTAGTAGACCATCGTATGAAATACAGGAAGGAATTAGTAGACCATCGTATGAAATACAGGAAGGAATTAGTAGACCATAATATGAAATACAGGAAGGAATTAGTAGACCATCATATGAAATACAGGAAGGAATTAGTAGACCATCATATGAAATACAGGAAGGAATTAGTAGACCATAATATGAAATAAGGAAGGAATTAGTAGACCATCATATGAAATACAGGAAGGAATTAGTAGACCATCATATGAAATACAGGAAGGAATTAGTAGACCATCATATGAAATACAGGAAGGAATTAGTAGACCATCATATGAAATACAGGAAGGAATTAGTAGACCATCATATGAAATACAGGAAGGAATTAGTAGACCATCATATGAAATACAGGAAGGAATTAGTAGACCATCATATGAAATACAGGAAGGAATTAGTAGACCATCATATGAAATACAGGAAGGAATTAGTAGACCATCATATGAAATACAGGAAGGAATTAGTAGACCATCATATGAAATACAGGAAGGAATTAGTAGACCATCATATGAAATACAGGAAGGAATTAGTAGACCATCATATGAAATACAGGAAGGAATTAGTAGACCATCATATGAAATACAGGAAGGAATTAGTAGACCATCATATGAAATACAGGAAGGAATTAGGGATGTGACAAGTGGAAAACATTTCTTCATGTTTAAACGGCCATTGTTTTATCAGTTTTCCGTTAAAACGATAAGAACAATTTAAAAAAGAAATCCATGTGAATTCACAATGCAGATATCCATATGGTCCTATTGCGTATGACTCACGGTGCGCCCCCCCCCCCCTTTTCAGGTGGTTAAGCATTGAACCTGTACTACCGTTACTGTACCTCAATTCCACCTCGCAACGTTTGCATTTTACCACCTTGTCTTTTTAACTTGTCAAAGTGTTGCCATACAGGACTTCACTGTTGTCGCTTGCCTTTCTCTGCCATTTGTCAGACGGTTAACGACGAAATCCACGTCAATTCACAATGCAGAATAATGATCCTATTACGAATGTATGACTGCTAGGGCCTGGCAATGAAGTTCTATGTACCACAACCCTTCACAGAGACCTGGAACACAGCCACAGTAACCTGTCAATAGACTATTTAAAAAAGTGGCACATCTGTAGGCCTACCTTTTCAGACAGTACCCATCTGTAGGCCTACCTTTTCAGACAGTACCCATCTGTAGGCCTACCTTTTCAGACAGTACCCATCTGTAGGCCTACCTTTTCAGACAGTACCCATCTGTAGGCCTACCTTTTCAGACAGTACCCATCTGCAGGCCTACCTTTTCAGACAGTACCCATCTGTAGGCCTACCTTTTCAGACAGTACCCATCTGTAGGCCTACCTTTTCAGACAGTACCCATCTGTAGGCCTACCTTTTCAGACAGTACCCATCTGTAGGCCTACCTTTTCAGACAGTACCCATCTGTAGGCCTACCTTTTCAGACAGTACCCATCTGTAGGCCTACCTTTTCAGACAGTACCCATCTGCAGGCCTACCTTTTCAGACAGTACCCATCTGCAGGCCTACCTTTTCAGACAGTATAATTATTCTCCGGCCTAAAATGTTGTTTTATTTTTTTCCCCTGACAACAATAAACGTTGCTGATTTAATGTGCTGTTGTGTTATTGTTTATGGTATTGTAGCTAGATGTGTTTTATTTCTACTAAATGTCTTGGTACATCACAGTATTTAATAAACTTTAAAGTGTTAGTTTTTTTTAGGAGAGAGTGGTCTGCTGCAGGCAGGTCGATATTATTTGATTGACAGTTCTGGTTGCCTAGTGATGGATGTTTAGTCCTGCTTCAGAAGCAGAAATCCTTTACAGACAAGTAAAATGCCTGTTCATCCACCCGGAGGTTTCGTGTCTACATTTAACATATTACATATTAGTCATTTAGCAGACGCTCTTATCCAGAGCGACTTACAGTTAGTGAATACATTTTATTTTATACTAGCCCCCCGTAGGAATCGAACCCACAACCCTGGCGTTGCAAACGCCATGCTCTATCAACTGAGCTACATCCCTGCCGGCCATTCCCTCCCCTACCCTGGACGACGCTGGGCCAATTGTGCGCCGCCCATGAGTCTCCCGGTCGCGGCCGGCTGCGACAGAGCCTGGATTCGAACCAGGATCTCTAGTGGCACAGTTAGCGCTGCGATGCAGTGCCTTAGACCACTGCGCCACTCAGGAGTATAAAAAAAAAAAGCCGTAGTGTTGCCTACCCTAACAGACAAACATGCCATAGCTGAGGCGCTTTCAAGGCGCCACATTCCATTATGTCTGAAAAGGGTCATCGATGAGAGAGAGAGAGAGATCAAATATTTGTATAGTATGATAAAATGCTGAGGGTGTTTCTGGATGCATGTGTGTTGACTACCAGGCGTACGGTGTGACGGAGCCCGGGGCAGGCTCTGACGTGGCGGCCCTCAAGACACGGGCGGTGAAGAAAGGAGACGAGTACGTTGTTAACGGTCAGAAGATGTGGATCACCAACGGAGGCAAAGCCAACTGGTGAGAGGAGAAACGCACACCGTTATAAAGTCATTTCTCAATAAAGATGTCCCCCCCCCCCCCCCCATGCTGAACACTTTAATGCCTCTTTGTGGAATTAAACATTTTCTCTATAAAAGATGAGGAACAGTGTCTGGGCCTTTACGTTTCTTCCCCAGGCAGCAGTATAATGTGTTGTGATATGACACCGTCTGTCCTCTCATTGCTCACAGGTATTTCCTGCTGGCCCGTACTGATGTTGACCCGAAGTGTCCAACCAGCAAGGCTTTCACAGGCTTCATCGTCGACGCGGACACACCTGGAATACTAGTGGGCAGGAAGGTGAGGATCTGGTGTCTCAATGGCTGATCAATTATATCACTCTGTCGCCATTCTGCTTGGATCAATAATTCTACGTAGTAGTGACCGGATAAATTTTTTTGTTTGTTGCGCATACATGCCCAATGATTTTAGCTAGCTAGAACGAATGAAATGACTCACTTGTGTATGCTGCAAACTGTAGAGGATCTGAGATTGGTGTCTGAACATGGTTACTATACTAAGCTATATTACTCTGTGTGTAGGAGTTGAACATGTTACAATACTAACCTATAATATTGCTCTGTGTGTAGGAGTTGAACATGGTTACTATACTAAGCTATAATATTGCTCTGTGTGTAGGAGTTGAACATGGTTACTATACTAAGCTATAATATTGCTCTGTGTGTAGGAGTTGAACATGGTTACTATACTAAGCTATAATAATGCTCTGTGTGTAGGAGTTGAACATGGTTACTATACTAAGCTATAATATTGCTCTGTGTGTAGGAGTTGAACATGGTTACTATACTAAGCTATAATATTGCTCTGTGTGTAGGAGTTGAACATGGTTACTATACTAAGCTATAATATTGCTCTGTGTGTAGGAGTTGAACATGGTTACTATACTAAGCTATAATATTGCTCTGTGTGTAGGAGTTGAACATGTTACAATACTAAGCTATAATATTGCTCTGTGTGTAGGAGTTGAACATGGTTACTATACTAAGCTATAATATTGCTCTGTGTGTAGGAGTTGAACATGGTTACTATACTAAGCTATAATATTGCTCTGTGTGTAGGAGTTGAACATGGTTACTATACTAAGCTATAATATTGCTCTGTGTGTAGGAGTTGAACATGGTTACTATACTAAGCTATAATATTGCTCTGTGTGTAGGAGTTGAACATGGTTACTATACTAAGCTATAATATTGCTCTGTGTGTAGGAGTTGAACATGGTTACTATACTAAGCTATAATATTGCTCTGTGTGTAGGAGTTGAACATGGTTACTATACTAAGCTATAATATTGCTCTGTGTGTAGGAGTTGAACATGGTTACTATACTAAGCTATAATATTGCTCTGTGTGTAGGAGTTGAACATGGTTACTATACTAAGCTATAATATTGCTCTGTGTGTAGGAGTTGAACATGGTTACTATACTAAGCTATAATATTGCTCTGTGTGTAGGAGTTGAACATGGTTACTATACTAAGCTATAATATTGCTCTGTGTGTAGGAGTTGAACATGGTTACTATACTAAGCTATAATAATGCTCTGTGTGTAGGAGTTGAACATGGTTACTATACTAAGCTATAATATTGCTCTGTGTGTAGGAGTTGAACATGGTTACTATACTAAGCTATAATATTGCTCTGTGTGTAGGAGTTGAACATGGTTACTATACTAAGCTATAATATTGCTCTGTGTGTAGGAGTTGAACATGGTTACTATACTAAGCTATAATATTGCTCTGTGTGTAGGAGTTGAACATGGTTACTATACTAAGCTATAATAATGCTCTGTGTGTAGGAGTTGAACATGGTTACTATACTAAGCTATAATATTGCTCTGTGTGTAGGAGTTGAACATGGTTACTATACTAAGCTATAATATTGCTCTGTGTGTAGGAGTTGAACATGGTTACTATACTAAGTTATAATATTTCTCTGTGTGTAGGAGTTGAACATGGTTACTATACTAAGCTATAATAATGCTCTGTGTGTAGGAGTTGAACATGGTTACTATACTAAGCTATAATAATGCTCTGTGTGTAGGAGTTGAACATGGTTACTATACTAAGCTATAATAATGCTCTGTGTGTAGGAGTTGAACATGGTTACTATACTAAGCTATAATATTGCTCTGTGTGTAGGAGTTGAACATGGTTACTATACTAAGCTATAATATTGCTCTGTGTGTAGGAGTTGAACATGGTTACTATACTAAGCTATAATATTGCTCTGTGTGTAGGAGTTGAACATGGTTACTATACTAAGCTATAATATTGCTCTGTGGTGTAGGAGTTGAACATGGTTACTATACTAAGCTATAATATTGCTCTGTGTGTAGGAGTTGAACATGGTTACTATACTAAGCTATAATATTGCTCTGTGTGTAGGAGTTGAACATGGTTACTATACTAAGCTATAATAATGCTCTGTGTGTAGGAGTTGAACATGGTTACTATACTAAGCTATAATAATGCTCTGTGTGTAGGAGTTGAACATGGTTACTATACTAAGCTATAATAATGCTCTGTGTGTAGGAGTTGAACATGGTTACTATACTAAGCTATAATAATTGCTCTGTGTGTAGGAGTTGAACATGGTTACTATACTAAGCTATAATAATGCTCTGTGTGTAGGAGTTGAACATGGTTACTATACTAAGCTATAAATGCTCTGTGTGTAGGAGTTGAACATGGTTACTATACTAAGCTATAATAATGCTCTGTGTGTAGGAGTTGAACATGGTTACTATACTAAGCTATAATAATGCTCTGTGTGTAGGAGTTGAACATGGTTACTATACTAAGCTATAATATTGCTCTGTGTGTAGGAGTTGAACATGGTTACTATACTAAGCTATAATATTGCTCTGTGTGTAGGAGTTGAACATGGTTACTATACTAAGCTATAATATTGCTCTGTGTGTAGGAGTTGAACATGGTTACTATACTAAGCTATAATATTGCTCTGTGTGTAGGAGTTGAACATGGTTACTATACTAAGCTATAATATTGCTCTGTGTGTAGGAGTTGAACATGGTTACTATACTAAGCTATAATATGCTCTGTGGTAGGGCGGACATGGTACTATATAAGTATATGCTCTGTGTGTAGGAGTTGAACATGGTTACTATACTAAGCTATAATATTGCTCTGTGTGTAGGAGTTGAACATGGTTACTATACTAAGCTATAATAATTGCTCTGTGTGTAGGAGTTGAACATGGTTACTATACTAAGCTATAATATTGCTCTGTGTGTAGGAGTTGAACATGGTTACTATACTAAGCTATAATATTGCTCTGTGTGTAGGAGTTGAACATGGTTACTATACTAAGCTATAATATTGCGCTGTGTGTAGGAGTTGAACATGGTTACTATACTAAGCTATAATATTGCTCTGTGTGTAGGAGTTGAACATGGTTACTATACTAAGCTATAATATTGCTCTGTGTGTAGGAGTTGAACATGGTTACTATACTAAGCTATAATATTGCTC
This sequence comes from Coregonus sp. 'balchen', assembly GCA_902810595.1. Taxonomy (NCBI): domain Eukaryota; kingdom Metazoa; phylum Chordata; class Actinopteri; order Salmoniformes; family Salmonidae; genus Coregonus; species Coregonus sp. 'balchen'. Next base: position 49,766,488 of record LR778273.1, on the reverse strand, counting down.
TGTGTGTAGGAGTTGAACATGGTTACTATACTAAGCTATAATATTGCTCTGTGTGTAGGAGTTGAACATGGTTACTATACTAAGCTATAATATTGCTCTGTGTGTAGGAGTTGAACATGGTTACTATACTAAGCTATAATATTGCTCTGTGTGTAGGAGTTGAACATGGTTACTATACTAAGCTATAATATTGCTCTGTGTGTAGGAGTTGAACATGGGCCAGCGGTGTTCTGACACCAGAGGAATCACCTTTGAGGACGTCAGGATACCCAAGGAGAACGTTCTGATTGGAGAAGGAGCCGGCTTCAAGATCGCCATGGGAGCTTTCGACAAGACCAGACCACCAGTGAGTCATGGTTTCCTAGACAACATGGCGGGCTGCATGTTTGACACCACTGCCGTTTTATGTTAGCAACATTTCCGGTAACCATCCCAAAATCCTCAGGTTTTCCAGAAAGCTAAAGGATTGCAGGGTTTATTCCCTCCTGAAAACCTGGGAATTGTGGGAAAGTTACCAGAATTTTGCAACCCTACCTGCCATATTATGAGTTAGTGATGAGAGTTCCTCTGTGTATCCAGGTGGCTGCAGGGGCTACAGGTCTGGCTCAGAGAGCTCTGGATGAAGCCACTGGCTACGCTCTGGAGAGGAGGACCTTTGGAAAACTCATCGCTGAGGTTAACCACTTCGTTTCAATATCCACAGTTCCACACCACATAGAAATACATGAAGCGATGTTAAGTATGGGTGTTTAGAATGTTGAAGAGATTAATCAATTCAGCCTCAACAAGAGCTCATCGCAATCGAAAGTGCTTTTCAGTCCAGGAGTAGACTTCGTCTTAGTCTGGGGAAACTGGCCCTAGTGCTCTAAGGTTTGACCTTTGGCCTCATACCATTTTATAATTTTTTACACAATTGATAATGCTACCGCAGTCTCACTTGAAAGTGCCTTTTCGTCAGGAGTAGACTTCATCTTAGTCTGGGAAACTGGCAACAGGGCCACGTTCAGTTGCGAGTAGAAATTCCACAAAAAGAGCCAACCATTACTCTTTATTCTACATATCAGAGGCATGTTTGTTCTACATAGCATATTTCTATCTGAAAGTTCCAAAATGTTGCGTCTTGCTGAACACATCCCCAAGGTTTGACTGTCTCCCTCCCCCCTACAGCACCAGGCAGTGTCGTTCCTGTTGGCTGAGATGGCCATGAAGGTGGAGCTGGCCAGGATGGGCTGGCAGAGGTCAGCGTGGGAGGTTGACAACGGGAGGAGGAACACGTACTACGCCTCCATCGCTAAGGCCTTCGCCGGGGACATCGCCAACCAGGTGGCCAGCGACGCCGTGCAGGTGTTTGGAGGAAACGGCTTCAACTCTGAATACCCCGTAGAGAAACTGATGAGGGATGCCAAGATCTACCAGGTGGGGGGCATTTCTACCTCATAAACTGTTTTTAAAATTCTGTAAGCATGCTAAACAACCAGTAAGTAGCCAGCACCACTATCAATGTAAATGTTATCTGACCAGGGCCTGTATTCACAAAGCATCGGAGTGCTGACCCTTTTTTAGCTCATAAGGAGTAAGATTATATGGATGGACGGGACCTGATCCCAGATCAGCTTTGTGAATACGAGCCCTGCGTAAACGTTGGGTCCTAGCTTTAGACTATTTCCTGGGTTGTGTTCAGCGGCGGTACATTACCACCTGAACTTAAGCAATCATTTTTGGTTTCCGTTGCAAAATGTTTAGCCACGTTGTGCCTCACTGAACACTTCCCTAGTCCAGTCAACTGGTTCGGAAAAACTCCTTGCTCAATTGATGGAAAATGATTATAAATGGTCTCCAATTTAAATCTTTCTGCTTGTCTCATTCCAGATCTATGAAGGCACCGCCCAGATCCAGAGACTAATCATCTCCCGTGAGCACTTCAGCAGGTTCAAGAAATGAGCCAACACCTTCCTCTCTGAACGAACACCTGTCGTCTTCCTTCCCTGTTCTGTTCTAACCACTTTTATATATTAATGTGAATAGAAATGATCAATTCAATACAACTCAGGATGCAGTCACACCTGGGTAAAATACAGGATGTCAAGTACTGGAGGTGTTTGATTGAAGTTGAGCGACATGCAGGGTGGTGCATAGCCGCGGGTATTAGGCCTGCTGCAGCACCCCCTGAAAATCAAAAGAAAAATGTATGAATAAAAAAAATCTTAGCCCCACCCCCAAAACATCTTTCAGCAACTATGTTGAGCACTTATGGGCACTGAACTGCATAGGGAATAGGGTGCCCTTTCAGACCCACACTTTGAAGTGTTGGTGGCATCATCACAACACACCACGTGCCTTGTTGCCCTGTTGGTTTCAGAGTTCAACTGTAGCCGGAGTGTTAAATGTCTTTGTGTGGGAGTGTTACATTTCTTTGTGTGAAGCAGATTGTAACTTTATGAAAATATAACCGATCAAATGAGAGTTGACGACAAAGGAAACATGACCCGTGTAAACTTTTTTTTCTGACTGATAAACCTCAAGACAGTCCACCTCGGCTTTTAGCAGCGCTTTGTTGAAATGTAATAAACGATGTATATCGAATTACTTGTAATTATTACTTTACTGTCATTGTGTATGAGAAGGTAAATTAAGTATCGTATAGACCCCTTTCCAGGACACCACACACTGACGTCACACACATGCGAACGACTCTTTGTGGCAGAAAGAAAGCTATCGCATCTGCACTCATTCAACAGCCTAGATTTACGTTTTTATTTATTCTAAAACAAAATCACTTTTTGGGGTTCTCGTACGCTTACAAGGATGTTTTTGATTCTTGCTTGAACAGCAGCAAAGATTATATTTGGTTATGATCTTTGCAAAATAACTTTTGGATGCAGCAGTTAGCTAGAATGCTAACGCTCATTGATATAGACTGTAGCAAAAGCTAGCCAAAGAGCCATTTAACTGCTTGAAGTGTATAAAAAAAAAAAAAAGTATAATGCAGTTGATTTGCGATGACATAAACATTATATTAAGCAGGGCATTCATACGAACCTTAAAATCCAATTATAATCCAAAAATTAGTGTGAAATGCACTCAGAAACAACATGTAAAAATAGGCTTTTTTTGCTGGCGCGCATCGCCCTCGTACGGCAATGTTTGCAAACACAGAAAGGAGTCTTAGAATAAATATCTTATCTGTTGTGTTTTGGAAAGTCCTGTTTGGTAAAATGTTTTCACCAGTTTATTTTCACCCAGCGTTACACCTATTTACTCAAAGAAACACGTTTGACAGCACAGCAAAAGCCCCCCCCCCCATTTCTACAATTTATCTTATTAAATTTAGATTTTACCTCAACCTTAACCACACTGCTAATATAATGCCTAACCCTAACCTTTAAGACCAAAAACAGAATTTTCTATCGCCAATTTTGATTTTGTTGCTATGGAAGTTAGTGGAAAACGGTTACGCCCCGCCCTGTCTGTCGCGTTGGTGACGTAGACGTTTCATGACGCAACAATTCAGCGCCGGCAGATGATACGAAGATATCAAGGATGGTAACTTTAATGATGATTAAAAATTACTATTCTTCTTGCTGTAATTTTCCATAAATTAGACACAACTGATTTAGTTTGTTTTGTATTATCTGCTTGTACTTATAGAGGGATAAATATATTCCCTGTCGATGAAAGAAACCCAAGTCATAGCAAAATGATGGCTAACTAGCTAACTGTAACTGGTAGCACTGTCATTGTTTTTATCCAGAGCAGAGGAAATGGCCCGCTAGAAAATCAACTATGTTGTAGCAGCTGCTAATCTCTATCCAACGGCTCTTACTAGAGAATAAATAAACGAATGTTATCTTCTCAATCTGAATGTGTTATTCTGAGCAGCACTCAATGTATAATTTGCCCCACTGGTAGTTGCTAGCTAGCTACATAGTCAGTTTACTAGGCTAGCTAGCTGTATCTGTATTCCTCGTCTTGTATCTGACTATGAAATAACAGTTAGCAACATTTCTCCCATTGTTATTGTAGGGGACCCAAGTGAAAGATGTAGTGATCAAGTCTGATGCCCCCAATGCTCTACTGTTGGACAAGCATGCAGACTACATTGCTGCCTACGGCTCCAAGAAGGATGACTATGTGAGTACTGGATGTTATGCAGACATAATTTCACTGACTCCCGTCTGTGGTAGGAGAACAAGGATGTCTTTGATTAGACCAGTCATGGAAAGCATTGAAAACAAAAAACCCTGCACCTCTCCAAGACATGTTTGAGAAACCCTGCTCTTACTAGGTGGATGTAGCTAGCTATCTGTGTGGTTCATCTGTCGTTCATTTACATTTTACATTTTAGTCATTTAGCAGACGCTGTAATCCAGAGCGATTTACAGGAGCAATTAGGGTTAAGTGCCTTGCTCAAGGGCACATCGACAGATTTTTCACGTTGTCAGTGAACCTGTTTCATTTATTGATTGATTCCCTGTATCACCCCTCTGCCAGAAGTGGATGTAGCTATCTACTAGTTAACTGTGTCTCAGACAGTCATTGATATCCTCTGTCATCCCACCACAGGAGTACACCCTGTCAGAGTACCTGCGGATGTCAGGTATCTACTGGGGCCTGACGGTGATGGACTTGATGGGTCAGCTGACCAGGATGAACCAACAGGAGATCTCTGATTTCATCAAGTCCTGTCAGCACGACTGTGGAGGGATCAGCGCCAGCGTCGGACACGACCCACACATCCTCTACACGCTCAGTGCTGTACAGGTATAATATGACATTACTTAAATTAACAATAACATCAGCGCCAGCATTGGACACCACCCACACCTGTAGTTCAGCACTGTAAAGGTGAGACATTACATAACACCACCTGCACCTGTTCTATACACTCAGCACAGTGCAGGTCAGGCAGCTGGATACATAACATAACATTTTGTCTTTGGAACAAGTTCAGAAAGTAACACTCGATATCATGCCTAGAAAACACAACCCTGGGCATAACCTTACAGACATATAAACTACAAGCCATGTTGTCTGTCTCCCTCAGATCCTGTCATTGTATGATGGTGTGAATATGCTGGATGTGGACAAGGTAGTGGAGTACATCAGAGGACTGCAGCAGGACGATGGGTCATTCGCTGGAGACAAATGGGGTGAGTTTACTTTATGTCTGGGTTTCTGCACAAGATCAAGAGATGATAGTGGTGTGATGCATTGAAGATCATAGATAAATTCAGCTTAATCTCAAGTTGTAAAATGTATCTAATCAAATCAGCCCTACTGTCTCTCAAGACCCCGATGGAGGACTCTATCTCTACTTATGGAATCCCAGTCGTTTCCCATTATAAATATTTGGGAGTAGATATATTTCCTTCCTTAGATAAAACCGTTGCCAGAAACTTTAACAGAACGCTCAAAACAATTAAATCCAACCTCAGTAGATGGAATAACATCCCAGTTACTTTAACCGGCAGAATATCTACTGTCAAAATGAAAACAGTGCATTCGGAAAGTATTTGCAAATAAAAATAAATAAAAAACAGAAATACCTCAATTAAATTAGTTTTCAAACCCTTTGCTATGATATTCGAAATTCAGCTCAGGTGCATCCTGTTTCCATTGGTCATCCTTGAGATGTTTCTACAACTTTATTGTAGTCCACCTGAGGTAAATTTAATTGATTGGACATGATTTGGAAAGGCACACACCTGTCCAAATCATGGGAGAAACTCCCCAAATACAGGTGTGCCAAGCTTGTAGCGTCACACCCAAGAAGTCTCGAGGTTGTAATCGCTGCCAAAGGTGCTTCAACAAAGTACTGAGTAAAGGGTCTGAATACTTATGTAAATGTGATATTGGCGTAGATTTAAAAAAAAATATTTGCAAAGATTTCTAAACACCAGTTTTTGCTTTGTCATCATTGGGTATTGTGTGTAGATTTGAGGAGCTAAAAAAACAATTTAATCAATTTTAGAATAAGGCTGTAACGTAACAAAATGTGGAAAAAGTCAAGGGGTCTGAATACTTTTCGAATGCACAGCTGAATTTCTGTAGTTCAATGCTTCCCATGGCTCCCCTTCTGAATATTGGGATAAAATCCATTTTTCTATATTTACAGCTTAGGTCAGTCCCTTGGGAAACCCAACTACCGAAACATCCAATGATGGGATTTATAAATACATTATCTGGGCTCCCAACAGGACTGATCTCTATAATATGTAAACAACTTTTGGAAAGCTCATATTCTGAGCTAGACATTAAAGTATTGTCCATAGATCTAATTGATTCTCAACAACCTTTTAACTGGAACAGAATATGGGACAATATTACCTTGGCATCCTGTAATCTGAACCATCAATTTATACATGTTACGTTTATTCACAGACAGTATTTAACACCAAGGAAACGGTTTACGATGAAATTGGCCCCAACTCCCAACCGTTCACTGTGTCCCCTAAATCAGGTGGGCACATTCCTCCTCATTCCTCCTGAGTGGCGCAGTGGTCTTAGGCACTGCATCGCAGTGCTAACTGTGCCACTAGAGATCCTGGTTCGAATCCAGGCTCTGTCGTAGCCGGCCGCGACCGGGAGACTCATGGGCGGCGCACAATTGGCCCAGCGTCGTCCAGGGTAGGGGAGGGAATGGCCGGCAGGGATGTAGCTCAGTTGGTAGAGCATGGCGTTTGCAACGCCAGGGTTGTGGGTTTGATTCCCACGGGGGGCCAGTATAATAAAAAAATAAATAAATGTATTCACTAACTGTAAGTCGCTCTGGATAAGAGCGTCTGCTAAATGACTAAAATGTAAATGTAAAACGAGTGGCCTGCAGTTCAATGCTTCTGGGACAAAGTTACAACGTTCAGTTTGAAGTGCATGAATGTAAATATTCAATGATTTGCATCTATTATGTTACTTAACGAGGACATCCCCTTGAATCTCTCAATCAATCAGTGACGGTTATTGCTGGCAGGCAGGCTGGGAGGCATGGTTTCTGGGTGGGGAGGGAGGATGGGGCATGAAGGGGGGGATGGGTTGGGGTTATCTTTGTATGCATTTCTTTTATTGTTTTTGTACCTGACAAAAAGTTGGTCACAAAAAAAGAGATGAAAGTGGTGGTCCTGGCAGAGTCTGTTGTTGTTGCTGATGTCTGTAAGCAGGAAGTCACCCCACTGGCAGGAAGTCACCCCACTGGCAGGAAGTCACCCCACTGGCAGGAAGTCACCCCACTGTGTATCATGATGCCATATTGCTGAGTCTGCCTTTAACCTAACCCTTCTGTCTTCATCTACTGTCTCTACAGGGGAGATAGACACACGATTCTCTTTCTGTGCTGTAGCAACACTCGCATTGCTGGTACGGCTCAAATTAAAATCTGTCATATTGTCTTTGGTTACTAGCTAACAGATTTATATTGTTTACTTTTACACCAGAATGCAATGCATATTGTTGTTTTTTCCCTGTATTATTATTATTATTATTATTATTATTATTATTATTATAATTTATTTAACTTGTATAGCGCTTTTTGTTACAGAAAATTATCTCAAAGCGCATAAAAAGAAAAACAAACATCAAATTGAAAATTAGATGGTAGAGATGGAGATTGCATGTCTCTATTTGTCTTTGGATGAAAGGCTGAGAGATAGATTGGAAAGGAGTGTAGAGGGGGAGGGAGGGAGAGGGAGGGGGAGGGAGGGAGGGAAGGGAGGGAGGGAGGGAGGGGGGAGGGAAGGAGGGAGGGAGGGAGGGAGGGGGGAGGGGAGGGGGGTGGTATCGATGGTCCAGCCAGAGAGAAACAAAGACAATTGTTGTTTCTTTCCTGTATGTACAGCACATTGCATATTGTTGTTTCTTTCCTGTATGTAACGTTACAGTACATTGCAACAAGTGCTTAGTTTGTATACAACAGTAGTTAACTGTTTGACCAACATGTTGTTCTGTACAGTACTATGTATCATTAGTTTGTATCAAATCAAATTGTATTTGCCACGTGCGCCGAATACAACAGGTGTAGACATTACCGTTAAATGCTTACTTACAGCCCTTAACCAACAATGCATTTATTTAAAAAGTAAAATAAAAACAATAACAACAACAAAAAAGTGTTGAGAAAAAAAGAGCAGAAGTAAAATAAAATAACAGTAGGGAGGCTATATATACAGGGCGGTACCGGTGCAGAGTCAATGTCCGGGGGCACCGGGGCATGTGGGTAGAGTTAAAGTGACTATGCATAAATAATTAACAGAGTAGCAGCAGCGTAAAAAGGATGGGGTGGGGGGGCAGTGCAAATAGTCTGGGTAGCCATGATTAGCTGTTCAGGATTCTTATGGCTTGGGGGTAGAAGCTGTTGAGAAGCCTTTTGGACCTAGACTTGGCGCTCCGGTACCGCTTGCCGTGCGGTAGCAGAGAGAACAGTCTATGACTAGGGTGGCTGGAGTCTTTGACAATTTTGAGGGCCTTCATCTGACACCGCCTGGTATAGAGGTCCTGGATGGCAGGAAGCTTGACCCCAGTGATGTACTGGGCCGTACGCACTACCCTCTGTAGTGCCTTGCGGTCAGAGGCCAAGCAGTTGCCATACCAGGCGGTGATGCAACCAGTCAGGATGCTCTCGATGGTTGTGGGGTTGTGTATAACTTTTTGAGGATCTGAGGACCCACGCCAAATTTTTTCAGTCTCCTGAGGGGGAATAGGCTTTGTCGTGCCCTCTTCACGACTGTCTTGGTGTGTTTGGACCATGATAGTTCGTTGGTGATGTGGACACCAAGGAACTTGAAGCTCTCAACCTGTTCCACTACAGCCCTGTCGATGAGAATGGGGGCGTGCTCAGTCCTCATTTTTTCCCTGTAGTCCACAATCATCTCCTTTGTCTTGGTCACGTTGAGGGAGAGGTTGTTGTCCTGGCACCACACGGCCAGGTCTCTGACCTCCTCCCTATAGGCTGTCTCATCTTTGTCGGTGATCAGGCCTACCAATGTTGTGTCGTCAGCAAACTTAATGATGGTGTTGGAGTCGTGCCTGGCCATGCAGTCATAGGGTGAACAGGGAGTACATGAGGGGACTGAGCACGCACCCCTGAGGGGCCCCTGTGTTGAGGATCAGCGTGGCAGATGTGTTGTTACCTACCCTTACCACCTGGGGGCGGCCCGTCAGGAAGTCCAGGATCCAGTTGCAAAGGGAGGTGTTTAGTCCCAGGATCCTTAGCTTAGTGATGAGCTTTGAGGGCACTATGGTGTTGAACGCTGAGCTGTAGTCAATGAATAGCATTCTCACGTAGGTGTTCCTCTTGTCCAGGTGGGAAAGGGCAGTGTGGAGTGCAATAGAGAGTGCATCATCTGTGGATCTTTTGGGGCGGTATGCAAATTGGAGTGGGTCTAGGGTTTCTGGGATAATGGGATAATGGTGTTGATGTGAGCCATGACCAGCCTTTCAAAGCACTTCATGGCTACAGACGTCAGTGCTACGGGTCGGTACTCATTTAGGCAGGTTATCTTAGTGTCCTTGGGCACAGGGACTATGGTGGTCTGCTTGAAACATGTTGGTATTACAGACTCAGTCAGGGACAGGTTGAAAATGTCAGTGAAGACACTTGCCAGTTGGTCAGCACATGCTCGGAGTACACGTCCTGGTAATCCGTCTGGCCCTGCGGCCTTGTGAATGTTGACCTGCTTAAAAGTCTTACTCACATCGGCTACGGAGAGCATGATCACATAGTCATCCGGAACAGCTGGTGCTCTCATGCATGTGTCAGTGTTGCTTGCCTCGAAGCGAGCATAGAAGTGGTTTAGCTCGTCTGGTAGGCTTGTGTCACTGGGCAACTCGCGGCTGTGCTTCCCTTTGTAGTCTGTAATAGTTTTCAAGCCCTGCCACATCCGACGAGCGTCAGAGCCGGTGTAGTACGATTCAATCTTAGTCCTGTATTGACGCTTTGCCTGTTTGTCGGAGGGCATAGCGGGATTTCTTATAAGCGTCCGGGTTAGAGTCCCGCTCCTTGAAACCGGCAGCTCTACCCTTTAGCTCAGTGCGGATGTTGCCTGTAATCCATGGCTTCTGGTTGGGGTATGTACGTACGGTCACTGTGGGGACGACGTCATCGATGCACTTATTGATGAAGCCAGTGACTGATGTGGTGTACTCCTCAATGCTATCTGAAGAATCCTGGAACATGTTCCAGTCTGTGTTAGCAAAACAGTCCTGTAGCTTAGCATCTGCTTCATCTGACCACTTTTTTTATTAACCGAGTCACTGGTGCTTCCTGCTTTAGTTTTTGCTTATCAGAAGGATAGAGTTTTGGTCAGATTTGCCAAATGGAGGGCGAGGGAGAGCTTTGTATGCGTCTCTGTGTGTGGAGTAAAGGTGGTCTAGAGTTATTTTTCCTCTGGTTGCACATTTAACATGCTGGTAGAAATGAGGTAGAACGGATTTAAGTTTCCCTGCATTAAAGTCCTCGGCCACTAGGAGCGCTGCATCTGGATGAGCGTTTTCCTGTTTACGTATGGCCTTATACAGCTCATTGAGTGCAATCTTAGTTCCAGTATCGGTTTGTGGTGGTAAATAGACAGCTATGAAAAATATAGATGAAAACTCTCTTGGTAGATAGTGTGGTCGACAGCTTATCATAAGATACTCTACCTCAGGCGAGCAAAACCTCGAGACTTCCTTAGTATTTGATTTTGTGCACCAGCTGTTGTTTACAAATATACACAGACCCCCGCCCCTTGTCTTACCGGAGTCAGCCGTTCTGTCCTGCCGATGTAGCGTATAGCCTGCTAGCTGAACGTTATCATTGTCGTCGTTCAGCCACGACTCGGTGAAACATAAGATATTACAGTTTTTAATGTTCTGTTGGTAGGATAACCGTAATCTTAAGTCATCTAATTTATTTTCAAATGATTGAAGATTGGCTAATAGGGTTGATGGAAGAGGCAGTTTACTCGCTCGCAGTCGGATCCTTACAAGGCACCCCGACCTACGTCCACGATATCTCCGTCTCTTTCTCCTGCGAATGACAGGGATTTGGGCCTTGTCGGGTGTCTGTAGGATATCCTTCGCGTCCGACTCATTGAAGAAAAAATATTAGTCCAAAACGAGGTGAGTAATCGCTGTCCTGATATCCAGAAGCTCTTTTTGGTTATAAGAGACGGTGGCAGAAACATTATGTACAAAATAAATGACAAATAACGCGAAAAAACACACATAATAGTACAATTGGTTAGAGGGCTGTAAAACGGCAGCAATCTTCTCCGGCGCCACTTCTAGTGGTTAACAGTTTGACCAACATGTTGTTCTGTACAGTGCTATGTATCATTAGTTTGTATACAACAGTAGTTAACAGTTTGACCAACATGTTGTTTGGTCTGTGTGTCTGCAGGGTAAGTTGGATGCCATCAACATGGACAAAGCTGTAGAGTTTGTTCTGTCCTGTATGAACTTTGATGGCGGGTTTGGCTGCAGACCAGGATCAGAGTCTCCATGCTGGGACCAGGTATTAAGCTATTGAGTTTTCGATGGCTACTGTCATGAATTTTTAGAAAATCTATTTGAGCCATTGTTCCATAATTTCATTTATTCTGAGCTAGAACTGCAAAGTAGGGTAACTAGGAGAGGGCAAGGATGAGAGACAGACGATAGCAAACGATGCTAACGGAAGAAACATGGCGTAGACAAAAGAGAGAGTGAGAGAAAGAAAGCAGAGAAGTAGAGAACACGAGAGTTGCAGAGAAGAGAGCGAGAACCCGAGAAGACGGAGAAGAAGAGAGGTAGAGGCAGAGCTCAGAAGCTAGAAGTAACGAAGGGCCAGAGGAGGAAGAGAAAATGAGAAGCACGAGATAGCACGACGTAATGCCAGGAGAGCCTACGAATAGAGAACCGCGAGGTGGAAAGCATCGAAGCGAACCTGGCGCGAGAGCTCGAAAGACGTCGTAGCTCCATGCCATATGCACGCTAACCTAAGTCTCGCTTGCCCTCTCTCACTACTATCTGCCTCCTTCATCTGACATCTCTACCTCGCTTCTCTCTCCTCACTCCTATCTCTTCTCTCTCATCTCTCTCTTCTGTCCTCTGACTACTTCACGGCTCTATCTCCTTTCATCTCCTGCCTCCCTCTAATTCACAGTGTAAGTCTCTTGTAATAGCTCAATTCAGTAGAGCACGGCCCGCCTTGTGTAACGCCAGGGTAGTGGTCTGATCACCGGCGGACCACCCATACGTAAAAATGTATGCACACATGACTGTAAGTCTCTTTGGATAAAAGCGTCTGCTAAATGGCATTTCTTTTCTTCTTTTCTTCTCCCCTCCCCTCGTAGATCTACTGTTGTACAGGGTTCCTGTCTATAACAGGCCAGTTACACCAGGTGAATGCCGACCTGCTGGGCTGGTGGCTCTGTGAGAGACAGCTTCCCTCAGGAGGTCTGAACGGACGCCCTGAGAAAGTAGGGGCTTGGGGTTGATTTGGTCATTAATATCATATATATTCACTGTTCTATTTAATTCTGTGCATTTGGGATTCAGCACAAGGCCTCTAGCTTATTGACAGAAGTTCAGTGTGGTGAAACATACTTCTAGATTCCCTACCCTCATTGCTGGTCTCATTGTCCCCTCCTCCCTCGGCTAGCTGCCTGATGTATGTTACTCGTGGTGGGTGCTGGCCTCCCTGAAGATCATTGGTAGGATCCACTGGATAGACAAGTCCAAGCTGAGGTCCTTTATTTTGGCCTGTCAGGATGAGGAGACAGGGGGCTTCGCTGACCGACCAGGAGACATGGTGAGATCATAATATCATCATCATCATCATCGTCTCGGTTAACCCAGAACCCAGGATGTAGCAGGTAGGAAGGGGGGTGTAACAGGATGTAGCAGGTAGGAAGGGGGGTGTAACAGGATGTAGCAGGTAGGAAGGGGGGGTTTTTTGTAACAGGATGTAGCAGGTAGGAAGGGGGGTTGTAACAGGATAGCAGGTGGGAAAGGGGGGGGGAGGGGGGTGGTTGTAACAGGATGTAGCAGGTAGGAAGGGGGGTGATGTTTGGTAACAGGATGTAGCGGGGTAGGAAGGGGGGGAGGGGGGTTGTTGTTGTTGTAACAGGATGTAGCAGGTAGGAAGGGGGGTGTAACAGGATGTAGCAGGTAGGAAGGGGGTTTTTTTTAACAGGATGTAGCAGGTAGGAAGGGGGAGTTGTAACAGGATTGTAGCAGGTAGGAAGGGGGGTTGTATTGTAACAGGATGTAACAGGTAGGAAGGGGGGTGTGTTGTAACAGGATGTAGCAGGTAGGAAGGGGGGTGTAACAGGATGTAGAAGGTAGGAAGGGGGGTGGTGTGTAACAGGATGTAGCAGGTAGGAAGGGGGGTGTAACAGGATGTAGCAGGTAGGAAGGGGGGTTGTTTGTTGTGTAACAGGATATAGAAGGTAGGAAGGGGGGGTGTAGCAGGATGTAGAAAGGGGGGTGTGGCAGGGAGGAAGTGGGGGGGTGTAACAGGATACAGCAGGTAGGAGGGGGGGTGTAGCAGGGAGGAAGTGGGGGGTGTAACAGGATGTAGAAAGGGGTGTGTGGTGGGGGGTTTTAGCACGTAGGAGGGGGGTTGGGTTAGCAGGTAGGAAGGGGGGGGGCTACGCTCACATGATGTTTGGTCCTCTGTAGCTCAGCTGGTAGAGCACGGCACTTGTAACGCCAAGGTAGTGGGTTCGATCCCCGGGACCACCCATACACAAAAAAAAAAAATGTATGCACACATGACTGTAAGTCGCTTTGGATAAAAGTGTCTGCTAAATGGCATATTATTTTATTATTATGTTTAAACCTTGTCTGACACCTGGAGACTCATGTTAGCTCCCAGTGCTAATGGCTAGATTTGAGCTAGGTAGGTTCATGTTTCTGTCCTCACCCGCGCTCTCCTCTCGCTCCTTCTCCAGGTGGACCCATTCCATACTCTGTTTGGAGTAGCAGGTCTGTCTCTCCTGGGAGAGGGCCAGATAAAGGACGTTAATCCTGTTCTCTGTATGCCTGAGGACGTGTTGGAGAGGATCGGCCTGCATCCCGACCTCCTTAGCTAGCTCTTCACACATCTACACACCAGGGGCGTGGCCAGGTCACATCTACACACCAGGGGCGTGGCCAGGTCACATCTACACACCAGGGGCGTGGCCAGGTCACATCTACACACACCAGGGGCGTGGCCAGGTCACATCTACACACCAGGGCGTGGCCAGGTCACATCTACACACACCAGGGGCGTGGCCAGGTCACATCTACACACACCAGGGGCGTGGCCAGGTCACATCTACACACCAGGGGCGTGGCCAGGTCACATCTACACACACCAGGGGCGTGGCCAGGTCACACAAAACAACAGACAAAATCTGAATTAACTGAACTGACCCCCACCCTGCACCCCTCCACCTCCCCACCCTGCACCTCCCCACCTCCCCACCCCTCCACCTCCCCACCCTGCACCCCTCCACCTCCCCACCCTCCACCTCCCCACCAAAATGTACGTATTTCTCGTGGGAAAATGGTGTCGCATCCCTCCAATAGAGTTCCAGACTCTTCTAGAATCTACGCCGAGGTGCACTGAAGCCGTTCTGGCTGCTGGTGGCCCAACGCCCTGTTAAGACACTGTATGTTGGCGTTGCCTTTATTCTGGCGGTTAACTGTATATCGTAATGAATTCAGGTGAATGTGCAGCTTCAGTGTTATAGAGGTGTGCGCTGGGTTAGGGATTTGGATGATCTAATCCTAGTATACCATCTAGTATCATCAAACCTTTGGCGCTAACATTTCATATCCAAATCTCATCATTCATGGAGAGTTACTGAATCGCTCTAAATCCTATTTAAATCATCCCAGTCTTAATCTGTGATCCTTAAATTGTTTTTGTTTTTTTCAGAGGTAGTCTGTGGGTTCGTCTCAAATGCCACCCTATTCCCTACACAGTGGACTCTCTTTGACCAGGGCCCATAGGGCCTTAGTCAACAGTAGTGCACTACATAGGACCTTAGTCAACAGTAGTGCACTACATAGGACCTTAGTCAACAGTAGTGCACTACATAGGGCCTTAGTCAACAGTAGTGCACTACATAGGGAATGGGGTGGCATTTGAGAAGCACTCTTTATTAAGCGATAATCAGTTTAACATATGCATTTATTAGATCTTACTGTGTTTTTCTTAGTTTTGTTTTGCTGAGAACCATATTGAGTTGGGTTCTTAATGTTATATGTGGTGTCAACTTGTTGCACTGTTGTTACCTGAAAAGGCTTGGCGTCAATTCCATTTTCAATTCAGTCAATTCAGGAAGTAGACTGAAAATAGAATCATTGAGGAAAATTGGAATGTGAATTTCAGTTTACTTCTAGAATTGATTGAATTGAAATGGAATTGACCCCAACCCTGTACCTGAATGAGATCCACCTGTCCTCGTGTTATGGAATGGTGAATATTACACTGCTATGTGACCACATCTATCTACTCACCTGCAACAACATCTGTGTGTTAACTCATCTTGTAGTGGGCAATAAATACATTGATTCAAGGGCGAAGTTGTGGTGAAGATATTGGGGGGGTGGCACGAACAGTACACAGGGGACTGGGGGGACATTTTAAAACCTGTTTCCTGCAATTCTACACAGTTTGAAATGACTTATTATGCCTCTCCAGAGGGGTATATAGTTGGGTATTCTGAGGGGTATATGGAAGGGTATATAGTGGGGTATTCTGAGGGGTATTCTGAGGGGTATATGGAAGGCTATATAGAGGGGTATTCTGAGGGGTATATGGAAGGCTATATAGTGGGGTATTCTGAGGGGTATATGGAAGGGTATATAGTGGGGTATTCTGAGGGGTATTCTGAGGGGTATATGGAAGGCTATATAGTGGGGTATTCTGAGGGGTATATGGAAGGCTATATAGTGGGGTATTCTGAGGGGTATATGGAAGGCTATATAGTTGGGTATTCTGAGGGGTATATGGAAGGGTATATAGTGGGGTATTCTGAGGGGTATATGGAAGGCTATATAGAGGGGTATTCTGAGGGGTATATGGAAGGCTATATAGAGGGGTATTCTGAGGGGTATATGGAAGGGTATATAGAGGGGTATATGGAAGGCTATATAGAGGGGTATTCTGAGGGGTATATGGAAGGGTATATAGAGGGGTATATGGAAGGCTATATAGAGGGGTATTCTGAGGGGTATATGGAAGGTTATATAGAGGGGTATATGGAAGGCTATATAGAGGGGTATTCTGAGGGGTATATGGAAGGCTATATAGAGGGGTATATTCTGAAGGAGGTGTGGTAGGTAGGTAGCTGACTGTCTCTACTGTCCCTCTATAACAATAAGGAGGTGTGGTAGGTAGGTAGCTGACTGTCTCTACTGTCCCTCTATAACAATAAGGAGGTGTGGTAGGTAGGTAGCTGACTGTCTCTACTGTCCCTCTATAACAATAAGGAGGTGTGGTAGGTAGGTAGCTGACTGTCTCTACTGTCCCTCTATAACCATAAGGAGGTGTGGTAGGTAGGTAGCTGACTGTCTCTACTGTCCCTCTATAACAATAAGGAGGTGTGGTAGGTAGGTAGCTGACTGTCTCTACTGTCCCTCTATAACAATAAGGAGGTGTGGTAGGTAGGTAGCTGACTGTCTCTACTGTCCCTCTATAACCATAAGGAGGTGTGGTAGGTAGGTAGCTGACTGTCTCTACTGTCCCTCTATAACCATAAGGCCTGAGGTTGTGGAGTGCCTGGATACGGCCCTTAGCCGTGGTATATTGGCCATATACCACAAACCCCCGAGGTGCCTTATTGCTATTATAAACCGGTTACCAAGGTAATTAGACCAATAAAAATAAATGTTTTGTCATACCCGTGGTATACGGTCTGATATAGAAACAAAAAGAGAGACTCACTCTAGGAGCTCAGATGCAATAATTGAATAACCTGATAACTGACGTTTGGACAGACAAGCTGTCTTCATCAGGGTATAATGACAAACACTGTGGGTCACTAGTTTATATATTGTCAAAGGACACACACAGGTGTCTGTAATCATGGCCAGGTGTGGCTTGATATCATTGGTTAATTTACAGATATAAACAGAACATACAAAAAACATGAATAGATAGCATATGATCATAGATACAACTTGGCTACATAGGCCCACAAACATTTACAATGAATACCAAAATCACAATAATCACAAGAATGGCTTCAGATCAAAGTCTACATTGAGACTGAAGGGAGCAAGGGTCTTTAAATTAAAGATCCAGACGGCCTCTCGTTTTAACAATAAATTGTCAAGGTCATCCCCTCTCCTAGGGAGGGTGACATGTTCGATGCCGATATAACGTAGGGAAGAAATCGAGTGGTTCGATTCCAAAAAGTGGGCAGCGACTGGGTATGTCGAGTTTTGGCACCTAATGGTGCTACGATGCTCCGAGATCTGTACTTTTAATTCACGCTTTGTTTTACCCACATAATTTTTACCACAAGGACAAGTTATAAGATAAATAACTGCCTTAGTGGAGCACGTGATAACACCTTTGATTGGCATCTGTTTCCCTGTTTGGGGGTGTTTGAAGGATCTACGTTTGTGCAGCAACTCACTGCCTTTCTGAAGACAAACAATGTATACGAAATGCTTCAGTCTGTTTTAGACCCCATCATAGCACTGAGACTGCACTTGTGAAGGTGGTAAATGACCTTTTAATGGCGTCAGACCGAGGCTCTGCATCTGTCCTCGTGCTACTAGACCTTAGTGCTGCCTTTGACACCATCGATCACCACATTCTTTTGGAGAGACTGGAAACCCAAATTGGTCTACACGGACAAGTTCTGGCCTGGTTTAGATCTTACCTGTCGGAAAGATATCAGTTTGTCTCTGTGAATGGTCTGTCCTCCGACAAATCAACTGTACATTTCGGTGTTCCTCAAGGTTCCGTTTTAGGACCACTATTGTTTTCACTATATATTTTACCTCTTGGGGATGTTATTCGAAAACATAATGTTAACTTTCACTGCTATGCGGATGACACACAGCTGTACATTTCAATGAAACATGGTGAAGCCCCAAAATTGCCCTCGCTAGAAGCCTGTGTTTCAGACATAAGGAAGTGGATGGCTGAAAACTTTTTACTTTTAAACTCGGACAAAACAGAGATGCTTGTTCTAGGTCCCAAGAAACAAAGAGATCTTCTGTTAAATCTGACAATTCATCTTGATGGTTGTAAAGTCGTCTCAAATAAAACTGTGAAGGACCTCGGCGTTACTCTTGACCCTGATCTCTCTTTTGACGAACATATCAAGACTGTTTCAAGGACAGCTTTTTTCCATCTACGTAACATTGCAAAAATCAGAAATTTTCTGTCCAAAAATGATGCAGAAAAATTAATCCATGCATTTGTTACTTCTAGGTTAGACTACTGCAATGCTCTATTTTCCGGCTACCCGGATAAAGCACTAAATAAACTTCAGTTAGTGCTAAATACGGCTGCTAGAATCCTGACTAGAACCAAGAAATTTGATCATATTACTCCAGTGCTAGCTTCCCTACACTGGCTTCCTGTTAAGGCAAGGGCTGATTTCAAGGTTTTACTGTTAACCTATAAAGCGTTACATGGGCTTGCTCCTACCTATCTTTCCGAGTTGGTCCTGCCGTACATACCAATACGTACGCTACGGTCACAAGACGCAGGCCTCCTAATTGTCCCTAGAATTTCTAAGCAAACAGCGGGAGGCAGGGCTTTCTCCTATAGATCTCCATTTTTATGGAACAGTCTGCCTACCCATGTGAGAGACGCAGACTCGGTCTCAAACTTTAAGTCTTTACTGAAGACTTATCTCTTCAGTAGGTCATATGATTGAGTGTAGTCTGGCCCAGGAGTGTGAAGGTGAACGGAAAGGCTCTGGAGCAACGAACAGCCCTTGCTGTCTCTGCCAGGCCGGTTCCCCTCTCCACTGGGGTTCTCTGCCTCTAACCCTGTTGCAGGGGCTGAGTCACTGGCTTGCTGGTGCTCTTTCATGCCGTCCCTGGGAGGGGTGCGTCACTTGAGTGGGTTGAGTTACTGACGTGATCTTCCTGTCTGGGTTGGCGCCCCCCCTTGGTTTGTGCTGTGGTGGAGACCTCTGTGGGCTATACTCGGCCTTGTCTCAGGATTGTAAGTTGGTGGTTGAGGATATCCCTCTAGTGGTGCGGGGGCTGTGCTTTGGCAGAGTGGGTGGGGTTATATCCTTCCTGTTTGGCCCTGTCCGGGGGTTTCTTCGGATGGGGCCACAGTGTCTCCGGACCGCTCCTGTCTCAGCCTCCAGTATTTATGCTGCAGTAGTTTATGTGTCGGGGGGCTGGGGTTAGTTGGTTATACCTGGAGTACTTCTCCTGTCTTATCCAGTGTCCTGTGTGAATTTAAGTATGCTCTCTCTAATTCTCTCGTTCTCTCTTTCTCTCTGAGAACCTGAGCCCTAGGACCATACGTCAGGACTACCGGGCATGATGACACCTTGCTGTCCCCAGTCCGCCTGGCCTTGCTGCTATTCAAGTCGGGAGCAGCAGTCGGGAGAGGACGTGTTTTTCTCTAGCTCTCTAGCTCTCTAGCTGGAGGTAAGCAAACTTCTCATTTGGTGTTGAGTATAGCTTAACCATGCATTAGATCGTAGGTTGGTAGTTAGTTGTAGTTAGGTATTGTATTTATTATAGGTTAGTATTGTTGTTGTTGTAGGTTTCCGTAGGTTATTGTAGGTTAGTATCGAAGCACGAGGCTAGCTAGCTAGCGGGTAGCTACTGGTAACGATTAGCTGTCCCACTGTTAAATGTGCTTCTAGCCAACGTTTAATTTTTGCTGCGTTCTGCGTTATGTAAGGAACTAGACACGGACATGAATCATCTGTTTAGTGTGCTAACACACTCTTGGCAGTTTGTTGTAACCAAGTATTGGTGCTAATTGTGTGTTAATGGATGCTAGCTTGCTAGTCAGCTACGGCGTCATAGCTAGGTATCGTGGGTAGCTACTGTGTCTTGGCAGTGTCTTCCGCCGTGCCGGCTGTAGCACGAAGCGAGCTAATTAGCCGTTTTTTCGAACAGAGTCAGAGTCAACACAGTAGCCATTGTGTGCCGGGGTGTAGCACGAAGCTAGCTAGCTAGCCGTTCTTAAAACAAAGCCAACACAGTGGCCATTGCTAGCTACCCAGCACGACCTAGCTACCCAGCACGACCAGCGAACGGTACGGTAGCAGCTAATTACAATATACTTGTCCTAGCTAGCCAATGTTGAATCATTGCTGCGTCATGAAAGGAACTTGACACAGACACGAATGATCTGTTTAGTGTGTTATCACACTATTGGTGGTTTGCTGTGACCAAGTGTTTGTGCTTGGCTGTGTGTTACTGGATGCTGGCATGCTGGTTAGCTAGTTAACACACTATTGGTGGTTTGTTGTGAGTATTTGTGCTTAACTGTGTGTTAAACTGTGTGTTATTGGATGCTAGCATGCTAGTCAGCTATGGTGTCATAGTTGGCTAGCTGAATAAAGTGGGTTTGAGTTTATTCCTTTAAACATTGAACAACTGTTCAGTGAAACAATTTTAGTTTCTGAGGTAGAAGTTTTTGGTGAGGGAGGCCCCCCTCTCTCCTCTCCCAGATGCTTAGCTCATTTCATTCCGATCTCCTCTGCATTTTTGTAGCCATTTGCTACAGCCTGTCAACTATGCCTCTGCCTATCCCTGTTCTCTCGTCTCTGCACAGGCTACACAAACAACGCACAACATCGCGCGGCTGCTGCCTCTCCAACCTGGTGGTCCCTGCTCGCACCCCTCACCTGGAGTTCCAGGTCGCAGGCAGCCTCTGGAACTGCCGTTCTGCTGCCAACAAAGCTGACTTCATCCCAGCCTATGCCAACCTCCAGTCCCTCGACTTCCTGGCGCTGACGGAAACATGGATCACCACTGAAAACACGGCTACTCCTACTGCTCTCTCCTCGTCTGACCATGTGTTCTCGCATACCCCGAGAGCATCTGGTCAGAGGGGTGGTGGTACAGGAATCCTCATCTCTCCCAAGTGGACATTCTCAATTTTTCCCCTAACCCATCTGTCTATCTCCTCATTTGAATTCCATGCTGTCACAGTCACTAACCCATTTAAGCTTAATATCCTTGTCATCTATCGCCCTCCAGGTTCCCTTGGAGAGTTCATCAACGAGCTTGACGCCTTGATAAGTTCCTTTCCTGAGGATGGCTCACCCCTCACAGTTTTGGGGGATTTCAACCTCCCTATGTCCACGTTTGACTCATTTCTCTCTGCCTCCTTCTTTCCACTCCTCTCCTCTTTTGACCTCACCCTCTCACCGTCCCCCCCCTACTCACAAGGCAGGCAATACGCTTGACCTCATCTTCACTAGATGCTGCTCCTCTACTAATCTCACTGCAACTCCCCTCCAAGTCTCCGACCACTACTTTGTTTCCTTTTCTCTCTCGCTCTCCTCCCACACTACTCACTCTGCCCCTACACAGATGGTAATGCGCCGCCGCAACCTTCGCTCTCTCTCTCCCACTACTCTCTCCTCTTCCATCCTATCATCTCTTCCCTCTGCTCAATCCTTCTCCCTCCAATCTCCTGATTCTGCCTCCTCAACCCTCCTCTCCTCCCTTTCTGCATCCTTTGACTCTCTGTGTCCCCTATCCTCCCGGCCGGCTCGGTCCTCCCCCCCAGCTCCGTGGCTTGATGACTCACTGCGAGCTCACAGAACAGAGCTCCGGGCAGCGGAGCGGAAATGGAAGAAAACTAAACTCCCTACCGACCTGGCATCTTTTCACTCCCTCCTCTCTACATTTTCTTCATCTGTTTCTGCTGCTAAGGCCACCTTCTACCACTCTAAATTCCAAGCATCTGCCTCTAACCCTAGGAAGCTCTTTGCCACATTTTCCTCCCTCCTGAATCCTCCCCCCCCCCCCCCCCCACCTCCTCTCTCTCTGTGGATGACTTCGTCAACCACTTTGAAAAGAAGGTTGACGACATCCGATCCTCGTTTGTTAAGTCTAATAACACTGCTGGTCCTGCTCACACTGCCCTACCCTATGCTTTGACTTCTTTCTCCCCTCTCTCTCCAGATAAAATCCTGCGACTTGTGACTGCAGGCCGCCCAACAACCTGCCCGCTTGACCCCATCCCCTCCTCCCTTCTCCAGACCATCTCCGGTGACCTTCTCCCCTACCTCACCTCGCTGATCAACTCATCCTTGACCGCTGGCCATGTCCCTTCCGTCTTCAAGAGAGCGAGAGTTGCTCCCCTCCTCAAAAAACCAACACTCGACCCCACTGATGTCAACAACTACAGACCAGTATCCCTTCTTTCTTTTCTTTCCAAAACTATTGAGCGTGCCGTCTTTAGCCAACTCTCTTGCTATCTCTCTCAGAATGACCTTCTTGATCCAAACCAATCAGGTTTCAGGACTGGTCATTCAACTGAGACTGCTCTTCTCTGTGTCACGGAGACTCTCCGCACTGCTAAAGCTAACTCTCTCTCCTCTGCTCTTGTCCTTCTAGACCTGTCTGCTGCCTTTGATACTGTGAACCATCAGATCCTCCTCTCCACCCTCTCCGAGATGGGCATCTCCGGCGCGGCTCACTCCTGGATTGCGTCCTACCTGACCGGTCGCTCCTACCAAGTGGCGTGGCGGGAAGCTGTCTCCGCACCACGTGCTCTCACCACTGGTGTCCCCCCAGGGATCGGTTCTGGGCCCTCTCCTTTCTCCCTATACACCAAGTCACTTGGCTCTGTCATATCCTCACATGGTCTCTCCTATCATTGCTACGCTGACGATACACAACTAATCTTCTCCTTTCCCCCTTCTGATAACCAGGTGGCGAATCGCATCTCTGCATGTCTGGCAGACATATCAGTATGGATGACGGATCACCACCTCAAGCTGAACCCTGGCAAGACGGAGCTGCTCTTCCTCCCGGGGAAGGACTGCCCGTTCCATGATCTCGCCATCACGGTTGACAACTCCGCTGTGTCCTCCTCCCAGAGTGCGAAGAGCCTAGGCGTGACCCTGGACAACACCCTGTCGTTCTCCGCCAACATCAAGGCGGTGACCCGCTCCTGCAGGTTCATGCTCTACAACATTCGGAGAGTGCGACCCTGCCTTACACAGGAAGCGGCGCAGGTCCTGGTCCAGGCACTTGTCATCTCCCGTCTGGACTACTGCAACTCGCTGTTGGCTGGGCTCCCTGCCTGTGCCATTAAACCCCTACAACTCATCCAGAATGCCGCAGCCCGTCTGGTGTTCAACCTTCCCAAGTTCTCTCACGTCACCCCCCTCCTCCGCACACTCCACTGGCTTCCAGTTGAAGCTCGCATCCGCTACAAGACCATGGTGCTTGCCTATGGAGCAGTGAGGGGAACGGCACCTCTGTACCTTCAGGCTCTGATCAGTCCCTACACCCAAACGAGGACATTGCGTTCATCCACCTCTGGCCTGCTGGCTCCCCTTCCTCTGCGGAAGCACAGCTCCCGCTCAGCCCAGTCAAAACTGTTCGCTGCTCTGGCACCCCAATGGTGGAACAAGCTCCCTCACGACGCCAGGACAGCGGAGTCACTCACCACCTTCCGGAGACATTTGAAACCCCACCTCATTAAGGAATACCTGGGATAGGATAAAGTATTCCTTCTAACCCCCCCCCCCCCAAATTGTAAAGTGGTTATCCCACTGGCTATAGGGTGAACGCACCAATTTGTGAGTCGCTCTGGCTAAGAGCGTCCGCTAAATGACGTTAATGTGCCCTTGAGCAAGGCACTTAACCCTAATTGCTCCTGTAAGTCGCTCTGGTTAAGAGCGTCTGCTAAATGACTAAAATGTAAATGTAAAATGATTCCAGTTTCAACTGTTCTGCCTGCGGTTACGAAACCCCTACCTGTCCCAGACCTGCTGTTTTCAACTCTTAATGATCGGCTATGAAAAGCCAACTGAGATTTATTCCTGATTATTATTTGACCATGCTTGTCACTTATGAACATTTTTGAACATCTTGGCATGGTTCTGTTATAATCTCCACCCGGCACAGCCAGAAGAGGACTGGCCACCCCTCATAGCCTGGTTCCTCTCTAGGTTTCTTCCTAGGTTTTCGCCTTTCTAGGGAGTTTTTCCTAGCCACCGTGCTTCTACACCTGCATTACTAGCTGTTTGGGGTTTTAGGCTGGGTTTCTGTACAGCACTTCGAGATATTAGCTGATGTAAGAAGGGCTATATAAAATAAAATTGATTGAAATTGATTGATAGGTGCCATTGCATTGAGCACAGCCATTACACTTGTAGTTTCCATCCGGTAGAGGCGCAAATGGACGTTGTGCGGAGGTATTTAGGGGTGGTAAATCAGACTTTACCAATTGATCTCTGAGATTTCTGCCCCGCGAGAATACGACCAAGGGAGGGTCCGAAAACACATGACCGATACTGTCATCGGATCTTAGAATGTGCCAATGTTAGTGAACGATTCCCTTAATTTGTTCAGAGCACTTTGAATAGCAAGAATGCTTCTTTTTGCGAGACTGTCCCTGAAAGAGGTCAAGTCTCGATTTGTTTGGGATTTTCTCAATGGCAGTATTAATCTGACCATTTTTGTACTCCCTCTCCTTGAATTTGCTTTGCGTCTCAGCCATATTTCTGTCGAAATCTGATTGTTTTTTTTGCAAATTCCTTTGATTCGACAGAATTGGATGTAGGGCAAACTGTTTTTCAAGGGAAGCGGTTATCAGCCCTCAACAAACTGTTACGATCAGTAGGTTTCCTGTAAAGATCAGTGTATAGAACATTATCCTCACACAAAATCAAGATCAAGGAAACTGATTTGACGTGTGTCAGATTGCATAGTATATCTCAGGTACTCAGAACAACAGTTAAGAAAAGCATGGAATGCCTGGAGCTGTTTTGCATCACCCCTCCACATAACAAAAATATCATAGATGTACCGTTTCCAAATAATAATGTTAGGGCAAGAAAACGTTTTTGAGAGGATTGAGAATTGACTGGCTTCAATACCGCCCTCGTGTGGAATATTCGTGTATAACGACTCAAAATCAAAAGTAACTAACAAAGTATTCTCAGGGAGAGGATCAAGAGAATCAATAGAGATCATACTGCTGGTGTCCTTTACAACGGAGGGTAGCTGATAAAGGGGCATTACTGCATCAATTATAAAGGAGCCATTACTGCATCAATTATAAAGGAGCCATTACTGCATCAATTATAAAGGAGCCATTACTGCATTAATGATAAAGAGGCCGTTACTGCATCAATGCCCGCTACAAAAGGGCGCCCTGGAGATTTTGTAACATTCTTGTGTAATTTCGGCAAAGTATAGAAAGTGGCAATTTTAGGGTGTTGAAAAGCCAAAAAGTTGTGTTATTTTTTGGTGATTTGACCAGAACTTAAATAACCATCTAGGACAGTAAAGATAGTGTTCTGAAATTGGGAAATGGGGTCACTTCTGAGTTTCTTGTAAAAGGTGTTGTCAAGCAGTTGTCTGTGACACTCATTTACATAAACTGTCCTATCCATGAGTACAACCGACCCACCCTTATCAGCAGGGCGGGTAAGGACTGACATATCGGATTGTAAATCAAGCAATATATTTTTCAACGAGTCTGCAATATGTCTCAATAGAGTGATTGCGATTGGCTGGAGGTACAAAATAACTCTTACTTCTAAAAGGAGTCGAAGTACAGTGGCTTGCGAAAGTATTCACCAACTTGCCATTTTTCCTATTTTGTTGCCTTACAACCTTGAATTATAATGGATTTTTTGGGGGTTTGTATCATTTGATTTACACAACATGCCTACCACTTTGAAGATGCAAAATATTTTTTTTATTGTGAAACAAACAAGAAATAAGACAGAAAAACTGAAAACTTGAGTGTGCATAACCATTCACCACCCCAAAGTCAATACTTTGTAGAGCCACCTTTTGCAGCAATTACAGCTGCAAGTCTCTTGGGGTATGTCTCTATAAGCTTGGCACATCTAGCCACTGGGATTTTTGCCCATTCTTCAAGGCAAAACTGCTTCAGCTCCTTGAATTTGGATGGGTTCCGCTGGTGTACAGCAATCTTTAAGTCATACCACAGATTCTCAATTGGATTGAGGTCTGGGCTTTGACTAGGCCATTCCAAGACATTTAAATGTTTCCCCTTAAACCACTCGAGTGTTGCTTTAGCAGTATGCTTAGGGTCATTGTCCTGCTGGAAGGTGAACCTCCGTCCCAGTCTCAAATCTCTGGAAGACTGAAACAGGTTTCCCTCAAGAATTTCCCTCTATTTAGCGCCATCCATCATTCCTCCAATTCTGACCAGTTTCCCAGTCTCTGCCGATGAAAAACATCCCCACAGCATGATGCTGCCACCACCATGCTTCACTGTGGGGATGGTGTTCTCAGAGTAATGAGAGGTGTTGGGTTTGCGCCAGACATAGCGTTTTCCTTGATGGCCAAAAAGCTCAATTTTAGTCTCATCTGACCAGAGTATCTTCTTCCATATGTTTGGGGAGTCTCCCACATGCCTTTTGGCAAACACAAAACATGTTTGCTTATTTTTTTCTTTAAGCAATGGCTTTTTTCTGCCCACTCTTCCGTAAAGCCCAGCTCTGTGGAGTGTACGGCTTAAAGTGGTCTTATGGACAGATACTCCAATCTCTGCTGTGGAGCTTTGCAGCTCCTTCAGGGTTATCTTTGGTCTCTTTGTTGCCTCTCTGATTAATGCCCTCCTTGCCTGGTCCGTGAGTTCTGGTGGGCGGCCCTCTCTTGGCAGGTTTGTTGTGGTGCCATATTCTTTCCATTTTTTAATAATGGATTTAATGGTGCTCCGTGGGATGTTCAAAGTTTTGGATATTGTTTTATAACCCAACCCTGATCTGTACTTTTCCACAACTTTGTCCCTGACCTGTTTGGAGAGCTCCTTGGTCTTCATGGTGCCGCTTGCTTGGTTGTGCCCCTTGCTTAGTGGTGTTGCAGACTCTGGGGCCTTTCAGAACAGGTGTATATATACTGAGATCATGTGACAGATCATGTGACACTTAGATTGCACAGAGGGGGACCAATTACTTCTGAAGGTAATTGGTTGCACCAGATCTTATTTAGGGGGTGAATAGCAAAGGGGGTGAATACATATGCACGCACCACTTTTCCGTTATTTATTTGTTAGAATTGTTTTTAGCATTTTTTATTTTTATTTCACTTCACTATTGGTTG